>JAMWET010005519.1:0-24941 GCA_024036415.1 Prochilodus magdalenae
GGTTTAGAAGGAGGAATACGCCCACACAGAAGAACCGTGGTCCCATCTACATAACGTTGCATAAGGTCTGGGGACTTGTAGATGGCCTTCCAGAACTGTTGACTTGTTCCTCTGCATGAATGAATTAGTCAGATTTTGAGCAGTGTTTAGGGTCGTTGTCTTGTTGGAAGATCCAGCTCCGGATCAGCTCAGCTTGTCACTGATTCCTGGACATTGGTCTCCAGAATCTGCTGATATTGCGTGGAATCCATGGTTCCCTCAACTAAACAAGATCTACCAGTCCCTGTAATGGCCACACTGCCCCACAGCATGATGGGAAACCAACCACAAATTTTTACTGTAGGTAGCAGGTGTTTTCTTGGAGTGCTGTGTCTTTTCCTCCCATGCATAACGGCCCTTGTTAGCCCAAATAAACTCTATTTAAGTTTCATCAGTCCACACCGCACCTGTCCAAATGTGGGTTTAGCATACCCAGCGGCTCTGTTTGTTAATGTGGACGGCAAACATCCTTCACTTCTGTTTATTTGAGATTTTTCTTGGTCTGCCACTTCGAGCCTTGACTTGAACTGTGCCTGTGGTCTTCCATTTTCTCACAATGTTTCTCACAGTGGAGACTGAAATTTTGTTTAACTAACTATTGCACACTTTCTGTAAATCATATAAACTTCATTTCACTTCTCAAATATCACAGTGTTTGTCACCTATATGATATATTTAACAGAATTTTTTATCCAAACAATCAATACTCATCCCTCGAAGTAGATCAAGCCCAGGCATCATTGTGAATTGATCAGTGTGCAATGCTGGGCAGAGCTGTTTTGTGACAATAGCAGTAAATATTGAAAAAGTAAAGCTATGACATTTAATTATATATTTTTAAACTGACTTTTCAGAATTTCTTAGGAACTGTTATGTCATCCTCATTCTCTGGATGTTATCTGTTCTTTATCTGTGAGTATTAAAAATCTTTTTTTTCTCTTCCAGAGAGAACCACACAGCGCCCAGATACAACCAAACCCACCACCAAAGATGCACTATTGGGTAAATTATTACCTTCACTGCTTCGTGTTAGCTCAAATACAGGGTTTGTAAACCACTAGGCCAATAAGGGAACTTTTTTTTCAGGCCGTAAATCTACATACACAAATTGTCCAGCAACAGAAAGAATAGGCTCCAACACTGACCCTCAACCCAGAAGTAAGAGGGTTTAGAAGAAGAGCATGCCAATGAGGAGGTTCCTCAGGGCTTAGCTGTGGGACCTATTTAGTTCTGGAGTTTTTGTCTTCCGAAGTGGATTTTCCTAATGAGACATCAAAAAGAATATATATATACAGCTCTGGAAAATTGAACTGATCAGTGTCTCTAGTTGTACAGATTCTGGGTTTGTGTTGGACCAGAATTCCTCAGTTCTGTTTGATTCTCTACACTACTGGAACCATGTCTCCCAAACTCCAGATCAGATATTGTATTAGATCTGTTTATTTAGAAAATCACTAATGACCTCCAGAAGCCTGTTTTTAGAACCATGCTCGCTGTGCGTTTCCCCTCAGCCACCGCTCGCCAGTCTCTCTGTAGGTCACCTGAGGTCATCTTACGGTGGGTAAGGGACATTGGAATGAGGTGACGCTCATCACGGTCAGTAGAGAGGGGGTTTGGCCCTCTGCCAGTCTGTAGCTGTGTTGTCCTGTGTGTTTGCTGCTTGACTTTGTTCTTATGAACCAGACGCTCACTGTATCTGCCAGTAAAGCTAGAACCCAACCTTCGGTTCCTCACTGAGAACCTGCTGTACATGTGGAGATTCTGGTTTAAGAAGGAACTGAAGTGGGCTCTTATTTATTTCCAGAGCTGTGTTTATATATATATATATATATGTGTGTGTGTGCAGTTATTGCAGTTTATTACAGTTTATAATTTAATGAAATGGTAAAGTGTCTCACTTTCAACATTTGATGTATGTTGGAGCTGTAGAGTTACCAGAGGACTACGCATATGAAAATACTCGGGATTAAGAGCGTACCTGTATTCTATTGTAAAGACCATCATATATTACCACACTGTAAATGTATGTAGGAGCTCTTCACCGTGCTCAGGTAAAACCTGCTCTCATCTGTGAAAAGCACAAGGCGCCTGTGGCAGATCTGCCAATTCTGGTGTTCTGTGGCAAATGCCAATCGAGCTCTACGGTGCTGGCCAGTGAGCACAGGGCCCACTACAGGACGTCGGGCCCTCAGGCCACCCTCATGAGGCCTGTTTCTGATTGTTTGGTCAGACACATTCACAGCAGTAGGGCTCTGGCAGTGCTCATCTTGTTCCTCCTTGCACAAAGGAGCAGATACCGGTCCTGCTGAGGGGTTAAGGACCTTCTACAGCCTTGTCCAGCTCTCCTAGAGTAACTACCTGTGTCCTGGAATCTCCAACGTACTCTTAAGTCTGCTGTGCTGGGAAAATACTCGGGATTAAGAGCATACCTGCATTCTAATGTAAAGACCATCATACAGTGGGGTGCGAAAGTTTGGGCAGTGTTGTTAATTTTCCTGATTTACCTTTATAAAGCATTGATTGTTTGGATAAAATAATTAAGTTAAATATATCATATAGGGGACAAACACAGTGATATTTGAGAAGTGAAATGAAGTTTATATGATTTACAGAAAGTGTGCAATAATTGTCTAAACAAAATTAGGCAGGTGCATAAATTTGGGCACCAAAAAAAAAAAACCTTAAGTAGATCCTCCTTTCGCAGAAATAACAGCTTCTAAATGCTTCCTATAGCTTCTAATGAGAGTCTGGATTGTGGCTGAAGGTATTTTAGACCATTCTTCTTTACAAAACATCTCTAGTTCATTCAGGTTTGATGGTTTCTGAGCATGGACAGCTCTCTTTAAGTGACACCACAGATTTTCAATAATATTCAGGTCTGGGGACTGAGATGGCCATTCCAGAATGTTGTACTTGTTCCTCTGCATGAATGCATTAGTAGATTTTGAGCAGTGTTTAGGATCATTGTCTTGTTAGAAGATCCAGCCCCGGCGCAGCTTCAGCTTTGTCACTGATTCCTGGACATTGGCCTCCAGAATCTGCTGATATTGATTGGAATCCATGCGTTCCTCAACTTAAACAAGATTCCCAGTCCCTGTACTGGCCACACAGCCCCACGGCATAACGGAACCACCACCAAATTTTACTGTAGGTAGCAGGTGTTTTTGTGTGAGTGCTGTGTTCTTTTTCCTCCATGCATAACGGCCCTTGTTATGCCCAAATAACTCTATTTTAGTTTCATCAGTCCACAGCACCTTGTCCAAATGTGCTTTAGCATACCTCAAGCGGCTCTGTTTGTGATGTGGGCGGAGAAAAGGCTTCCTCTGCATCACTCTCCCATACAGCATCTCCTTGTGTAAAGTGCACCGAATAGTTGAACAATGCCCAGTGACTCCATCAGCAGCAAGATCATGTTGTAGGTCTTTGGTGCTGGTCTGTGGGTTGACTCTGACTGTTCTCAACATCCTTCGCTTCTGGTTATTCCAGATTTTTCTTGGTCTGCCACTTCGAGCCTTGACTTGAACTGTGCCTGTGGTCTTCCATTTTCTCACAATGTTTCTCACAGTGGAGACTGAAATTTTGTTTAACTAATTATTGCACACTTTCTGTAAATCATATAAACTTCATTTCACTTCTCAAATATCACTGTGTTTGTCCCCTATTTGATATATTTAACAGAATTTTTTTATCCAAACAATCAATGCTTTATAAAGGTAAATCAGGAAAATTAACAACGCTGCCCAAACTTTCGCACCCCACTGTATATATGTGTGTGTGTATATATATATATATATATTTATTAAAAGATCGTTTCTACGTGAAGCAGTAGATCTCGCCGCCATCTACTTGTAGACATATCACATCTACCAAGGAACCTCTTCCATATGTGTGTCTATCGGTAGATCTTGCCCATGTCTCGCAGATTTAGCTTGAATCCAGCATTGCTTACATCTAGCTGTATCTTTAGCTCATCCCTCGAAGTAGATCAAGCCCAGGCATCATTGTGAATTGATCAGTGTGCAGTGCTGGGCAGAGCTGTTTTATGACAATAGCAGTAAATATTGAAAAAGTAAAGCTACGACATTTAATTTGATATTTTCAAACTGACTTTTCAGAATTTCTTAGAAACTGTTATGTCATCCTCATTCTATGGATGTTATCTGTTCTTTATCTGTGAGTATTAAAAATCTTTTTTTTCTCTTCCAGAGACAACCACACAGCGCCCAGATACAACCAAACCCACCACCGAAGATGCACTATTGGGTAAATTATTACCTTCACTGCTTCGTGTTAGCTCAAATACAGGGTTTGTAAACCACTAGGCCAATAAGGGAACTTTTTTTTCAGGCCGTAAATCTACATACACAAATTGTCCAGCAACAGAAAGAATAGGCTCCAACACTGACCCTTAACCCAGAAGTAAGAGGGTTTAGAAGAAGAGCATGCCAATGAGGAGGTTCCTCAGGGCTTAGCTGTGGGACCTATTTAGTTCTGGAGTTTTTGTCTTCCGAAGTGGATTTTCCTAATGAGACATCAAAAAGAATATATATATACAGCTCTGGAAAATTGAACTGATCAGTCTCTCTAGTTGTACAGATTCTGGGTTTGTGTTGGACCAGAATTCCTCAGTTCTGTTTGATTCTCTACACTACTGGAAGCATGTCTCCCAAACTCCAGATCAGATATTGTATTAGATCTGTTTATTTAGAAAATCACTAATGACCTCCAGAAGCCTGTTTTTAGAACCATGCTCGCTGTGCGTTTCCCCTCAGCCGCCGCTCGCCAGTCTCTCTGTAGGTCACCTGAGGTCACCTTACGGTGGGTAAGGGACATTGGAATGAGGTGACGCTCATCACGGTCAGTAGAGAGGGGGTTTGGCCCTCTGCCAGTCTGTAGCTGTGTTGTCCTGTGTGTTTGCTGCTGGACCTTGTTCTTATGAACCAGACGCTCACTGTATCTGCCAGTAAAGCTAGAACCCAACCTTCGGTTCCTCACTGAGAACCTGCTGTACATGTGGAGATGCTGGTTTAAGAAGGAACTGAAGTGGGCTCTGATTTATTTCCAGAGCTGTGTTTATATATATATATATATATATATATATATATATATATATATATATATATATATATATAAATTGCAGTTATTGCAGTTTATTACAGTTTATAATTTAATGAAATGGTAAAGTGTCTCACTTTCAACATCTGATGTATGTTGGAGCTGTAGAGTTACCAGAGGACTACACGTATGAAAATACTCAGGATTAAGAGCATACCTCTATTCTATTGTAAAGACCATCATATATTACCACACTGTGGATGTATGTAGGAGCTCTTCACCGTGCTCAGGTAAAACCTGCTCTCATCTGTGAAAAGCACAAGGCGCCTGTGGCAGATCTGCCAATTCTGGTGTTCTGTGGCAAATGCCAATCGAGCTCTACGGTGCTGGCCAGTGAGCACAGGGCCCACTACAGGACGTCGGGCCCTCAGGCCACCCTCATGAGGCCTGTTTCTGATTGTTTGGTCAGACACATTCACAGCAGTAGGGCTCTGGCAGTGCTCATCTTGTTCCTCCTTGCACAAAGGAGCAGATACCGGTCCTGCTGAGGGGTTAAGGACCTTCTACAGTCTTGTCCAGCTCTCCTAGAGTAACTACCTGTGTCCTGGAATCTCCAACGTACTCTTAAGTCTGCTGTGCTGGGAAAATACTCGGGATTAAGAGCATACCTGTATTCTAATGTAAAGACCATCATACAGTGGGGTGCGAAAGTTTGGGCAGTGTTGTTAATTTTCCTGATTTACCTTTATAAAGCATTGATTGTTTGGATAAAATAATTAAGTTAAATATATCATATAGGGGACAAACACAGTGATATTTGAGAAGTGAAATGAAGTTTATATGATTTACAGAAAGTGTGCAATAATTGTCTAAACAAAATTAGGCAGGTGCATAAATTTGGGCACCAAAAAAAAAAAAAACCTTTAGTAGATCCTCCTTTTGCAGAAATAACAGCTTCTAGACGCTTCCTATAGCTTCTAATGAGAGTCTGGATTGTGGCTGAAGGTATTTTAGACCATTCTTCTTTACAAAACATCTCTAGTTCATTCAGGTTTGATGGTTTCCGAGCATGGACAGCTCTCTTTAAGTGACACCACAGATTTTCAATAATATTCAGGTCTGGGGACTGAGATGGCCATTCCAGAATGTTGTACTTGTTCCTCTGCATGAATGCATTAGTAGATTTTGAGCAGTGTTTAGGATCATTGTCTTGTTGGAAGATCCAGCCCCGGCGCAGCTTCAGCTTTGTTACTGATTCCTGGACATTGGCCTCCAGAATCTGCTGATATTGATTGGAATCCATGCGTCCCTCAACTTAAACAAGATTCCCAGTCCCTGTACTGGCCACACAGCCCCACAGCATGATGGAACCACCACCAAATTTTACTGTAGGTAGCAGGTGTTTTTCTTGGAGTGCTGTGTTCTTTTTCCTCCATGCATAACGGCCCTTGTTATGCCCAAATAACTCTATTTTAGTTTCATCAGTCCACAGCACCTTGTCCAAATGTGCTTTAGCATACCTCGAGCGGCTCTGTTTGTGATGTGGGCGGAGAAAAGGTTTCCTCTGCATCACTCTCCCATACAGCATCTCCTTGTGTAAAGTGCGCCGAATAGTTGAACAATGCCCAGTGACTCCATCAGCAGCAAGATCATGTTGTAGGTTTTTGGTGCTGGTCTGTGGGTTGACTCTGACTGTTCTCAACATCCTTTGCTTCTGTTTATTCCAGATTTTTCTTGGTCTGCCACTTCGAGCCTTGACTTGAACTGTGCCTGTGGTCTTCCATTTTCTCACAATGTTTCTCACAGTGGAGACTGAAATTTTGTTTAGCTAATTATTGCACACTTTCAGTAAATCATATAAACTTCATTTCACTTCTCAAATATCACTGTGTTTGTCCCCTATATGATATATTTAACAGAATTTTCTGATCCAAACAATCAATGCTTTATAAAGGTAAATCAGGAAAATGAACAACACTGCCCAAACTTTCGCACCCCACTGTATATATGTGTGTATATATATATATTTATAGAATTTCCATATGCTGACTTATAGATCTTGTTCATGTACAATAGATCTTGAGATATTGCCCAAGCCCAGCATTGGATCTTGCCCATATTTATTAAAAGATCGTTTCTACGTGAAGCAGTAGATCTCGCCCCCATCTACTGGTAGACATATCACATCTACCAAGGAACCTCTTCCATATGTGTGTCTATCGGTAGATCTTGCCCATGTCTCGCATTGAATCCAGCATTGCTTACATCTAGCTGTATCTTTAGCTCATCCCTCGAAGTAGATCAAGCCCAGGCATCATTGTGAATTGATCAGTGTGCAATGCTGGGCAGAGCTGTTTTATGACAATAGCAGTAAATATTGAAAAAGTAAAGCTACGACATTTAATTTGATATTTTCAAACTGACTTTTCAGAATTTCTTAGGAACTGTTATGTCATCCTCATTCTCTGGATGTTATCTGTTCTTTATCTGTGAGTATTAAAAATCGTTTTTTTCTCTTCCAGAGAGAACCACACAGCGCCCAGATACAACCAAACCCACCACCAAAGATGCACTATTGGGTAAATTATTACCTTCACTGCTTCGTGTTAGCTCAAATACAGGGTTTGTAAACCACTAGGCCAATAAGGGAACTTTTTTTCAGGCCGTAAATCTACATACACACATTGTCCAGCAACAGAAAGAATAGGCTCCAACACTGACCCTTAACCCAGAAGTAAGAGGGTTTAGAAGAAGAGCATGCCAATGAGGAGGTTCCTCAGGGCTTAGCTGTGGGACCTATTTAGTTCTGGAGTTTTTGTCTTCCGAAGTGGATTTTCCTAATGAGACATCAAAAAGAATATATATATACAGCTCTGGAAACTGATCAGTCACTCTAGCTGTACAGATTCTGGGTTTGTGTTGGACCAGAATTCCTCAGTTCTGTTTGATTCTCTACACTACTGGAACCATGTCTTCCAAACTCCAATTCTGGTGTTCTGTGGCAAATGCCAATCGAGCTCTACGGTGCTGGCCAGTGAGCACAGGGCCCACTACAGGATGTCGGGCCCTCAGGCCGCCCTCATGAGGCCTGTTTCTGATTGTTTAGTCAGACACATTCACAGCAGTAGGGCTCTGGCAGTGCTCATCTTGTTCCTCCTTGCACAAAGGAGCAGATACCGGTCCTGCTGAGGGGTTAAGGACCTTCTACAGTCTTGTCCAGCTCTCCTAGAGTAACTGCCTGTCTCCTGGAATCTCCACCGTTCTCTTAAGACTGCTGTGCTGGGAAAATAGTCGGGATTAAGAGCATACCTGCATTCTAATGTAAAGACTATCATATATTACCACACTGTGAATGTATGTAGGAGCTCTTCACCGTGAATGCTTTTGTTTCCCAAAGATCTCTTCCAATGGCTGAAATCCCTGATAGACTGAGGAGGCTGTGGGAGTTCCATCAGGAGGAGACAGAGGTGTGGTTGGCTTGACCGGCATAATATCACCGCTCCGAACGAATCCTGGTTTTTATCCTACTTGGATTGCGTATCAGTGTATTAAAAGTCGGCCAATTAAAACAAGAAACTATGATTTGCTCATTCTCATAAATGTTTATTAAACTGACAGAACTCCACAGTGAAGATATTCAGCTTTTTCACTGTTCTCCTTCAAAGGAGACAAAATACGTAAAGGGTTCTAATATCCCAGGGAATTTGATATGGAATAACAAATATATGGAATACACATGTATGGTCTGTGGTTTATTTGTGTAGTTTTGTGCCTTTATATGTTCTCCAATATATTCAATATGTAATAAAATATTAATTTTATATTAATATTAAAATTAGATTTAATATTAAATCTAATTCTTAATATTAAACCATGTTTCCTTATGTTCATTATACAAGATGTTATCATTTTGAAAGTACAGAAGAGTTGGAAAATAAAAATTAAAAATTTACAAAATGAAAAATTTTGGTAAAAAAATTATTTCAGTGAATGTAAAATTTTTGCTGATTTTTTTTTTTTTTTTTTTTTACCTGATGGACATCCTAAGCTTAACACTAGCGGTTTCATTTTACCATTTAATTCAGAAAACAGTTGTGGATGAGTTGTTGATTTTATTTAATTCATGTAAATTATTAATATATTGCATTAAAGAGAAGCAACTCATGTGTCCCATCCCCCTCTTATATCACCTAGCACAACGCTGAGCATCAGATGGAGTGGTGTAACGTGCCACCACCGGTCCGGACTCAGTGGAGTGATGAATCATGCTACTCTTATTAGACAGTCTGTTGGACAAGTCTGGAGAACACCATGAGAAAATGACCTGCACCTAATTTAGAACCGTTCTGTGAGTTCCACCAAGAATTAAATAGGTTTAGAACCAGAAAAGTTTATTCCCAGCTGCAACCGAGGAATAGTAGGTTCTTCAGGAGGAACCATGGCAACATCTGTGGGCGTATCAGTTGTTAAGGATAGAGGAGGCAACACTGGTGACACTCGGTGGTCTGCTGGAGAACCTCTTCTACGTCTTCCTGAATGGCAGCGGGTCATCTTCAGTAACGAGTCCAGCTTTAGTCCTGGTGGAGACGCCCAACGAACGGTTTGTTGTCACTGCCTGGGGTCACTCCACCTCCACCCCTACCGCACCATCTGCAGGAACTGTGTGAGGATGTTCAAGCTGCATGGGATGGATTATCACAGGACTCCATTAGGAACCTCTACAGCTCCATACCGAGACGTCTGGCATGTTGGGTTAGCAAACACGGCGGCCCGACGCCATACTGAGAGACAGACTTCTGTATGTGTAGCTCAATAAATATTGATCATATCAGTCTGGTAAGCTGCTTCTTCCTTCCCAACACATTCATTTGAATCAAATACGAGTGGCCAATCAAAGACGGCGACACCACGTTGTGTAACATCTATTTATTACCACCATAGTATGAGAAATTTGGAAAATACAAAGATCAGCTTATTTAGATTTCTGAATAAGAAAAAAAACAAACAAACAACAGAAACATGAGGTTATACCATGTATCACAACCAGAGAGGACGAGAAAGAGGGGGAGGAGTGGACAGGGTATACACAAAGAGAGCGGAACACTCCGGAAACTAAACGTGACGATTTCTTATTACCTGCTACAATTCGTGACACGAATGCCGATCTGTGGAAGAAATCAAAAACAGAGGTGACGGGGGAGGGAGAACCAGAAAGAGAAGAGAGAGAACACAGAGAGAGAGAGCAGTGAGAGTGAATGAGAGGCTGGTTTAGAGCACCCCCCTGTGGCTGCCTGAAGTTATAACAGGAGGAGCAGGATCGGCAATCACTATGATACAAAGGAAGGGAGTGGGAGGGGACGACAAACCAAAAAAAATAATTTTTCATTCAAATTTTCTTTAGTTTTGCTCTTTTGTATCCTAACAGTGGTAAAACAAGTCATGTATATGCATCATAGAAAAAAAAGACACCATATCAACAATAATAGTAATCATCAATATTATAACAACTTTAACCAATAGATGCTGGTCTGCAGTTGAATACGACTCTGCTTCGCCGATCACGTCGCCGGCACACGCGCACGAGAGCGCACGCACGCACCCGCGGGGGGGGAAGTGGACCTGCACGTACACACACACACAAATCTGCCAAGAGGAGGAGGAGAGCCATGGGACGCGGGTGGACGGGTAAGCAGAGGGACCCGGGGCTGGGCGAGGCTACAGATGTGAGTACTGGTGGGTAAGCGCAGGCGATGAGGTTGGGGTGTGTCGGTACATAGGTTGGTGGAGGAGGGTAGGTATGTGGGTAAAGGTGGCCTGGGGCAGTTTTAGTAGCACCCTGCTGTGGAAGTTGCCGCTCCCCTTAAGCAGACTAACCCCAGATGCCACCCCTCTGATCTCCCTGTGTGTGCACGTGCATGTGTGTGTATGTAAACGTCTGTGAAAGACCCCAAGCTCGGCAAGGGTGGACCTCGTTTATGCTCCGACTGTGTGGACGTAGGACGCGTGTTCAGAGTAGCGTTTTCCCCGCGAGGGCGTGCGGCGGGCGCGTGGGGGGGGCGAGCGATCGGCAGCATCTGTTACATGCACATACAGGTACCCTACGCTTCAGTGAGACAGCACTAGCGGACTGAAACACATTGGCCTCCCCGTCGCTGATACTCTAAACTCTACCAAGAAAGAGGGAGGAGACGAGTGGAGAAGGGGGAGAGGGGGACAGAGAGAGAGAGAGAGAGACAGAGAGAGAGAGAGAGAGAGAGAGAGAGAGAGAGAGAGAGAGAGAGAGAGAGAGAGAGAGAGAGAGAGAGAGAGAGAGAGAGAGAGAGAGAGAGAGAGAGAATGCGAAACAAAGAAGGAAAGGAACAGGAAGAGGACAGCCTAAGCACGCTCTCCGCGGATGCGACGGGCCAGCTGAATGTCTTTGGGCATGATGGTGACGCGCTTGGCGTGGATGGCACACAAGTTGGTGTCTTCGAAAAGACCCACCAGGTAAGCTTCGCTGGCCTCCTACACGAACACAGACATTAACACGCGCAGGTTACACAATAATAATAATAATAATAATAATAATAATAAAAAACTTTGTTAATAGAACAATTAATAAAGATAATTCAGATAAATTTTAATCAAGCAAAAAAAAAAACAAATTATTACTACTACTACTAATAATAATAATAATAATAAACTTTTTAAATAGACCATTTTAACAAGAATAATTCAGGTAAATTTTAATTTAGCGGAAAAAAACTACTGATACTAATGGTAATTAATAAAACATGATAATACTAACAATTAATATTGTTATTAATAATAATAATTATTATTATTAATAATAATAATAATACCTATAATAATAACCTTTGTTAATAGAACAATTAATAAAGATAATTCAGATAAATTTTTATCAAGCAAAAAAAAAAAAATACTAATAATAATAATAATAATAAACTTTTTAAATAGACCATTTTAACAAGAATAATTCAGGTAAATTTTAATTTAGAAAAAAAACTACTGATACTAATAATAATAATAAATAAACCATAATAATGATAACACTAACAATAAATATTGTTATTAATAATAAATAATCATAATAATAATAATAATAATAATAATAATAATGATGCTAGTCTACTATTACTACTACTACTACTAATAATCATAGTAAATTCAGGAATTTTTAATAAGAGGAAGAAATAAAACAACAACAACAACGATAATAAAACTATTAAACTCATTCATTCGTTTCCATTTTTATCATTTCCCATCATTTATATTTATTTATTTAATTTAATTTTTTTATTACTGGTGCTCAGCCTTTTCCCAGTTGCATCATTCCCTACAGGAGCGGTGAGATCATCACCAGCAAAACCACAGATGAAATTAAATACATTTCCATGTTAAAATAAAAACCCAGAACCGAACCAATAATAACTCATTAAATAATAAGTCATATTAAATAAACACGGAGCTTCAGCACAGACTCCTCCCGCCTTCAGTCTCAGATGCAGCCCCAACAAGCCAGTGGAAGTACCAGTGTTCGGTTACCGCTAGCTACCGAGAGTCCAAAGAGGCAACACGTGTACAGAAGCGAAAGTTTCAGCAAGTAATCAATGGCACCTCCTCTACTAAACTGTAGGGGTGGGGATCCCCAGAGACCCCCAGGACGATATCAAAATACCTCATAATGCACTTCTACTGTGGTTTTAACCCTGCCATTACGTCAACAGCGAGTCAAATTAGTCTCCAATGGAAAGCCTTCATAACTATTTTGATCTAATAAGAAAGTTTTCCCGTCACATGGCTCTCATTCCAAAACTCACGGCCATAATATTAATATTAATGATGGAACGGTGCACAGTTACACTCCTACAAAGTTACCGTACCAGTGTATTTACGGTGTTCTGTCCGTTAGCCTGAGAGCAGAACACGCGGTACTGGAAAACTGGGACAGACCAAGCCCAAGTTTATCAACATGAACAAGTGCATATAACGGGGGAGGGTGGGGGACAGACGTGAGAACAACACTTGGGGATGTCATTGAGGGTCTCCTAAAGTTGAGACAGTGCTGAAGTAACATTGGAAGCTGTTTCTGAGCCCGCCGCTGAGCTGGGTATCGGATATTTATCGGAAGACCCCAACATTACGAGACGAGAAGCTGTCGCGCAAACCCACCTGCAGAGCTCCGATGGCAGCGCTCTGGAAACGCAGATCCGTTTTGAAGTCCTGAGCGATCTCTCTGACCAGACGCTGGAAGGGCAGCTTACGGATCAGCAGCTCGGTGGACTTCTGGTATCGACGGATCTCACGCAGGGCCACGGTACCGGGCCTGGACACACAAACGATAAGCCCATGCTCATCCAGACATACATTTGGGTTCCGTGGTGTAACGGTTAGCACTCTGGACTCTGAATCCAGCGATCCGAGTTTATATCTCGGCGGGACCTTCACAGCTTGCTGTACTCGAATTTCCCTCTGGGATCAATACAGTATCTATCTATCTATCTATCTATCTATCTATCTCTTATCTATCCATCCATCCATCCATCTCTATCCATACCGGCTCAGTGCTCAGGCACTATAACATACACTGTGTGGCCAAAAGTTTGGGGACACCTGTTCAACGTTATGCTGCTGCAGCTCTACTCTTCTGGAAACGGCTTTACACTGGATGTTGAAAGACAGCAGTGGGGGTCTGACTGCGTTCAGCAGTGAGAGGATTAGTGAGTTCAGGTACTGATGTTGGATGGGGGTTCTCAATATTTGTACGAGCCGCACGTACAAGCCTCTGAACCTCAGTCCCAGCAGAGGGTACAACTTGATGTGGCTGAATTCGTTAATACGAAGAGGTGTCCCCAAACATTTGGACATGCGGTGTACATAACATGCATCAGTCTGAAGGATGCCATTAGATGGATATTTTCAGATGACAGATGAAACATTTCTCCAGATGCTTAAATAATGGTCATAATTATGGTCATGATATTAAAGATGGACCGATGAACTGCTTGCTATGGTACATGATTACACTTTTACAAAATTCACACGCGTGTATTTACATGTACAAGTGCAGAACACACGGTACCTGTAGCGATGAGGCTTCTTCACTCCGCCAGTAGAGGGCGCGCTCTTGCGGGCAGCTTTAGTGGCCAGCTGCTTGCGAGGAGCTTTACCTCCTGTCGATTTACGGGCGGTCTGCTTAGTACGAGCCATAGTTTCTCAGTTACCTGCGGAAAAGGGAACAGGGGAAGAACTGTCACCAACATGTCACTGAACACTTTATCATCTGTTTCATCTATATCTGTTTTTCAGATCTTAAAATAAAAAAAATAAATAAACTTTTCAATAAAACTATATAAGTATAAATTGCATATTTGTAGAATAATTTGTGAAACATTTACTTTGCTTATAGAACCGTATTTTAATACTTTGTTTATTAATATAGTATTTTATTGAAAATTATTATTATTACTGTCACCAATACTATCGTTATATAATGCACATTTCATATTTACACATGTAACATTTTCATTTTCCTTCTGTCTAGGTCTAATGATCAAGCTTAACATTATTATATTTCATTTCTGTTAGGTTTTTTAATTAATTAATTTATTTATTTACTTACGTTTTTAATTTACATTGCGTTTTTTTTGTTTGTGTTTTTTGTACGTAAACTTAAATTGACAATTTTTTTTTTTTCTTCATTTTTCCCACCCACAGTGTGTTTGGATGTAACCACACCGTTTCCAAAACAATTCCAAAAACGTGTATTTACAGTATTTTGAAATTTACACTGTTCATAACTATAACCCTAAGTGACTCACTCTGGCCCACATGCTATTTCAGGCAACGAGGGGGAAAAAAAAGAAGGGAGGGAAAAAAAAGACCCAATAAATGAAACAAAACCAATCAGCGCTGGCCGAAACCGCCGTCCAGCCAATCACCAGGCTGCGCATAGCGTCATGGATAACAACAGCCAATGGCTCCTGAGGAGCTGGGAATTTCAGCCAATCGTAGCCTGGTGCAACCGTCGCGTGGGCGGGACCGCTCCGGTTGGCTCCGCCCTAAACCGCAAGATTATGGCCGCAATTTGAACAGCAACTGTCGCGGGGAGCGAACAGACGGGACGCAAACTTAACCAAATATCCCAAAAACCTCGAACCGGAGCGGCCCAAAACCTGCTCGGCCCGAGAGCACACACTCTCGGGCGACGGAGGAGCCGGGCGGCCGGCTTTCCCGCCGCGAATTCGCGCCGTAACACCGAAGCGAAGACGGGCGTCGCGCGGGAGAAAAAAGTGGGGCTGTTTTTCCGCCTCCTCTGAAGAGAAGCAGCGGAGCCGCTTCGTCCTCGCGGCGCTCGCTTTCAACACGACGACGACCCGGATTTTTCCGACGTGTTTTTCTCGCCCAAAAAAGCGCCGATTTCACCCAAAACTTCCACAAAGCGGCGAAAAAGTGTCTTAGGGAGAAAACGGCGAGGCGGCGGAGCACTTACCTGCGGCGAAGGCGGCTGATTTGAGTCGCTGAAATGTGTGCAGCGCTGCCTGACACTCTCTCTGTTTACTATCGCGCTCACACAATGGGAGCCGAGCGGCCAGCGGCAAAATGGCCGCCACGTCAATCACCACGGTTCTCCCACAATGCACCTGAATTCAGTGTAAACAAAACAGAAAGGCGACCCCAGCTTCACCGACGCGTACAGAGTCGAGTTTTAAACGGCATTAAAAACGGACACTGATTCCTTTAACCAGCTGGCCTGTGTTTATTTCCTCCTCTGCCTTTATCTCGGCTTTGTTTCTCCTGCCTTCCAGGAGCTGATAATGAAAATAAGAGCTCGAATTTACAGACTTGGTCTCGAATTAAACGAGCTGGTGTATATGTAAAAACGAAGTATGGGATCACCCACTTTAAGAAAAACGAGTAACTTGATCTATCAGAAATAGTAATAAAATAGTTCTAGTTGAATTTTAATCTTGATCAGTCATGGGAACCAAAAAATTGTTTACTAAATTTGTAAATAATATACATAATAAAAAAATGCAATTTTGATAGAAAAACGTTACAATAAGATGCCTTTATTGTCATTGCACAGTGTACAACGAAATTGAGCAGCAATCCAACAGCACTTTACACACAAAATATTTAAATATATGGCTAAAATATATAATGTACAGAATTGAGAGACAGAAGGAAAAAAATAAAACAATAATATACATGTATACACATTGCCTAAAAATTATTTAAATATAATAAATGACTATAAAAACTATATTCAAAACAGACAAGATAAGTTCAAGTTATTAATATTAGTGATATTAGGGTGAAAATCATTCTGTTTTAGGCCTTTTTGTGAGTACGCTATTTTTTTTTTTTTTGTCAATGTCATGGGTTTATAAACAGAGCCGAGTCAGAATTGTTCCCACCGGTTCTGAATGCACCCAGACGTCCACCTCTCAAAGCTCCCTCATAGAATTATATATAAAATATATATATATATATATAAATGCACTACCTGAGGGCTATAATCACAATGGTTACCTAATAGTAGTATGAAGTATGCGACCAAACTGTAAATCTGTAGTGAATAAAATAATAAAAATAAAAAAAATTAAAATAATATAGTGCGGTAAATCTGTGAAGATACTAGGATGGTGTTCTACTCCAGTCAGAGTTTCTAGTATCCCATCACACACTGCAGCCTCACCAGCTCTCAGCCTGCTTCAGCCAGAGAAAATGGCGGTGGGTAACACTAGGGAGCAAAACAGCCCACTCCGAGTATACATGTGGGTGTAGTGATTGTAGTGGGGTGTGTGTTCATCAGAACGAGCCTCAGAAAGTTAAATATACAGGTCTGAAGATTAATAAAAGATGAACTCGCTTTAGAGGATCAGTTTTAGAGTGAAGTAGCCGAGGGGAGCTAACAGCTAGGCTAAACGTATCTCAGGTGAACTGAGCAGCGTTAGCAGCAGCTAGCTCTAAACAGTGGATACAGTAATAACAGCTCTGAGGTAAATGTGGGTGTAGTGATTGTAGTGGGGTGTGTGTTCATCAGAATGAGCCTCAGAAAGTTAAACATACAGGTCTGAAGATTAATAAAAGATGAACTCGCTTTAGAGGATCAGTTTTAGAGTGAAATAGCCGAGGGGAGCTAATCGCTAGGCTAACCGTATCTCGGGTGAACCGAGCAGCTTTAGCAGCAGCTAGCTCTAAACGGGATACAGTAATAACAGCTCTGAGGTAAATGTGAGGTAACTGGTCATGTGACTGTATTAGTAGTACACCATTTCGAATGCAGCCATTGCCTTACATTGTGTTTAAATACCATTCATGGAGGAGGGATACATGCAGGGTGCGGTGAGGTAAAAGTAGTCCCTAAGGAATTCATATGCCTATAAATTCGTCAGCATGGTGTATATAACACCCGGAACACTTGTGTAGGTTCACTCGTGGGTTAGTGACCATAGGTGTGGTCTAGACATGATGACCCCTGAGTCTCATCACCACTACTGCCACCACTGTAAAGACATATGAGCTTCTACAATCAACTATTGCACACCAACCTCAATCAACAAGACCTATAAATGTAATGTATGTGGTTATGGGAATTTCTGACCATTCTTCCAGAAGCACATTGGTGGGGTCAGACACTGATGTTGGACGAGAAGGCCTGGCTCTCAGTCTCCGCTCTAATTCACCCCCAAAGGTGTGAATTAGTGAGGAAGTTTCGAGACTGGACTCGTTGCAGGTAGCATCCCACTATGGTACCACGCTGGAACTCACTGAGCTCTTGAGAGCGACCCATTCTTTCACAGGTGCTTGGTTTCATACACCTGTAGCCCTGCCCTGGACATTTTAGGGGCTTCCCTGCCTTAACAACCCCCAAACCTCCAACTCTAAAGGGCCTGTTAATGAGGTGTTAAGTTGAATCAGGTGTGTTGGGCAGGGCAGGGTACCTCTAGGACCAGGGCTGAGAAACACTGGCCTAAGGGACTGCACACTGCTCTCCAACGTGCTGTGGACTTCCACACCTGCACCATTGGAAGCATCCTCACAGGGAACATCACACACTGGCACCAAGGAAGACAGATGGGCTCCCAGTGGGTGGTCCATTCATCAGAGCGCATCATTTGGACCGAGCTTCCTGATCTGCAGACCAAGCTGTGCTGGACCAGAGCCAGGAAGGTGGTGGAGGACCCCAGCCCTCACCGCTAGCTGTACCATGTATGGCTGTGTGTGGGATTAGAGGTCTGAGGTTTTGTTGATGACGGAAATTCTGGGGGACTATTTTCCCAGGGAACACCCTGCATGTATCCCTCCACCATGAACTGATTATAGTATGACATTCCAAGCCAACAAATCAGCATCCGGACGGACCCTCGTCAGCGCTTCGTGTACCAGGGTCCTGTGAGGTCACTATTGACGTCTGGCTCCTGTCACCACCACTGGAGTTCAGCTGTGTCTCTCTCTATCTATCTAATCCCTCTTTCCCCACCCACCCCTTCTCTCTCTCTCTCTCTCTCTCTCTCTCTCTCTCTCTGTTTCTCTGTCTCTCACTCTCTTTTTCTATCTGTCTCTCTCTCCCTCCCCCTCTCCCTCTTTTTGTGTCTTTCTCACACACTCTCTCTCTCTCTCTCTCTCTTTGTGTCTTTCTCACACACACTCTCTCTCTCTCTCTGTTTCTCTCTCTCTCTCTGTTTCTCTGTCTCTCACTCTCTTTTTCTATCTGTCTCTCTCTCTCTCTTATTGTGTCCTCCACCCTCTCCCTCTTTTTGTGTCTTTCTCTCTCACACACTCTCTCTCTCTCTCTCTCTCTCTTTGTGTCTTTCTCACACACACTCTCTCTCTCTCTCTGTTTCTCTCTCTCTCTCTGTTTCTCTGTCTCTCACTCTCTTTTTCTATCTGTCTCTCTCTCCCTCCCCCTCTCCCTCTCTTTGTGTCTTTCTCACACACACTCTCTCTCTCTCTCTCTGTCTCTCTCTCTGTTTCTCTCTCTGTTTCTCTCTCTCTGTCTGTCTCTCTCTCTCTCTCTGTGTCTTTCTCATGCTCTCTCTCTCTCTCTCTCTCTCTCTCTCTCTCTCTCTCTCTCTCTCTCTCTCTCTCTCTCTGTTTCTCTGTCTCTCCCTCCCTCTCTCTCTCTCTCTGTCTCTCTCTCTCTTTGTGTCTTTCTCATGCTCTCTCTCTCTCTCTCTCTCTCTCTCTCTCTCTCTCACTCTCTCTCACACTCTCTCACTCTCTCTCTCTCTGTGTCTTTCTCATGCTCTCTCTCTCTCTCTCTCTCTGTCTCTCTCTCTCTGTCTCTTTCTCTCTCTGTCTCTCTCTCTCTCTCTCTCTGTCTCTCTCTCTCTCTGTCTCTCTCTCTCTCTGTCTCTCTCTCTCCTTCTCTCTCTCTCTCAATGAAATGCAAGGCATGTCTTTTGACATGGACATGAGCCAATAGTTAATCCCAAAATGAGGACTGATAGGTGTTTTCTAACTCCCAGTCCTCTATCCGGATCAGTACCTGGACGGAGGACTGGGAGTTGGAAAACTGTCCAATCTCAAACCAAAAAACTGGCCACCCTATCCATGACAGTCTGAGATGACCCCATTGCAATATTGCAGTCAACGATGAAGGGGTGTTAGAGACAGTCGTAGTAACGGTCGGGGTGTTTGTATTGCTGCATGGTGCAGCCGTCTACCAAATGGTGCTGGCGTCACTCCCTAGTTGTGGCTGTTGGGTCACTCTGTAGTCGGACTATCCATCAGATCTCTTTCTCTGTGGTTCCTGTAGGTCTCCCAGATCCTTCATGGCACTGGTGTCCATAAGACCATCCCGCTTCCCAGAGGCCTATGATGTGACCTGTCTGTGAACTTTTCCAAACACTGGAACTCTTCTCCGAGGCAGGAAACGAGTCACTTAAAGGCAAAGCAGTTCTCAGACAGCAGAGGGCGCCAGCACTCCTTTATCTGAGATGAATGGTTGTGTGTTAGCAGCAGTGTGCTACTGGAGAAGGGAGTAGAGGAACCGAGGACTCCCCCCCAGCCCCTGAGTACACAACCCACACCTGATCTCCACTCTCCGAAACTGACGGCAAGTCAGCCGTGAACAATACAATTGCCCGTTTGCTGCTCAGCCTCTAAACGTAATCCCGGAGTGGCGCTGCCCTCAGAGCAGCCCAGTTGTTTCACAAGGCCGCTTCTCCTTTTGAGCTTTAATTGGCGATCATTACCCGAACAGATGCTTGCTCAGCGCTTTCATTTACATTTGCATTCACATCGAGTGCTGCGCGGTTTACTGCGGCCCTGCATGGACCGCAGTATTACCCAGCGTAGGTCACGGTTTATTGATTGCTTCATAGAGGGCGTGACCTTGAGGCCTTTAAAACTCCTCTATGGATAATCAAAGAAGAAGGCCTTTAAACTGACGCCATTTCATTACTCCGGAGAGCCGGGGTGCGGGTTATTTAGAGTCCCTGTCAAGAAGGCCGCTCAAATACCATGACGAGCATCGCCTGAAATGGAAAGCCAACAGGGAACGCACTACACTCCTGGTAAGCTTAGCGCTTCCTTGTGCCTGGGAATTCAATGGTGTATGGAGGGGTCATTATGTCTACAACGCACAGTCTATTAACTATCTAGAACCTCCAGTGAGTGATTTTTTAGGGTCTAGTGACACACTACAGACCATAAGCATGCATACCTCAGCCGTGTCTACCTTGTGTGTTCCCTCTGATCTTCGCCTCAGATTCCGTGCCAGCGTCTGAGAAAGGTCAGCCAGGTGCCGCAACCAGGCGAGTCTCTGTGGGAAGACAGTTACTGTCCATATGCCCGATCAGCCGTGGGCCGAGCTTATCCCTATTCCGCGGTTGGAGGGAAGCTCCGGATTTAGGAACCTGCGTGAGAACTTGGTGACTCACCGTTAGCACGGCTCTGGCTAAATATACGTCGCCAAATGCTGGTGGCCAAGGTGTGAACAAAAGCCTGGTGACGAGATACTGGACGAGGCCTGGGATCCACTGGTTGAGCGTACTGTACCGGCACCAGGGGCCAAACGGGATCGACCAATTGCCTGGTGACGTCAAGCACAGCATGAAGTGCAAAAGCATTATGACCACCTGCCACCAATACAGCTCAGAACCGCCGAGGCACCAGGGACAGGCCAGTTCGTTTGGCTTGGCTTTTCCAGCACATCCAAAAATGCTGGAGTAGTCGCAGGCCACCTTGAACTCTTCATTATGTTCCTCCAACTGTTCCCGAACAGTGTGTGGACAACAGTGGGGCAGGGTACGCTATCATACTGAAAGAGGCCACTGCCATCAGTGGAACACCATCACCGTGAAGGGGTGTAACTAGTCCTCAGCAATGCTTGGGATGGTTGGATGTGTCATCCACCTGAGGGCCACCAGGGTTCCCTTGCAGAACATCGTCCAGAGCATCAGACTTCCTACACCAGCTTGTCTTTTTGACTTGTTGTTAGTGGTAACAAGACTAATCAGACCTGGCTACCCTATTCCATTGCCCCGGTGGTCACCATTGTCCCGCCTCAGTCCATGGTCTGTAGGTACTCACCGGTCATTCAAAAAGTAATGACTCGTTTCAGACCCGGCATTCACAAATGCTGACCTAAGAGCAGCTACACCTGTAGGAACACGTAGGTTACATTTGGTCAAGCTGGTCTAGAGTGATCAGACATCCGGTTTTCCAGGGACGTTCCCTGTTTTTGGTGGCCTGTCCTCAGCTGGAAGTGTCTCTGGAAAAAAAAGCCACCGAAAACCAAAAGTGATAGGAAGATGTCTTGTGTTGTTCCTGGTTTGCCCTGTAGAGGGGGCTGCTATCTGCTGACCATAGTTTTGAAGAAACCTCAACATCACCATAAATGTCTTTGGAAGACACAAGGTGACCCAGGGATTACAAGCAGGGGTGGGATTACAGGACTTGAAACGTACTACCAGGTGTAGGTACGTATCCAAGTTATCCAGTCCCCTTGAACGGAGCTCTGTTTATAATAGCCCATCGCTTTTTTTTAAACCATCCATATGTGACATATGGCATATGTTGATAGCAGCCATCTCAGCATCTCCAGAACTGGAGCTAGTCCAGCAGTGTGGTTTGGGGTCTGGCTATTGGTCTATAGCCATGGCTCTTCTTTCCTTATGGGCTCATACAAGAAAGTCAGGCCAGTCGATGAGCTTGGTAAGCCCAACTAAGCTGTTTGTTAGCAGGGTGAAGTTAACTGGCTAGCATTTTACTAACAGTACTCACTTTTATATACACTAGTTTTCAGTTAAAGTCATCTTAAGATGGACTTGCTGGTCGGTTGAGTTGGTTATGCTAGTCAGCCATCTTGGTTAAGTTGCCGGTTTATCACGAGTTAGGTCAAGCTAGCCAGGCCAGTGGACCAGCTAGATAAGCTGTTTGTTAGCAGGGTACTGTTAGCTGGCTACCATTTGGCTAACAATACTCCCTTTTATGTACATTAACCCCAAAGTTTTCAGTTCAGAAATAATGCCACCTTAAACTGCAAGGCTGCTGGTTGGTCAAGTTGGTTATGCTAGTCAGCCATCTTGGTTAAGGTGCCGGTTTATCAAGATAGTCAAGACCAGTGGACACCCAAGCTGTTTGTTAGCAGGGTGAAGTTAGCTGACCGCTTAATCTGCCCGACCAGCTAAGTTGAGTTGTTTATGCTAGTCAGCCATCTTGGTTAAGGTCCTGGTGTACCATGAAATAGGTCAAGCTAGTCAGGCCAGTCAACCAGCTTGGTAAGCCTTCCAAGCTGTTTGTTAGCAGGGTGAAGTTAGCTGGCTAGCATTTTGCTAACAATACTCACCGTTATATACAGTACTCCCCAGTTTTCAGTTCTGGAATCTTCCCACTTTAAACTGGCCATGCTGGTCGAAAAAGCTAAGTTGAGTTGCTTATGCTAGTCAGCCATCTTGGCTAAGGTCCTGGTGTACCATGAAATAGGTCAGGCTAGTCAGGCCAGTCAACCAGCTTGGTTGGTCCCAGCCAAGCTGTTTGTTAGCAGAATGAAGTTAGCTTGCTAGCGTTTTGCTAATACTCACTGTTAAATACATTGACCCCCACCCAGTTATCAGTTAAAGTCACCTTAAGATGGCTCTGCTGGTCAGTTGAGTTGGTTATGCTAGTCAGTCAGCAGGGAGAAGTTAGCTGGCTAGCATTTTGCTAACAATGCTTGCGTTATGGAGTCGTTCTTGTTTTTCCCTCCACTTAGTGGCTCATACACTCGGAGGTTCGAGCTCTGAATTCCCAGATAAGTTGAACACAGCGCTTGCTCTTCGTCCTCGGTTGTACTCCATCCTGTTTTGTTGTTGTTGTTGTTTTGTTTGCTGCAACGCGAACAAACAGGCTATCCCAGAGGGAATCTCCCGCCTAAGCAACATAATTAATAAAACATTCAGACACGTCTGCGGTTGGAAATCCCATCTGCGCGTTATGACCCCGTTATTCCACATGCTTCGTTTATTTATGTCTATTCCAATACATTCCTGAAGTTCCATCCCACACGCGCTAGTCGCTATTCCGTAGGATATGCCAGATCCCGAAGTTGCTTGTGTGTTTATCCAGTCCTATCCAGTTTGCTAATGGACTGCACTGCCAGCATGACAGGAATATTAACTCCACTTCAGAAATTCCGACGTCCCAGTCGCATTAGTCTTTAGATACGGCTGAAATACCCATTAGCGTGCGCCATGCTGAATTAGCTTCGATAATAGGATACTAATACAACATACTGCCGGACTGCTGATACACTCCAGAAGGCCGGGTGAACATGCTCATGTGTGTCCCCTGAAGTAGCAACAGGTCTAGGCCATAGCTAGGGCTCTTGCGAGGCGGTTTTGCCCAAACGTCTTTTTGGCCAGTGCAGATTATTTCCGCCCAATGTCTGATAGACTTGGCTGTGAGGTTTCTGACATGTCTGTCAGTCAGAGCTCTTCTTTCCTTATGGGCTCATACAAGCTAGTCAGGCCAGTCGACAAGCTTGGTAAACCCAACCAAGCTGTTTGTTAGCAGGGTGTAGTTAACTGGCTAGCATTTTGCTAACAGTACTCGCTTTTATATACATCGCCCCCCCACCACTAGTTTTCAGTTAAAGCCACCTTAAGATTGACTTGCTGGTCGGTTGAGTTGGTTATGCTAGTCAGCCATCTTGGTTAAGTTGCTGGTTTATCATGAGTTAGGTCAAGCTAGCCAGGCCAGTCTAGGCCATAGCTAGGGCTCTTGCGAGGCGGTTTTGCCCAAACGTCTTTTTGGCCAGTGCAGATTATTTCCGCCCAATGTCTGATAGACTTGGCTGTGAGGTTTCTGACATGACTGTCTGTATAAATGAGGGGAAGTTCCTAGTATAGTTCCTAGTTAAGATGAACTAGCATTGGGTTAAGGATTAGGGTTAGGGTTGGATTAGAACAAACGAGTATAGGGTTGGAATAGAATAGATTAGAATTGCCTTTATTGTCACACGGTCACAAGTACCAGAGAAATTAGCCGTCACAGTGCTCACAGTGAAGAGCACAGTGTAGGAACATCAATAAAACCTCAGCACATACGATACACAAGAAGACCAAGCAATGGAAGCGAGGGAAAGGGTACGGGAGGTCGGGGGACCGAAATTCTTACTGCCTGGCAACAATCAGTTTGCCAAGAAGACACCCTTGACCAGTTCCCAGTCAGAGACACATCCAGCGCATTAGGAAACCAGGGTGAGATTCAAGTCCCAGTGTTCTTCGGAGGAATGATCCCTATCATCCACAAGGCCGAGTGTTGATAAGGCGGGAGCCGAAAGCAGATAAGCCTCTAGCTGTTTGGGCGAGTGACCGCTGACCGTCAGCTGGTCCACTCACCATTGCCATCTT
>JAMWET010005520.1:0-35805 GCA_024036415.1 Prochilodus magdalenae
CATAACTGTTTTAATGCATGATGTGACATAATGTGTTTAGTATATTGTTCCTGTTTACTTATTTGGTGGAATCTGTATCTTAATATTAAAGATTTTAATGCTTTATAATACCTAAATAAGCCTTTGACATAAATTGTAGGTGCATAATGTTCTAATTAACACCAGTACAACCCATAAATGGCTGTGTACGCATGAGGACATAATGCCTGTTAAGTATACATGTTTCCTGTTATTAACATTATTGGTGGAATCAGGTATCTATAGATTGATTTTTTTTTTTAATATGTAGAGATGCTATTGCTTTTATAATCTGACTAACCTTTGTATCTTGCTACGTCCATAATCAAACACATAACCTGTTACGATGTGACATAATGCATTATAATGTATATCTTTCCTGTTATAAACATTATTACTGAAATCATTATCATAAAGTTTAATAACCAGTGATGTGTTAATTTGCATAATGCTTTATAAGGACCCTCTCTCTTATGTTCCTCAGTATCTTCAAAATGAAAATGATCTAAGTGCACATACCATCTTATGAACACTTATAAGCTCTCTTTACAGAGTGTATGTAAAGTGATGTTATTGATCAGCTCTATGATACGGATTTTCAGGACAGGAAAAAATCTATACACACATTTGAACATGTTATGTCATGTGCTGTGAAGCCTTATAATGTGACGATATAGAATTTTGTGTGCATGATTATGAACATTTATGTACAGTTACGAAGTCTTATGTCATTTAAGCATTTTAAAACATTATACAGAGTTTATAGATCTTTATGAATGCACATATAATGCATTATGGATACTTGATTCATAGAAAGTGTTTTTAAGTTTCCATTAAGCAAAAAATATTGTAGTATTAAGTTTAAATCTGATGTTAGTCCGAGCGCTGCTGTAGGCAGAGCGCTCAAAACTGTCCTGCAGTGCACTTCATACCTCAAACCACATCACAATTTAAACAGCTGGAGCTGGAGTGGCACCATTCTCCATAAGAGGAACAGGATACTTTCCTTTTACTGAAAAAGCAGCAGTTTGCCATTTTCACTTTGGGCACTGCAGCTGTGAAATACACACCAACAGCTCAGTCTTGGTTACCAGTGAGTAAGGGTGTTCCTCAAGGTCCAATTGTAGGGCCAGTTCTGTTCAGTTTATCATCGCTGTCCAAGTCACTCCAAAATGGCAACTTTACAGGAGAGGGCAAAAACCTGATTTCATTTCAATGTGAGTCAGTGGGGCCAAGCGTTTATGCTCCATTTCTGTTGGTCCATTCATCATATCATTTTCACGCAATGCCAACAATTGGGGTGCATGTTTTTCTTTGGACAGTGACTATATACATCTCTGGAAAAATTTAAGAGACCACCTTAAAGTAATCAGTGTCTCTAGCTGTACAGGTTCTGGGTTTGTGTTGGTTCTGTTTGATTCTCTACACTACTGGAAGCATGTCTCCCAAACTCCAGATCAGATATTGTATTAGATCTGTGTATTTAGAAAATCACTAATGACCTCCAGAAGCCTGTTTTTAGAACCATGCTCGCTGTGCGTTTCGCCCCAGCCACCGCTCGCCAGTCTCTCTGCAGGTCACTTGAGGTCATCTTACGGTGGGTAAGGGACATTCGAATGAGGTGGCGCTCATCACGGTCAGTAGAGAGGGGGTTTGGCCCTCTGCCAGTCTGTGTAATATTAATTTTCTTTCTCCACTGAAACCTGAAGTAGACACATGATGGGTTATAGGAGGTCATGTGGTCTCGGCGGGGTTAAGGAGGCGTGTTCAGCAGCTGATAATAACACTACATGTTAGTTAATCTGAAAAGGGCCGTAGATGATTGGATAGAGTATGTCCCTCATGTGCTCGTAACGTCCTCCTCCTCCTTTCTCCTCTGAACTCATCAGGGCTGAAGTGTGCTTGTGGCTGGACCTGCTCTGTTTTGATTGGTTTACCAAAACTGAATATTTTATACTTTCAACCAGATTTTCTTCTAACTGGTCTAACTGGCTGATACACACATCATTAATCTAATTAATAATTAATGCTGATAACGATATGAGTGGAATTATTTTATTAACTGAAGCAAAAGTGCTTTGATTTAGGGGATTAATGCTGTGGATAAATCAGCAACAGTGTTTTAGATATTAGAAAAGACAGGAAAGTGGTGAGTCTATAATCTCTGTATCATTCCGGAACATTCCTGGTGTTCTCCTGATGCTCCAGTTATGAAAAGCAGAGTCTGGAAGTGAATAGCAGGAACAGCTACTCTGAATGGAATATGAAGTTTGCTCCAGGTATGCAGAGTCAGCTTGACCACTGCATGGTGTCCACTAGAGGGCAGTAAAGTTCAGCAAAGCAACACTGAGAGAGATACTGGTCTACATAGCCGGCTTTCTAATACACTGCATACAGGGAGTGATGATAGACTTCCCATGGAATCCTAACCCGGCATGTCCTTTACAAGAGATACACTTAAACAGAAGCAGGATTGAAGTTAAAGCTGGTTTCATCCAGACGTCTCAGATGAAGACATGTCCTACAGCTGCCTCTGATGGTTGAGGTTGTCTGAGGTGGAGACTGCGGTGGCTCTTCTCCTTTGACGATGGCGCTGTTGGTCTTCTTGATCCAGGCTGGTCTAACAGGCCTTCTCCACCTCTTCCTTATCTATGGGAGCATCACCATGGAAACACGGTAGCATTGTAAAGCTAACACCAGGTTTGAACTTTTTCATGAATTTGTATCTATGAGATCTGACAAAGCTGCTCCAGCTCAACATTCCAAAGGTAATCCAGGCCTTGGAACTATTAGTGCTATCAGTAATATGAATAAACTGGTAAACTGCTCTGGATTAGAGCATCAGCCATTGATAACTGGTGGGTAAAGCACACTTATAGAGGACTGCTGGTTTGAGTCCCTGAACTGATAGTGTACGTGTATGTGTGTGTGTCTGCATGTGTGTGTGTGTGTCTGTGTGTGTGTGTGTGTGTGTGTGTGTGTCTGCATGTGTGTGTGTGTGTGTGTGTGTGTGTGTGTGTGTGTGTGTGTGTGTCTGCATGTGTGTGTGTGTGTGTCTGTGTGTGTGTGTGTGTGTGTAGATGTGTGTGTGTGTGTGTGTGTGTGTGTGTGTGTGTGTGTGTGTGTGTGGTGTGGCGTCTGTGTGATATTTGAACCCACAACCCACACATGCAGTGTGTGTGTGTGTGTCTGTGTGTGTGTGTGTGTGTGTGTGTGTGTGTGTGTGTGTGACAGAGGTGTGTGTATTGAGCGGGATGTGTGTGAGCATAGAGAGTGTGTGTGTGTGTGTGTGTGTGTGTGTGTGCGTGTGTGGTAAATGTGTGTGGGTGCACTCCTGTGTGAGGACATGTTATTTGTGTGTGTGTGTGTGTGTGTCTGTGTGCATTTGCGTGTGATGTGTGTGGCGATTGTGGACAAGCTGGTGTTTGTGTGTGTTTGTGTGAGTGTGTGTGTGTGGAATGCCCCTGTGTTGTGTGTGGTGTGTGTGTGTGTGGTGTGTGTGTGTATGTGTGTAGGTGTGTGTGTGTGATGTGTGTGTGTGCTCTTCCCCCACGGGGGCACTGGCTGCGCTCTCTTGGTCCGCATAGGTTTTTTCTTTGGACTATTACATTCTGGACGTCCACGTGATACCCTCCCAACAAAGTACACTGAACCAGGACATAAGCATCTCCAGAAACCCACACCCACACATACACCGTGTCTGAGAGAGAGAGGAGAGAGAGAGAGAGAGACAGAGTAGAGACAGAGACTCCTGGACACTCTCACTCTACTGAGAGAGACATGGGAAGAGACACAGAGAGAGAGAGAGAGAGCTGGACCTCTCAGACACTTTACTGTAGTAGACTGGACAGAGAGAGAGAGAGAGATGAATTAATTTAAAAATAAAAATTGGAATCAGGAGCAGGATCAAATTTTTAAAATCCTGTTCCAGTTAGAATTCATCCCAGTCCTGCCCTCCTACCTGCATATCCTGTAATGCACTCCTGACATTCTGGACACATATTCTATTAATGGAAACAAAATAATTTAATTAATTGATTAAAAATGTCTAAACAGACCAGACTAGGTCTGTATTCATCAGCATCTCATTTACACTAATGAAGCATCAAGAAGAGAGGCGAGATGCGTCTGGACAATTTTACTGGTCACTAAAACTCCTGGTCCCGACAGGGGTCAGTTACTGTACATCTTGGTGTGGAGCTGGACTCGGTGGGTATAACTGCCGGAGAGGAGGACACTGGACTGTAAAACTGTCTATAATGGATGATGATGGAACGACCCACTGCACTATTACCATACGTATATCTATGGACACCTTAACAGATACTGGAGCAAGTTCAGTGGCACTTTAGACTGTATAGTACTGTACACAGAGCTGACACTCCACAGACAGTCTAACTGTAACACTCAGGAGATCCCAACTGTACACATCTTGAAGGCTCGTCAACTGTATATCTTACCCACTGGGGGGCCGGAAGAGGAGAGGACTGCTGAGGACTAAACTCTCTTTTCAGTCATAGGTTCATTTATTCTGCACTATTACACTTTACTGTATATACTGGACATCCTAACTCCTGGACACTCTCACACACTTTACTGTATATACTGTATATCTGAACTCCTGGACACTCTCAGACACTTTACTGTATATACTGTACATCTGCACTCCTGGACACTCTCAGACACTTACTGTATATACTGTATATCTGAACTCCTGGACACTCTCAGACACTTTACTGTATATACTGTACATCTGCACTCCTGGACATTCTGGACACTTACTGTATATACTGTACATCTGAACTCCTGGACACTCTCAGACACTTTACTGTATATACTGGACATCTGAACTCCTGGACACGCTCAGACACTTTACTGTATATACTGGACATCTGAACTCCTGGACACTCTCAGACACTTTACTGTACATACTGGACATCTGAACTACTGGACACTCTCAGACACTTTACTGTATATACTGGACATTTGAACTCCTGGACACTCTCAGACACCTTACTGTATATACTGTATATCTGAACTCCTGGACACTCTCAGACACCTTACTGTATATACTGTACATCTGAACTCCTGCACACTCTCAGCACTTTCCTGTTAGTACTGTACATCTCAGGACACTTCCTGGTATACTTTACTGTTATATACACCTGAACTCCTGGACACTCTCAGACACTGTACTGTATATACTGTACATCTGCACTCCTGGACATTCTGGACACTTACTGTATATACTGTACATCTGAACTGGACACTCTCAGACACTTTACTGTATATACTGTACATCTGAACTCCTGGACACTCTCAGACACTTTACTGTATATACTGGACATCTGAACTCCTGGACACGCTCAGACACTTTACTGTATATACTGGACATCTGAACTCCTGGACACTCTCAGACACTTTACTGTATATACTGTATATCTGAACTCCTGGACACTCTCAGACACACCTGTATATTACTGTACATCTGACACTCATGGACACTCAGACACTTACATACTGTACATCACTCCTGGACACTCTCTGGACACGTTACAGTATATACTGTACATCTACAGACTCACTGGAGACATCTCTCAGACATCCGTATATACTGTGTATATACTGTAAACATCCTGAACTCCTGGACACTCTCAGACACTTTACTGTATATATACTGGACATCTGGAAACTCCGGGGCATCTCTGGAGACACTTTACTGTATATACTGTACATCTGAACTCCTGGACACTCTCAGACACTTTCAGACACTGAACTTACTGTAACTGTATATACTGTACATCTGAACTCCTGGACACTCTCAGACACTTTACTGTATATACTGTACATCTGAACTCCTGGACACTCTCAGATTACTACTTTACTGTATATACTGTACATCTGAACTCCTTGGACACTCTCACTGACACTTTACTGTATATACTGTACATCTGAAACTCCTGGACACTCTCAGACACTCGTACTGTATGCACTACTGGACACTCTATCATACTGTTTATATCTGTACATCTGAACTCCTGGACACTCTCAGACTTTACTGTTATACTGTATCTACTCCTACTGTACTGTATATACTGTTACACTGAACATGGAGACTCTCAGACATTACTTACTGTATACTCCTACATTCCTCATACATCTGAACTCGACTGGATCCACTCTCAGACACTTTACTGTACCTACTCCTACTTCTCTCAGGTAATTCTGTGTACATCTGAACTCCTGGACACTCTCATACACTTTACTGTATATACTGTACATCTGAACTCCTAGACACTCTCAGACACGTACTGTATGTACTGTATATACTGTTTATCTGAACTCCTGGACACTCTCAGACACTTTACTGTATATACTGTACATCTGAACTCCTGGACACTCTCAGACACTTACTGTATATACTGTACACATGAACTCCTGGACACTCTCAGATACTTACTGTATATACTGTACACCTGAACTCCTGGACACTCTCAGATACTTACTGTATATACTGTATATCTGAACTCCTGGACACTCTCAGACGCTTACTGTATATCTGAACTCCTGGACACTCTCTGATACTTTACTGTATATCTGAACTCCTGGACACTCTCAGATATGTTACTTTATATCTGAACTCCTGGACACTCTGGACACTTTACTGTATATACTGTACATCTGAACTCCTGGACACTCTCAGACACTTACTGTATATACTGTACACCTGAACTCCTGGACATTCTCAGATACTTACTGTATATACTGTATATCTGAACTCCTAGCCACTCTCAGACACTTACTGTATATACTGTACACCTGAATTAAAAAATCAATATTTACAAAGGTATTAAAGATGAAAATCAGATTGTATGATAGGATTATGTAGTAATCTAGACTGAACAGTAATCTAGATTTAGGTGTAACCTAGACTGAACTGCACACTAGTCTGAACAGTAATTTAGGCTAAACTTTAATATGGACTGGACTATAATCTCGCCTAAGCAGTAATTTAGATGGACCATTAGTATATGCTGAACTATAATCTATATTTAGCTGTAATTTAGACTATATATATATAGACTATATATAAAGTAGACTGAGCAGTGATCTCGACTGAGCTATGAGCTAGATTAAGCAGTAAACTTGGCTGTACTGTAATCTAGATTGAGCTGTAATCTATCCTGAACTGGAATCTAGTTTGATAAATTGTATGAGCTAATATACACGGTTTATAGTTACACAGTATATGTAGCTGTGATGAGATGAGAGGTGTGTAGAACCACCTTCAGTAACCAGCTGGAGATGATAAGTGCCTTTTGGATCTCCTCCTGAATCATATGTATCTAGTATGTATGATCCTGAGTCTCTTTTCTCTGCACGGCTTATTATCACGGTTCTGTTATCAGGAACAAACTGCCATTTCGGATAATCTGGATGGTTCTGTGTGACCTTTTGGTTTGCAGGTACAGGGGGTGTCCCACAGCTCCATAACACGGATCAGTCTGATTAAACCTACATACAGGGACCCTGGTCAGCAAACCTGCAGAGGGAGAAGATCCTGTCGTTAATGTGACACAGTGAGGTGTAGGTTACTGTGTTCAGCTCTAACACACTTTAAGATTCACCACTCACTTTTAGATCTCATTTTGGTCTAACACTATCACATGATCAAACTTCATTTTCATCAAAAAGCCTGAATCACAAACTCATTAACTGAACTGTGTTACTGCAGGAAACTCACCCATAGAAGCTCCAGTGAACACCAAGACTCCAAAGAAGACCAGCATCTTCATTTAGACCAGAGAGGTAACGCAGCCCCTCGATCAGACACGGCCACCACTCGGACCACCCTGAGAATCTGGGAACTTCAGACGACTACAAGTGTAAAAAAGAGGAAGTGACATAACACTTCTAAACCATCACTTCCTGTTACTCTCCTACATTAATACAGAAGATTATAATCATATGTAGTGACATTATTAGTTATTACATTCTTTCATTCAATCATCCTCTAAACCGCTTATCCTTATGGGTCATGGGGAGTTTGGGAGTGTATCCCAGCACTCACTGGGCAGAAGGAAGGAAACACCCTGGACAGCCCACCAGCCCACCACACTAGTTATGGAAATGTCGTTTCTCTGTGGTCATATAAGCAGGACTGATCCTTGGAATCTGTCCCTGTGCACCAGCAGGCGGGAGGGACCAATACTACAGAGCCCTTATCCTGGAAAGCTGAATCTGCCTCAGTGTTAGAAATGAGAGATGTTAGTGTGGTACGTTAAGAGACACATTCCCTCCCCAGTTCATACAGACCATACAGGAAGCTAAACTCACAGCCTGTTCTGATTTCACAGTTTCTGTGATGTCACAGGTAAATGACAGCAAACTAATGAACACACACACACACATATACACACACACACACATATACACACACACACAGGCCCACACACCCACCCATCACACACACACACACGCACACCCACCCACCCACACTCACTCGCGCGCACACACACTCACACGCCCAGCCACCCACACACTCACACACGCACACACACTCACACAAACACACGCCCAGCCACCCATCCATCACACACACACACAACCACACACACTCACACGCACACACACATGCGCACACACACGCCCAGCCACCCATCACACAACAGCGGTGCATGATGGGAGAGGGAGACCCCGCCTAGCTGTCCCCACCCCCTTTCTCCACACACACGCAATAAACTGTTGCTTCTGAGAGCCCGTGGCAAGGTTCGCCACAATATCTATCTATCTATCTATCTATCTATCTATCTATCTATCTATCTATCCATCCATCCATCCATCCATCCAAACTGAAATGTCCTTGTGCAGAGTGCAGGTACAGAGGCGATGCAGTTAGCAGACGTGTAAAGCGCAGTATTGTTTATATATAAAGTGCAGGAAGTAACCACAGCAAGAAATGCAAGGTGTGTACAGTTATGCACAGTGGAGTGGTAGACAAATACAGATGTAGCATAAAGATGATTATATATTATATGTGTATATATATATATATATATATATATATATATATATATATATATATATATACACACACACACACACACACTCACTCACACACACACACACACACACACACACACACACACACACACACACACACAGAGTGAGTAGAGATAATACAATGTCGTTTCTACGGTGCGAGCGCATATGTCGAGTTCAATGGCTCATTTAAAGCCTCATAACTAGAAGAAATTACGGCTTTTGGCAACAAACCCCAAACTAGCAAAAACTGCTGTTAAATGAAAAAAATAGTAATTATTAATTTCTTACGTTGTTGTAATAGCACAACTAAAGTATATGTTATAGTGCTCAGTATTGGTGATGAAGTCAGGACACTCCTGTGAAGTAGTTTAGAGCTCAGTAAGATCTTCCTGGTTAAATAAACGACAATAAACAATAAAACAGTCTAATTATTACAGCAGTAATTGTTACAATGTAATTATCACATCGCTACATTGTTGTAATTGTCTAAAACAAGATTATTGTAACGAAGGGGCTACAGAATGTATCCGTTTAGGGTTTAAAATTACTCTTTGATGTCTACATGTCTACAAGGTATGAGATGAATGAAAAATTACCAGATGAAGCTCTACACAGATAGATAGATAGATAGATAGATAGATAGATAGATAGATAGATAGATAGATAGATAGATAGATAGATAGATAGATAGCGCTACATGTGACCGTGTTTCTGTTAGAATGATGAAATCAAGCCTACAGGCTGTGAAGAATTCCAGAACTGCATCTCACATACTGTAGGTCGGACACAATCCCATTATCTGACCTGTACAACTGGCACGCAATGTCCAGGCCTGGCTGAACTTTAACTTTTCAACTCTGATTGGTCAGTGAGGTGGGGAGGAGGGGGTTACTGGGCCCTTGAGGCAGTAGACGATGTGGAGGAGAAGTTGAGCTGAATTTATACTGTCCCTAAGGGTCTGGTTCAGTATTGGTGATGAAGTCAGAACACTCCTGTGAAATTGGTTTAGGTGTGTCCGGTAGCTGATACAGTAGAACATGGCTCTCATATGGTATTATAATTTGCACCTGTTGTGGGCTTGAAAATGCTCCAAGGCTGAGGAACCACACCTGAACTTCATAGATGGGGTAACTGGAGGCAGGCTGTCTACAACACCGCCTGTCCCCCAGAAAAATACAAAACAAACAGGAAACACAGGGTTTAATATCTGAATTTAATTCATATTTAATAAAGTTTATTCGTCCCAGAGAGGCAATTCACCAGAAGAGACATGACAAGTTACCAAACATATGATGTAAAGACCACATGAACAGACTCAGAATTCGGTAAACCAACACAGAGATGCTGCCGACAAAGAACCAAACTAAGGCTAGTAGCATAAACAAGTAGCAGCCGTAAAGAAACCAAGACTAGCCACTGGTGTAAGTAGTGAGGAAGACCGGACGGATCATGGGAGAGTCCAGAACAGGGAGCTAGCACTGGAGCTGCTTACAGAATCAGAACCGGAGCGGACAGTAGGACTGGAACAGGAACCCTGCATGGAGCCGGCTCTGGAGTCATTCAAAGTGTGGAGGAATAATCCTAATATTGCTTGTTCCTTGGAGAGATTTTGTTGTAACTATGAATTCCTCATCTTCCGTTTATCTCAGTAACTTAAAACAATAAAGATCTTTAAATGAATTTATTCTCGATGGTTTGTTCTTGATGGTTAAGGTGTGAGGTATGGTGAGTCTGGTGGTTTATCCGTCCCTCTGATGTCCTTCTTGACCTAGGTTGGTGTACAGAGCCTCCTCCTCCACCTTCTCCTTAGCTATAGGGGCATCACAGTGGAAGAGAATACTTTACCATCACAGTGGAAGCACAGCAGCATTGTTAAGATTTAAGTGAACACCATGTTTCTAGACTCCTCTATGGTACATACACTCATCATCAAAAGACCAGCTACACCCAGAAGGAGGTGTGGGATTGCGGTGCTGATGGGAAGGAGGATAAAGGTGACCAGGATCAATAACTGATGATAAATTTAGACTGATATGATCAATATTTATTGAGCTACACATACAGAAGTCTGTCTCTCAGTATGGGGTCGGGCCGCCATGTTTGCTAACCCAACGCGCCAGACGTCTCGGTATGAAGCTGTAGAGGTTCCTAATGGTGTCCTGTGATAATCCATCCCATGCAGCTTGAACATCCTCACACAGTTCCTGCAGATGGTGCGGTAGGGGTGGAGGTGGAGTGATACTAGGTCTTCTGGACATGTGACACCGTTCATCAATGTCTATAATTGTGGCTGTTGGGTCAGTCAGGTACAGAGATAAGACCCGTCCGTACTTACGCCACATGCACAGCCGAGTGTGAAACCTGAATCGTTCTTGTGTCTCTGTCAAGGTTCTTTCCTGTCGGTTGGTTCCTTCTGGGTGCAGCTATGTTTTGATGATGAGTGTGTGGTATAGGATGCTGATTTTGGTTGAGGATGTTTCCAGAATGTGCATTATTGGTTGGGTAGTGAACACAGAGCTCTTACTTTCTTCTCCTCTTTTGATCTGGTTTCTTCGGATTCTGGCATAGATGTGAAACCCTCCCAACACTGACATCAGGAACATCATCTCCAGAACCCACACACACACAAACACAGTGTCTGAGAGAGAGAGAGAGAGAGAGAGAGAGAGAGAGAGAGAGACGTTTCAGGAATGTTTGTAGCTCAGTTTTAAGTTTTTTTTGCTAAATTGGTTTTATTTTTATTTTTAGAACACCAGATCCAATCCAGAATCCAACCACGAAACCACCAATGATAATCTTTCAGAGAAAAACGTCTCCCCACATTGGCAGACCATTTTTGTGAGTTTTTGACACAGTGCGGTCTTTCTTGGGCTATTCACTTATGATGAACGCTGAGAGAGCTGACAGTGCGGTTATGAATGAGGATCTTGTTGATGGTTACTGTAAGACTTTTACCATGGAGTGACTGAGTCGGCGGGGTCACTGTGGTCTTCACAGTTGAAGTGGGGGTCTTGGTTGTAGTCCCTGTAATTACACACCAAATACAGCATCACATAGATTCAGAATAACACAGCTCCATACGCTTTGCACATATATACCTGTTTGTTTCAGTCCAGAAAGGCATTGCCGAATTCCCGTTTGCATACTTAGCGTTTTCCTTGTTGACTGTTTTTGCCGTGTTTTACCTGTGTCTGGTTTTTGACCTCTCTTTGATTGGACTGTTTGCACCCCTGGTTTTGACCCTAGCCTGGTTTCCCACTTTTGCCTTCTGTCTTCCCCATGTTTCTGGTACTGGTTCTAATGGGTTTGACCTGGATTGGCTCTTCAGGATTGTCCTTATGTGAATAAACCCCAGACCTTTAGAGATATCTGCCAGTGTCTGGCATGTTGGCCCAGAACACACATCAGACATTGATAGTGAAACATTTTACCCTTTCATGAACATTATTAACTCATCTAGAAATTTCTGGTGTCAGAGACAAACGTACACTGCTCAAAATAAAGGGAACACTTTTTAATCAGAGTGCAGCATCAACTCAGTTCAACTTCAGGGATATTGATCTGGTCAGTTAAGTAGTAGGGAGGGCCAGTAATCAGTTTCAGCTGCTTTGGTGTTAATGAAATTAAAAACAGGTGCAGTAGAGGAGCAACAATGAGACACCCCCCAAAACAACTACAGAGGTTGCACAGGTAGTCCAACTACTGAAGGATGGCACATCAATATGAGCCACTGCCACAAGGTTTGCTGTGTCTCCCAGCACAGTCTTAAGAGTACAGTGGAGATTCCAGGAGACAGGCAGTTACTCTAGGAGAGCTGGACAAGGCTGTAGAAGGTCCTTAACCCCTCAGCAGGACCGGTATCTGCTCCTTTGTGCAAGGAGGAACAAGATGAGCACTGCCAGAGCCCTACTGCTGTGAATGTGTCTGACCAAACAATCAGAAACAGTCCTCATGAGGGCGGCCTGAGGGCCCGACGTCCTGTAGTGGGCCCTGTGCTCACAGGTCAGCACCGTAGAGCTCGATTGGCATTTGCCACAGAACACCAGAATTGGCAGATCCGCCACAGGCGCCTTGTGCTTTTCACAGATGAGAGCAGGTTTTACCTGAGCACATGTGACAGACGTGATGGGCTCTGGAGACGCCGTGGAGAATGTTATGCCGCCTGCAACATCATTCAGCATGACTGGTTTGGTGATGGGTCAGTGATGGTCTGAGGAGGCATATCCCTGGAAGGACGCACAGACCAGATCTGGGAGGAGATCCCCCAGGGCACCATCCGTCTCATTAGGAGCATGTGGAGGCCATACAAACTACTGAGTACCATTTTGAGTTGCTGCAGTGGAGTTTGGGTTAAATGGACGAGCCTGCTGCATCATTTCTTCGCTTTGATTTTCAGGGTGTCTTTGAATTCAGCCCTCTGTAGGGTGATCATTTTCATTTCCATCAAACAATGTGGCATCCTTTCCTTCCTAACACATTACCCAGTCTATATGAGGAAAGACATTCTGCATGATTTTTTTCCCATTAAGATCTGATGTGTTTTCAAAGTGTTCCTTTTACTTGAGGCTGAGAGAAATCCAGAGAGCAGAAGTAGAGCTCAAAACACAGTAAGCAAACAGAGAACCGAACAAAACCGACAGGGAAATCCAAAACCGAGAGTCAAGAACAAAGGTGTGTTGTAAACAGGAATGAGAATCACTCAACATCAATAACATCATCATAACTACATCATCATAACTGCATCACTGTTGTTGTTTTATTTCTTATTTACAGCTTTAAAAAGTCCAGACTTACCAGGACACGGGTCTAGTTGAATAGTCTTGTTCCCACGGCTAACATGGTTTTGAGCATAGCAGGTCACACTTCCAACAGATTCCTTGTCCAGCAGAAGAGTCTGATTCCCATCAGCTGGTTGGTCTGTATGTGGTGTCCCTCTGAAAGTCCAGCTGTAGATCACATTCTCTCCATCAGATGAACAGTAAACACTCCTCTTCTCACTGGAGCTGCAGCTGAATGTCACCTTCACTGAGGACACCACATCTGGAAATTACAGATCAACAGCTCAGAGTAGTTCAGGCTAGATTACTGCTTAGTCTAGATTACAGCTCAGTCTAGATTACTGCTCAGTCTAGATTTCTGCTTAGTCTAGATTACAGCTCAGTCTAGATTACAGCTCAGTCTAGATTACAGCTCAGTCTAGATTACTGCTCAGTCTAGATTACAGCTCAGTCTAGATTACAGCTCAGTCTAGATTACTACTCAGTCTAGATTACAGCTCAGTCTAGATTACTGCTCAGTCTAGATTACAGCTCAGTCTAGATTACTGCTCAGTCTAGATTACTGCTTAGCCTTTATTATAGCTCATTTTAGATTACACTGTAGATAAATCTATATTATGGTCAAAAGTTTAGACACGGCTCCTCATAGCAGGTTCTCCTTCTGTTTATCTTAAAGCTTCACTAGAGAGTAATAGTGAAGACATCAGACTATAAAATATCACTCATGGAATTATCCAGTCCACCTTAAAACCCTCCAGAGTGGAGCTGTACAGGAGGATGAACCAGCTTTCTTAACCTGCAGTGGAGCTGATAGAACAAGGTTTATTACTAAGCAGGTTTGGAGCAATTCTATTGGTCGGTCCATCATGAATATTCATGAAAGGAGAACTAGAGCTTTTACACTGTGCAGAAAAAGAGATCAAAGTTTTTACACCACTAAATATATATTAGAGGTGGAGATATGGAGGAGTGTCATACTGTGTACATCAGGAGTAGATGTGGTGTATCAGGATATGGACTGGTTCAGACTCTCATCAGTTGGCGCTGTTAAGTGTCAGTTTTTAAGACCACCAACACCATCCATTGAGGTGGAGAAACTCCACCTTCTCCTCTCGCTGTGCTACAGTGGACATCCTGCACAGGGTCAGGGTTCGCCCGTGTTGTTAGAAGTAAAGGATTCTATTGTGGATGTTCTGTCAGGTGTTTGTTACGGGGTAAAGGATTAGGTGAAATTCCACGTGGTGTTCAGATTAACAGTCTTTCGTCTTGTCTCTGTCTCGTACAGCTAGAACGTAGTGAACCTGATGTAACGGCTTCCTTTTGGATGATGGAGAGAGACGGAGGGCGACTTCACTTAGCAGGAATGAGCTACAGTAGAACAGTGGGACAGACATGATGGCATGCTCTGGCCTTTAACCCACAACAATAGAAAATATCAACATTCATTAAAAATTCTATAAAAAACGATTAAAGATGAAAAACAGATTGTATGATCAGATTAAACATTTACAGTATTTATACAGTATTAACTATAAACTAGATTATGTAGTAATCTAGACTGTAACTGTAGTCTAGATTAAGGTGTAACCTAGACTGAACTGCACACTAGTCTGAACAGTAACTTAGGCTAAACTTTAACATAGACTGGAAGATAATCTTGCTTAGGCAGTAATTTAGATGAATCCTTAGTATAGGCTAAACTATAATCTAGATTGAGCAGTAATCTATGCTGAACTATAATAATGACTGGACTCTAATCTTGCCTGATCTTACCTGATTTAAATCAAGAGAAGGTTAGGTTCATCTGTAATCTCGATTGCACAGTAATCTTGACTGAGCTGTAAATTAAATTAAGAAGTAATCTAGAATAAACTGTAATCTATATTTAGCTGTAATCTAGACTAATCTGTAAATTAGACTGACCAGTGATCTCGACTGAACTATGAGCTAGATTAAGCAGTAAACTGGACTGTACTGTAATCTAGCCTGAACTGTAATCTAGTTTGATAAATTGTATGAGCTAATATACACGGTTTATAGCTACACAGTATATGTAGCTGTGTGATGAGATGAGAGGTGTGTAGACCCACCTTCAGTAACCAGCTGGAGATGATAAGGGCCTTTTGCTGTTCCTTTTGAATCATATGTATCTAGTGTGTATGATCCTGAGTCTCTTTTCTCTGCACGGCTTATTATCACGGTTCTGTTATCAGGAACAAACTGCCATCTCGGATAATCTGGATGGTTCTGTGTGACTTTTTGGTTTTTAACTCTGAGGATGAGACCAGAGAGCTTCTTTATGTATAATTCATCCTCAGGTCCCATCTGCAGGTACAGGGGGTGTCCCACAGCTCCATAACACAGATCAGTCTGATTAAATCTGCATACAGGGACCCTGGTCAGCGAACCTGCAGAGGAAGAAGAGCCTGTCGTTAATGTGGCACAGTGAGGTGTAGGTTACTGTGTTCAGCTCTAACACACTTTAAGCAGCCTGATTCACCACTCGCTTTTAGATCTGGCTGTATTTCACTGTAGTCCACATCAGATATACAACTCAGAGGACTGGTGTAGGTCACAGGTCATTTTAGACTGTAAGTAACATCACCAGTTTATCGTGTTGGTGAAAGGGGGGATTGGGCTTGTTTAAGGAGGATGTGGGCACACTCTTCGAGAGAACGAGAGAGAGAAAAGGCGGGCGTGAGAGAGAGAGAGAGAGAGAGAGGCTCAGTGTGCTGCAGTGTGACTCACTGTAGAAGGATAACACTAAAGTGCTAGATAAGATGGTGCTACCGCTGGAGGTGCTAGGCCTGGTGTAAAATTTCCACTCTGGGAAAGGTAACAGCACCATTAACAGCGTCACTGCTCAGTATAATCTGTCACCACTGCTCCGCCAAACTCCAACTCCCAGAGTGCAGTGCTCAGTGATGTCACATGCTCACCAGTGGCCAATCACAGTCCTAACCACACGCACCTGCACCCCATCAGCCCTCTCAGTGTTTATACCCCTTCCCTCCTGTTGCCTCTTTGTGAGGTACTGCCAGCTTTGTTCACTACTGAGCGGTTTCCCATGCTGACTCCTGTTTGCTCCGTGCTCCGACCGTTTACCTTGTTCCTCGTTTTTACCGTTTGGATAGTTTGCCTGGTCGGATTGGTTATTTGGTTACTACCTGGACTGTCTTGGTTCTGGTTCTGTCTCTCCCTGGTTGGTATGTTTGCCCGGGTCTCTGTTTCCACATTGCTGTCTACACGTCCTGCCCTGTGCTACAGCTCTGTTAATAAACTTAGTCTGCCTGCATCTGGTCTGTCTGGAGTCACATATACTTCATATAGAAGACATATAGCACAATCTACAGCACAGCTCTCTCAGCATTCAAGCACAGCTGGTGTTCCAATACAACAAGAAGTCTGGACATTGTAGTTAAAGGTATATACACCTGTCCATCATACATGGTTCTATTCCTCTATATAGTTCATTCGAGAAGAGTGTGAGGCTGTTCTGTTTTTTTAAAGACTGTAAAGACATTTTTATAGGCTGTAATTTCAGGAGTTCAGGGAACAGACTGTACACAGACCCACCAACATTAAAAAAAAAAAAATCACATGATCAAACTTCATTTTCATCCAAAAGCCCGAATCATAAACTCATTAACTGAACTGTGTTACTGCAGGAAACTCACCCATAGAAGCTCCAGTGAAAACCAAGACTCCAAAGAAGACCAGCATCTTCATTTAGACCAGAGAGGTAACGCAGCCCCTCGATCAGACACGGCCACCACTCGGACCACCCTGAGAATCTGGGAACTTCAGACGACTATAAGTGTAAAAAAGAGGAAGTAACATTACACTTCTCTAAACCATCACTTCCTGTTACTCTCCTACATTAATACAGAAGATTATAATCATATGTAGTGACATTATTAGTTATTACATTCATTCATTCATTCATTCATTCATCCTCTAAACCGCTTATCCTTATGGGTCATGGGGAGTTTGGGAGTGTATCCCAGCACTCACTGGGTAGAAGGAAGGAAACACCCTGGACAGCCCACCAGCCCACCACACTAGTTATGGAAATGTCGTTTCTCTGTGGTCATATAAGCAGGACTGATCCTTGGAATCTGTCCCTGTGCACCAGCAGGCGGGAGGGACCAATACTACAGAGCCCTTATCCTGGAAAGCTGAATCTGCCTCAGTGTTAGAAATGAGAGATGTTAGTGTGGTACGTTAAGAGACACATTCCCTCTCCAGTTCATACAGACCATACAGGAAGCTAAACTCACAGCCTGTTCTGATTTCACAGTTTTTGTGATGTCACAGTTAAATGACAACAAACTAATGAACCACCTACATCAGTCTTTCCAGCCTACAGCAGGTTAGCTCCGCCCCTTTTACATTCAGCTTATACGAAGAGTTTCAGGTACAGCACAATTCAGAGTGGTCAGTTAAGGTCATTTACAAACATCAGTTTTACAGATTAAGTACCAGCATGTTTAGTTCTAAAGGCTGAAGTCTGGAAAAACATATTCACCATATTCCACTTAAACATCCACCATGTTTCATGATTCAGTAAACTCACAGTCCTTCTTCAATCATAACCATAGACATATATACAGCTCTGAACTTGAGCTCTCAACTGAAGAGACCACCTGTAACTGATCAGTGTCTCTAGCTGTGCAGGTTCTGGGTTGGTGTTGGACCAGAACTCCTCAGTTCTGTTTGATTCTCTACACTACTGGAACCATGTCTCCCAAACTCCAGATCAGATATTGTATTAGATCTGTTTATTTAGAAAATCACTAATGACCTCCAGAAGCCTGTTTTTAGAACCATGCTCGCTGTGCGTTTCACCCCAGCCACCGCTCGCCAGTCTCTCTGTAGGTCACTCGAGGTCATCTTACGGTGGGTAAGGGGCATTGGAATGAGGTGGCGCTCATCACGGTCAGTAGAGAGGGGGTTTGGCCCTCTGCCAGTCTGTAGCTGTGTTGTCCTGTGTGTTTGCTGCTGGACCTTGTTCTTATGAACCGGACGCTCACTGTATCTGCCCGTAAAGCTAGAACCCAACCTTCGGTTCCTCACTGAGAACCTGCTGTACATGTGGAGATGCTGATCTAAGAAGGAACTGGAGTGGACTCTGATTTATTTCTAGAGCTGTATATAGTGGTATAATAGTAAACTGGTGTCTCTGATGTCATATGATGTCAGTTTGTATTATTTGTTCATTTATTATTTATTCTTTATTCATTTTTAATTGAATCTGATCATATTTTTTTCACATTCGTGTACAAATTCACTAAATGATAAAGGATTCACAATCCTCCAGGCAGCACTGTATATTATAACTGATGTCTGGCAGTTTTTCCAAATCAGCAATGTTTGTCAGAGTTTCACCGTTCTCCTGCTTAGTTCAGCATTCTGCTCTCACTCTTGTGCAATAGAGGAAGATCTGTACTTCCTTCTGTTCCCAGTTTAATTTGAACATTCTATTTACTCCTTGCAGATTTTGATCCACAATAGATGGCAAGCATAGCGCAGCCTAATGACAAATTAAATTAATAACCAAGAAAGTAAACAAAAAACTCTGATTGGTCCTAGCCTGAATTTCAAGGATTTTCATATAAGAGCTCGCTGCAGGGTGCGCATCGATACAGCCCTTGGCAAAGGCAGCATCACAGTGTTTATAGAAGACATTTGGGAGTCTCCAAAAATGAGGACTGGGACACCCCACTGCCTCGGGGTCCTCCTATACACATACAGGTGGGGGCTGCAGGACTGCAGACGTGCCAAATGGAACAGGTCTGAACTTGGGGCAGCGATAACCCCAGACATTACCTTGTCACCTTCTACTGTCAACATCCCTTAAATGGCATCCCATTTAAACAGTCCCATTAGCTTGGATGGGAATGTTTTCCTTCTCCTGTAATGCGGTAATGGAATTCTCCTCAGTGAAGCCACCTCGGAATATAAATATGTAAAATGACATTCCAGGAAAAAACAAACCTAACCTATGTACCCTGTTCTCTGTCAGTGAAATCAGACATGTATAAGAACACCAGGAGAATTACAGTATAGATATATATAGTATAGATATATAAGTACAGATTTTTTTTTTTTATTATTATTTATTATCAAAAATCACGAAGTCTACAAACATAAAATCATAAACTAATGACTCTACCGTAAGGAACTTACCCATGGAGGCTGCTGTGCACATCGCCAGTGTAGCGGAGATCACCCTGCTCATTTTGACCCCCTAAGTAAAAAGCTCTCTGGGTTATATGCAGTCTCAGTTCTGACTCAGGAGGTTTGGAAATTATAATAATTCATGAGTTTAAAAATAACAATCAAAGAGGAAGGTCTATTACTGTTGTGTCAGAGCTCACTTCCTGTTATCCTGGTATCCGTGGATATTACAGTTTTAAGTGCTGAATAAAATGTAGTTATTTTAGCTTCTGGAATATTTAGTTTCGGTGTTTATAGATCAAAGTTAAAAATGCCAAGTTCTTTTAATTCAGAAATAATTCAACTCATGACACATCCAGATGTTTCAACATCACTTTAATAGAAACCCAATAGAGAAATCTTTTACCATGGTGATCATTTACTTAAGTACATTTAATGAGGTATTAATAAAGGAAGTGATGTAATGTAAGTAAGGGAATGAAGTAAGAGGGAATAAGCTGTTTATTGATAATTTTATGTAAATGTAATGATTTAAAACATTAAAATATTTATGAAAAAGCATTATTAAGAAAGTTCTGAAAATTATTAGCTTGATTTTATCTCACTATATCTGACCAGTTAGTCTTTTTTATTCCAAACACTAAGCAAACAACTAATAAAAAGTAAAATAATCAAATTATTTAAATAAATTGTAAAATTAAATTTCTGTTTTGGTCTGTAAACACAGTACAGGTACAACCCTGTTCCAAAAAAGATCTGGCACTGACCCAAATACCAATAAAAAACTAAATTTTAACAAAAACAACAAATCATATACTAAAACTAAAATATTTTAAATAGTTTTTTAAATAATGATCAGTGACATGTTTAAATAAAGCTGAGACAGGGAAAACAAAAGACTAGTAAAGTTGCTGCGATGCTAAAAGACAACACCTGGAGGATCACTCCTTCATCTTCTGAGACACTTATCCTTCTGGGCCACTGGGGGTGCTGGAGGGACTTGTCTGGTGGAAGGGAGGAAACATCCTGGGCAGGCTGCCACTACATCGCCGGGCCGACACCCAAGCATCCAATCCCACCTGGGGCCAGTATAGCATCTCCAGTTCACCTGACTGCATGAGTAAACTCAGAGACACAGGGAGAACGATCCAACCCAGACCCCCTAACCAGGAATCAAACCCCGGCTCGACTTGCTGTCAGGCAGCGGCACTATCCACTGCACTGCCAGGCTGCCCGTTTATGGGACAGCTCATATATAATTAGGCTGGAAACTAGAATCTCTCAGACGTAGCGACGGGATGGGTCTCCACTCTGTACAATACTGCACCTGCAGACAGTGCAACAGTTCAGCAATAACCTTTCTTACCCTAAAATAGCAAACCTGGAGACTCCATCATTCTATGGGGCACTGTACTGCCAAAAGTACACCCTCGTCTGCCCTCACACGCATATGACCTTGAGTGACATCCCATTCTTAATCCATAGGGTTTAATATGATGTCGGCCTACCCTTTACAGCTATACCAGCTTTAACTCTTCTGGAAGGCTTTCCACAGGGTTTAGGAATGTGTTGATGGGAATCTCTGACCATTCTTCCAGGAGCACATTTGTGAAGTCAGACACTGATGCTGGACGAGAAGGCCTGGCTCTCAGTCTCCTCTCTAATTCAGCCCAGGTGTTCTATCGGGTTGGGTCCAGAACTCTTACTTTGTGCACTGGTGTGCAGTAATACTGGAACAGGAAGAGGCCATTTCCAAACTCTTCCCACGAAGTTGGGAGAATGGGATGGTCCAGAGTCTCTTGGTCTGCTGAAGCATTAATAGTTCTTCTCACTGGAGCTAAGGGGTGGAGCCAAACTCTCAAACACCACCCCCACATCATAATATCCCCTCCACCAAACTCTACCCTCGGCACAGTGCAGTCAGACCAGTACCGTTCTCCTGGTACCGCCAAACCCAGACTCGTCCATCGGATTACCAGACGGAGAAGCGTGATTGGTCACTCCAAAGAACACGTCTCCACTGCTCTAGAGTCCAGGGGCGGAGCTTTACACCACTGCGTTCCACACTCTGCACTGCGCTTGGTGATGAAGGCTGGGATGCAGCTGCTCGGCCATGGAAACCCATTCCATGAAGCTCTACACACTGTTCCTGAGCTGATCTGAAGGACACATGAAGTTTGGAGGTCTGTAGTGATGGACTCATCACTTCTGTGCTCTATGCCCCTCAGCATCCGCTGACCCCCCTCTGTCATTTTGCGTGGCTGAGCTGCTGTCGTTCCCAATCACTCCCACTGTGTTACAATCCCACTGACAGTGGACAATACTTACTGCACAGGTGGCATCCTATCACAGTACCAGGCTGGAATCCACTGAGCTCCTGAGAGCGACCCATTCTCTCACTAATGTCTGTAGGAGCAGTCTGCATGTCTAGCTGCTTGGTTTTACACACCTGTGGCCATGGAAGTGATTGGAATGAATGGGTGAGTGAATACTTTTGGCGGTATAGTGTATATAGTAGTGAAAGGGACGAGGCCCATGACCGGCACTGGATGGCCGTGATCCATGGAGGAGGGAGCCATCGTCTGTGAACACAGTTTCTCACGGCATCCATAAATGTCTATATAGCACATTAGCTAGTGAGCTACCAGCTGCTCCATCAGGGTGGAGTTGAGCTGGGTAGAGCGGAGGTCTCGGCGGGGTTAAGGAGGCGTGTTCAGCAGCTGATAATAACACTACATGTTAGTTAATCTGAAAAGGGCCGTAGATGTTTGGATAGAGTATGTCCCTCATGTGCTCGTAACGTCCTCCTCCTCCTTTCTCCTCTGAACTCATCAGGGCTGAAGTGTGCTTGTGGCTGGACCTGCTCCGTTTTGATTGGTTTACCAGAACTGAATATTTTATAGGTTTCAACCAGATTTTCTTCTAACGGGTCTAACTGGCTGATACACACATCATTAATCTAATTAATAATTAATGCTGATAACGATATGAGTGAAATTATTTTATTAACTGAAGCAAAAGTGCTTTGGTTTAGGGGATTAATGCTGTGGATAAATCAGCAACAGTGTTTTAGATATTAGAAAAGACAGGAAAGTGGTGAGTCTATAATCTCTGTATCATTCCGGAACATTCCTGGTGTTCTCCTGATGCTCCAGTTATGAAAAGCAGAGTCTGGAAGTGAATAGCAGGAACAGCTACTCTGAGTGGAATATGAAGTTTACTCCAGGTATGCAGAGTCAGCTTGACCACTGCATGGTGTCCACTAGAGGGCAGTAAAGTTCAGCAAAGCAACACTGAGAGAGATGCTGGTCTACATAGCTGGCTTTCTAATACACTGCATACAGGGAGTGATGATAGACTTCCCATGGAATCCTAACCCGGCATGTCCCTTACAAGAGATACACTTAAACAGAAGCAGGATTGAAGTTAAAGCCGGTTTCATCCAGACGTCTCAGATGAAGACATGTCCTACAGCTGATGGTTGAGGTTGTCTGAGGTGGAGAGTCTGTTGGCTCTTCTCCTTTGACGATGGCGCTGTTGGTCTTCTTGATCCAGGCTGGTCTAACGAGCCTCCTCCACCTCCTCTTCCTTATCTATGGGAGCATCACCATGGAAACACGGTAGCATTGTAAAGCTAACACCAGGTTTGAACTTTTTCATGAATTTGTATCTATGAGATCTGACAAAGCTGCTCCAGGTCAACATTCCAAAGGTAATCCAGGCCTTGGAACTATTAGTGCTATCAGTAATATGAGTAAACTGGTAAGTTGCTCTGGATTAGAGCATTAGCCATTGATAACTGGTGGGTAAAGCACACTTATAGAGGACTGCTGGTTTGAGTCCCTGAACTGATAGTAATGACTGAAGTGCCCTTAAGCAAGTCCCCTAACCCCCAATTACTCCCTGGGCAAGTCTGCTCTCTTCCCCCTAGTGTGTGTGTGTGTGTGTGTGTGTGTGTGTGTGTGTGTGTGTGTGTGTGTGTGTGTGTGTGTGTGTGTGTGTGTGTGTGTGTGTGTGTGTGTGTGTATGTGTGTGTGTGCATGTGTGTGCATGGGTATGTGTGCGTGTGTGTGTGCGCTAGTGTGTGTGTGCATGTATGTGTGTGTGTGTGTGTGTGTGTGTGCATGTGCGTGCGTGTGTGTCTGTGTGTGCGTGTGTGTGTCGGGGTGTGTTTGTGTGTGCGTGTGTATGTGCGTGTGTGCGTGTGTGTGTATGTGCGTGTGTGCGTGTGTGTGTGTGTGTGTGTGTGTGTGTGTGTTTGTGTGTGTGTGTGTGTGTGTGTGTGTGTGTGTGCTCTTACTGGCTGCTCTCTTGGTCCGCTTTCTTTGGATTCTGGCGTACACATGAAACCCTCCCAACAAAGACACCAGGATAAGCATCTCCAGAACCCACACCCACACATACACAGTGTCTGAGAGAGAGAGAGAGAGAGAGAGAGAGAGAGAGAGAGAGAGAGAGAGAGCGAGAGAGAGCCACAGAGAGAGAGAGAGAGATGAATTTGTTTAAAAAGTAAAAATTGGAATCAGAAGCAGGATCAAATTTTTAAAATCCTGTTCCAGTTAGAATTCATCCCAGTCCTGCCCGCTCCCACCTGCACTCCTGTATGGGGACATACTCTATTAATGGAAACAAAATAATTTAATTAATTGATTAAAAATGTCTAAACAGACCAGACTAGGTCTGTATTCGTCAGCTCAGAAGCTTTGCCTACAGTATCTCATTTAGATTTAGACTAATAAAGCATCAAGTAGAGAGGCGAGATGCATCTGGACAAGCTGGTCTGGTGAGCAGGGTCAGTTGTTGGTGTGGAGCTGGACTCGGCGGTGAAGGTGCCGGAGAGGAGGACACTGCACAAACTGTCTATTATGGATGATGATGGGCACCCACTGCACACCATCATCATGGACAGAAGGAGCAAGTTCAGTGGCAGGCTGCTGTCACAGAGCTGCTCCACAGACAGACTCAGGAGATCCCAAGACACATCAGGCTCGTCAACTCTTCCCAGCGGGGCCGGAAGAGGAGAGGACTGCTGAGGACTAAACTCTATTTTCAATCATAGGATTATATACTCTGCACTATTACACTCTACTGTATATACTGTACATCCTAACTCCTGGACACTCTCAGGCACTTTACTGTACATCTGAACTCCTGGACACTCTCAGACACTTTACTGTACATCTGAACTCCTGGACACTCTCAGACACTTTACTGTACATCTGAACTCCTGGACACTCTCAGACACTTTACTGTATATACTGTACATCTGAACTCCTGGACACTCTCAGACACTTTACTGTATATACTGGACATCTGAACTCCTGGACACTGAACTTTACTTAAATACCAATATATGCACATGTTAATTATGTTAATTCAGTCATTATCTGCTGATAACTGCACATTCATGCTCATTTATTTATTACCATTGTCTTTTCTGCAGTCTACAGGTATATTTGTATTTTCCTGTATATATTTCTTGCCTCATTGCGAAGTGAGATATATTTATATATTTATCGATAGTGACCTGTACTATGTATAGTTTATAGTTAACAATTAATGATACTGCTGCCGGTACCGACCCATTTAGGTTTTTCATACTGCACAGCGCTGTTTTTATTTTTTATTTGTATTTGAATGTGATGTCAAGAAGGATTAGGCCCATGTAGAAACATTCATTTTGAAATGACAGATAGATAGATAGATAGATAGATAGATAGATAGATAGATAGATAGATAGATAGATAGATAGATATCATAACTGCATCACTGCTGTTGTTTTATTTCTTATTTACCGCTTTAAAAAGTCCAGACTTACCAGGACACGGGTGCAGTTCAATAGTCTTGTTCCCACGGCTAACATGGTTTTGAGCATAGCAGGTCACACTTCCAACAGATTCCTTGTCCAGCAGAAGAGTCTGATTCCCATCAGCCAGTTGGTCTGTATGTGGTGTTCCTCTGAAAGTCCAGTTGTAGTGGACATTCTCTCCATCAGATGAACAATAAACACTCCCCTTCCCACTGGAGCTGCAGCTGTATGTCACCTCCACTGAGGACACCACATCTGGAAATTACAGACCAACAGCTCAGAGTAGTTTAGTCTAGATTACAGCTCAGTCTAGATTACTGCTCAGTCTAGATTACAGCTCAGTCTAGATTACAGCTCAGTCTAGATAACTGCTTAGGTGTGTAGACTCACCTTCAATAACCAGCTGGAGATGATAACTGCCTCTCGCTGTTCCTCCTGAATCATATGTATCTAGTGTGTATGATCCTGAGTCTCTTTTCTCTGCACGGCTTATTATCACGGTTCTGTTATCAGGAACAAACTGCCATCTCAGATAATCTGGATGGTTCTGTATGACTTTTTGGTTTTTAACTTTGAGGATGAGATCAGAGAACTTCCTTAAGGTTAGTTCATACTCAGGTTCCAGCTTCAGGTACAGGGGGTGTCCCACAGCTCCATAACACGGATCAGTCTGGGTAAACCTGCATACAGGGATCGAGGACAGCGAGCCTGCAGAGGAAGAAGATCCTGTCGTTAATGTGACACAGTGAGGTGTAGTCTACTACGTCCACTTTGGACAGTGGCGTTGTAGCGAGGGTCATGGACGCAGTCCCTCCAGTTACATACCAGTGAAGCACCATTAGTGATTTAGAGGATACAGCACAAATACATAATTTAATCTCTACAGTTTCCAAACAGTCAGCTCTAACAGAGTTCGGTGTGCTATGGGCCTTTTAGAAACCTTTATATTGAAGTGACTGATATTCAGATATTAGATAGAACTGTGGTCTAATAACATCATCATAACTGCATCATCATAACTGCATCATCATAACTGCATCATCATAACTACATCATCATAACTGCATCATCATAACTGCATCATCATAACTACATCATCATAACTACATCATCATAACTACATCATCATAACTACATCATCAGGACTACATCATCAGAACTACATCATCATAACTACATCATCAGAACTACATCATCATAACTACATCATCATAACTGCATCATCATAACTGCATCCTCATAACTGCATCATCATAACTGCATCATCATAACTACATCATCATAACTGCATCATCATAACTACATCATCATAACTGCATCATCATAACTGCATCATCATAACTACATCATCATAACTGCATCATCATAACTACATCATCATAACTACATCATCATAACTACATCATCATAACTACATCATCATAACTACATCATCATAACTGCATCATCATAACTACATCATCATAACTGCATCATCATAACTGCATCACTGCTGTTGTTTTATTTCTTATTTACCGCTTTAAAAAGTCCAGACTTACCAGGACACGGGTCTAGTTCAATAGTCTTGTTCCCACGGCTAACATGGTTTTGAGCATAGCAGGTCACACTTCCAACAGATTCCTTGTCCAACAGAAGAGTCTGATTCCCATCAGCCAGTTGGTCTGTATGTGGTGTTCCTCTGAAAGTCCAGTTGTAGTGGACATTCTCTCCATCAGATGAACAGTAAACCCTCCTCTTCTCACTGGAGCTGCAGCTGTATGTCACCTTCACTGAGGACACCACATCTGGAAATTACAGACCAACAGCTCAGAGTAGTTCAGTCTAGATTACAGCTCAGTCTAGATTACTGCTCAGTCTAGATTACTGCTTAGTCTAGATTACAGCTCAGTCTAGATTACTGCTTAGTCTAGATTACAGCTCAGTCTAGATTACAGCTCAGTCTAGATTACTGCTTAGTCTAGATTACAGCTCAGTCTAGATTACAGCTCAGTCTAGATTACTGCTTAGTCTAGATTACAGCTCAGTCTAGATTACAGCTCAGTCTAGATAACTGCTTAGGTGTGTAGACTCACCTTCAGTAACCAGCTGGAGATGATAACTGCCTCTCGCTGTTCCTCCTGAATCATATGTATCTAGTGTGTATGATCCTGAGTCTCTTTTCTCTGCACGGCTTATTATCACGGTTCTGTTATCAGGAACAAACTGCCATCTCAGATAATCTGGATGGTTCAGTATGACTTTTTGGTTTTTAACTTTGAGGATGAGATCAAAGAGCTTCCTTAAGGTTAGTTCATACTCAGGTTCCAGCTTCAGGTACAGGGGGTGTCCCACAGCTCCATAAAACGGATCAGTCTGGGTAAACCTGCATACAGGGATCGAGGACAGCGAGCCTGCAGAGGAAGAAGATCCTGTCGTTAATGTGACACAGTGAGGTGTAGTCTACTACGTCCACTTTGGACAGTGGCGTTGTAGCGAGGGTCATGGACACAGTCCCTCCAGTTACATACCAGTGAAGCACCATTAGTGATTTAGAGGATACAGCACAAATACATAATTTAATCTCTACAGTTTCCAAACAGTCAGCTCTAACAGAGTTCGGTGTGCTATGGGCCTTTTAGAAACATTTATACTGAAGTGACTGATATTCAGATATTAGATAGAACTGTGGTCTAATAGCATCATCATAACTGCATCATCATACCTACATCATCATAACTGCATCATCATAACTACATCATCATAACTGCATCATCATAACTGCATCATCATAACTGCATCCTCATAACTGCATCATCATAACTGCATCATCATAACTGCATCATCATAACTGCATCCTCATAACTGCATCATCATAACTGCATCATCATAACTGCATCCTCATAACTGCATCATCATAACTGCATCATCATAACTGCATCATCATAACTACATCATCATAACTGCATCATCATAACTACATCATCATAACTGCATCATCATAACTGCATCCTCATAACTGCATCATCATAACTACATCATCATAACTGCATCATCATAACTACATCATCATAACTGCATCATCATAACTACATCATCATAACTGCATCATCATAACTATATCATCATAACTGCATCATCATAACTGCATCCTCATAACTGCATCATCATAACTACATCCTCATAACTGCATCATCATAACTACATCATCATAACTGCATCATCATAACTACATCATCATAACTGCATCATCATAACTACATCATCATAACTGCATCACTGCTGTTGTTTTATTTCTTATTTACCGCTTTAAAAAGTCCAGACTTACCAGGACACGGGTCTAGTTCAATAGTCTTGTTCCCACGGCTAACATGGTTTTGAGCATAGCAGGTCACACTTCCAACAGATTCCTTGTCCAGCAGAAGAGTCTGATTCCCATCAGCCAGTGTGTCTGTATGTGGTGTTCCTCTGAAAGTCCAGTTGTAGTGGACATTCTCTCCATCAGATGAACAGTAAACCCTCCTCTTCTCACTGGAGCTGCAGCTGTATGTCACCTTCACTGAGGACACCACATCTGGAAATTACAGACCAACAGCTCAGAGTAGTTCAGTCTAGATTACAGCTCAGTCTAGATTACTGCTCAGTCTAGATTACTGCTCAGTCTAGATTACTGCTTAGTCTAGATTACTGCGTAGTTGTTATTACAGCTCAGTCTAGATTACTGCTTAGTCTAGATTACTGCTCAGTCTAGATTACTGCTTAGTCTAGATTACTGCTTAGTCTAGATTACTGCTCAGTCTAGATTACTGCTCAGTCTAGATTACTGCTCAGTCTAGATTACTGCTCAGTCTAGATTACTGCTTAGTCTAGATTACTGCTCAGTCTAGATTACTGCTTAGTCTAGATTACTGCTTAGTCTAGATTACTGCGTAGTTGTTATTACAGCTCAGTCTAGATTACTGCTTAGTCTAGATTACTGCTCAGTCCAGATTACAGTTAAGTCTAGATAACTGCTCAGTCTAGATTACTGCTTAGTCTAGATTACTGCTCAGTCTAGATTACTGCTCAGTCTAGTTTACAGTTAAGTCTAGATAACTGCTCAGTCTAGATTACTGCTTAGTCTAGATTACTGCTCAGTCTAGATTACTGCTTAGTCTAGATTACTGCTCAGTCTAGATTCAGTTTCTGTAGCCAAACTACATTAAACACACGAACTGAACATGTTAATCCAATATAACATTTCGGGACAAATATGAACAACCAGCTGTGGCACACCAAATGAACATGTGACATGTTTATCCAGTCAGCATGCTCTGGCCTTTAACCTACAACAATCTAATATTTTTTCATTCTTTGATCAAAAAAACGTCTATCAGTTTGATAACAAAGACATCAGGGAATTGTGAGATTTAGGACAGAATGAGGTTTTATAGCTGTGTGATGTGATGAGAGGTGTGTAGACTCACCTTCAGTAACCAGCTGGAGATGATACCTGCCTCTCGCTACTCCTCCTGAATCATATGTATCTAGTGTGTATGATCCTGAGTCTCTTTTCTCTGCACGGCTTATTATCACGGTTCTGTTATCAGGAACAAACTGCCACCTCAGATAATCTGGATGGTTCAGTATGACTTTTTGGTTTTTAACTTTGAGGATGAGATCAAAGAGCTTCCTTAAGGTTAGTTCATACTCAGGTTCCAGCTTCAGGTACAGGGGGTGTCCCACAGCTCCATAACACGGATCAGTCTGGGTAAACCTGAATACGGGGATTGAGGACAGCGAGCCTGCAGAGGGAGAAGATCCCGTCGTTAATGTGACACAGTGAGGTGTAGTTTACTATGTCCACTTTGGACTGTGGCGTTGTAGCGAGGGTCATGGATGCAGTCCCTCCAGTTACATACCAGTGAAGCACCATTAGTGATTTAGAGGATACAGCACAAATACATAATTTAATCTCTACAGTTTCCAAACAGTCAGCTCTAACAGAGTTCGGTGTGCTATGGGCCTTTTAGAAACATTTATATTGAAGTGACTGATATTCAGATATTAGATAGAACTGTGGTCTAATAGCATCATCATAACTGCATCATCATAACTGCATCATCATAACTGCATCATCTTAACTGCATCATCATAACTACATCATCATAACTGCATCATCATAACTACATCATCATGACTGCATCATCATAACTGCATCATCATAACTACATCATCATGACTGCATCATCATAACTGCATCATCATAACTACATCATCATAACTACATCATCATAACTATATCATCATAACTGCATCATCATAACTGCATCATCATAACTGCATCATCATAACTGCATCATCATAACTACATCACTGTTGTTGTTTTATTTCTTATTTACAGCTTTAAAAAGTCCAGACTTACACGGGTCTAGTTCAATAGTCTTGTGTTCTTGGCTAACATGGTTTTGAGCATAGCAGGTCACACCTCCTACGGAATCCTTGTCCAGCAGAAGAGTCTGATTCCCATCAGCCAGTGTGTCTGTATGTGGTGTCCCTCTGAAAGTCCAGCTGTAGGTCACATTCTCTCCATCAGATGAACAGTAAACCCTCCTCTTCTCAATCGAGCTGCAGCTGTATGTCACCTTCACTGAGGACACCACATCTGGAAATTACAGACCAACAGCTCAGAGTAGTTCAGTCTAGATTACAGCTCAGTCTAGATTACAGCGCAGTCTAGATTACTACTTAGTCTAGATTACAGTTCAGTGTAAATTGAATTCAAGAACAACCAGCCATGGCACACCAAACAGACATTGTCGATATGCTCTGGCCTTTAACCCACAACAATAGAAAATATTAACATTCCAAAAACGTTATTTAAAAAATCTAGACTGAACAGTAATCTATATAGAGGTGTAACCTAGACGGAACTGCACATTAGTCTGAACAGTAATTTAGGCTAAACTTTTATATGGGCTAGATTATAATCTCGCCTAAGCAGTAATTCAGATGGACCATTAGTATATGCTGAACTATAATCTAGATGGAGCAGTAATTTATGATGAGCTATAGTAATCTTGCCTGAGCTATAATTTAGATCAAGATGCAGTCTAGGCTGATCTGTAATCTCGATTGAACAATAATCTTGACTAAACTTTAATCTAAATTAAGAAGTAATCTAGAATGAACTGTAATCTATATTTAGCTGTAATTTAGACTAATCTGTAAATTAGACTGACCAGTGATTTCGACTGAGCTATGAGCTAGATTAAGCAGTAAACTGGGCTGTACTGTAATCTAGATTGAGCTGTAATCTATCCTGAACTGTAATCTAGTTTGATAAATTGTATGAGCTAATATACACGGTTTATAGTTACACAGTATATGTAGCTGTGATGTGATGAGAGGTGTGTAGACCCACCTTCAGTAACCAGCTGGAGATGATAAGGGCCTTTTCCTGCTCCTCCTGAATCATATGTATCTAGTGTGTATGATCCTGAGTCTCTTTTCTCTGCACGGTTTATTATCATGGTTCTGTTATCAGGAACAAACTGCCATCTCAGATAATCTGGATGGTTCTGTGTGATTTGTTGGTTTCTAACTTTGAGGATGAGATCAGAGAGCTTCCTTATGTATAACTCATACTCAGGTTCCAGCTGCAGGTACAGGGGGTGTCCCACCGCTCCATAACACGGATCAGTCTGATTAAACCTACATACAGGGACCCTGGTCAGTGAACCTGCAGAGGAAGAAGATCCTGTCATTAATGTGACACAGTGAGGTGTAGGTTACTGTGTTCAGCTCTAACACACTTTAAGCAGCCTGATTCACCACTCGCTTTTAGATCTCATTTTGGTCTAACACTATCACATGATCAAACTTCATTTTCATCAAAAAGCCCGAATCATAAACTCATTAACTGAACTGTGTTACTGCAGGAAACTCACCCATAGAAGCTCCAGTGAACACCAAGACTCCAAAGAAGACCAGCATCTTCATTTAGACCAGAGAGGTAACGCAGCCCCTCGATCAGACACGGCCACCACTCGGACCACCCTGAGAATCTGGGAACTTCAGACGACTACAAGTGTAAAAAAGAGGAAGTAACATTTCACTTCTAAACCATCACTTCCTGTTACTCTCCTACATTAATACAGAAGATTATAATCATATGTAGTGACATTATTAGTTATTACATTCAGGAGGGACCAATACTACAGAGCCCTTATCCTGGAAAGCTGAATCTGCCTCAGTGTTAGAAATGAGAGATGTTAGTGTGGTACGTTAAGAGACACATTCCCTCCCCAGTTCATACAGACCATACAGGAAGCTAAACTCACAGCCTGTTCTGATTTCACAGTTTTTGTGATGTCACAGGTAAATGACAACAAACTAATGAACACACACACACACATATACACACACACACAGGCCCACACACCCACCCATCACACACACACACACGCACACCCACCCACCCACACTCACTCGCGCACACACACACTCACACGCCCAGCCACCCACACACTCACACACGCACACACACTCACACAAACACACGCCCAGCCACCCATCCATCACACACACACACACACAACCACACACACGCACACACACATGCGCACACACACGCCCAGCCACCCATCCATCACACACGCACACCCACACACACATACATATGCATTGCCATTAATACTGTGGCGTGCGTAAGGAAGGCTTGACAGAAGGCAGCATGTCCACAAGACGAAAATGCTCTTTAAAGGCTTATTACACACTTACAGCGTTTAAAAGCACTTGGTGAATGAAACCAACTACAACACAGGCTGGAGGATAGCTGAGAGGTGACTGTACACAGTAGTAATCTGCTTCACGGTGAACTGTATGAAGCCTTTGTAAACTTTTCTAAACACAACATAAATGCATTAACAGTGCATAACCAGTTACTAGCAGAAGTAATTCGATGGCGTTAAGCAGTAAGTATGGGGACAACAGCGGTGCATGATGGGAGAGGGAGACCCCGCCTAGCTGTTCCCACCCCCTTTCTCCACACACACGCAATAAACTGTTGCTTCTGAGAGCCCGTGGCAAAGTTCGCCACAATATCTATCTATCCATCCATCCATCCATCCATCCATCCATCCAAACTGAATTGTCCTTGTGCAGAGTGCAGGTACAGAGGCGATGCAGTATTGTTTATACATAAAGTTCAGGAAGTAACCATAGCAAGAAATGCAAGGTGTGTACAATTATGCTCAGTGGAGTGGTAGACAAATACAGATACAGTAGCATAAAGATGATTTTATATAGTAACTAGAAAAGTGCATTTCCTGAGGGAAACGCGGGATGGTTGCGCAGCTTGCTCAGTGAGGAACGAGGGATGAGTAAACGAGTGCGGGTCGGTATGACTGTGGATTAGCGTCTGGGGGCCTGCCCTTAGTTTGGTGGCTCTTGAGCGAACGAAAGCATTACTGCTTGGGTTGGGTCTAAAATGACTGGGACTCTATGGGAGGAACGAGGGATGAGTAAACGAGTGCGGGTCGGTATGACCTTGGATTAGCTTCTGGGCGACTGCCCTTAGTGAGTACGTCAAGTTTGGTGGCTCTCGGCCGAACAGAAACGTTACTGCTTGGTTTGGTTTGAATATGACTGGGACATTATGGGAGAAACGAGGGATGAATGAACGACAGATAGACGAGTGTGGGTCAGTATGACTGTGGGTTAGTGCTTGGGGACCTGCCCTTAGTGTGTATGTGAAGTTACGCGCCTCTCGGGCGAACGAAACAGCTGACTGAAGGTGTGTCCAACAATGACTAGGACTCTATGTGAGGAACGAGGGATGAATAAACGACAGATAGACGAGTGCGGGTCAGTATGACTGTGGGTCAGTGCTTGGGGACCTGCCCTTAGTGTGTATGTGAAGTTACGCGCCTCTCGGGCGATCGACACAGCCGGCTTTAGGTGGGTCTAAAAATGACTGGGACTCTATGGGAGGAACGAAGGATGCGAAAAAGAGGAGAGATGAACGAGTGCGGGTCAATCCATCACCAAATGCTGGCTTGGGGCATTGCCCCGAACCCTCGTATCCGATTTGGAGGCTCTCGGTTGAGCGGGAGAAGAGTACGTAGGCAAACAATTTTCCATCCTATTCATTCTCTATGGAGGAAAAAGGGATGCGAAAAAGAGGAGAGATGAACGAGTGCGGGTCAATCCATCACCCAATGCTGGCTCGGGGCTTCGCCCCGAGCCCTTGGATCCGATTTGGTGTCTCTAGCTTGAGCGGAAGTGGGTAAGGTAGGCACGCTTTTCGCCCCATTCATTTCCAATGGGAGGAGAAAGGGATGCGATAAAAGGAGAAATGAACGAGTGCGGGTCAATCCATCACCGTTTTCCTGCTCAGGGCGTTGCCCCGAGCCAGTGTATCCGATTTGGTCTTTCTAGGTCGAGCGGAAGTGGGTTAGATGGGCACTCGTTTTTCGCTCCCATTCATTTTCTATGGGAAAAAATTCCGGAAAAATTGCTTCCCGATCGGAATTCTTGCATCCGATCAAAAAGCTGTATACAAGCCCACATCAGCGCATCATACCGGACGATATGGAGTTGGAACGGAGTCGATATCTCGAAAACTGCGGGGCGAGTTAATCGGCGACGAAAACGCGGCGAAATAAGAATAATAATAATAATATATATCGGATAACAGTATAGTTGCGCATTGCTTTGCAATGCGCAACCATAATTATTAATTTCTTACGTTGTTGTAATAGCACAACTAAAGTATATGTTATAGTTATCAGTATTGGTGATGAAGTCAGGACACTCCTGTGAAGTAGTTTTTTAACCTCAGTACGCTCTTCCTGGTTAAATAAACGACAATAAATAATAAACCATGATCTAAATTTTACAGCAGTAATCATTACAATGTAATCATTACTTCACTACATTGTTGTAATTGCGTAATTCTAAAAGTATATGTTATAGTGCTCAGTATTAATGACGATTGGTCAGGACACTCCTGTGTTA
>JAMWET010005521.1:0-41008 GCA_024036415.1 Prochilodus magdalenae
GGTCTTCTGCGGGGCAGTAGAACATGGGTGAGGTTAAGCTTCTGCGCAATTCTCTCTATAGTCCAGGGACGCGATGGAGTGGTGTCTGATTACCCGTATGTTTCCCGCCCATGACAACCTCTCTCTCCATCCATGCATAACCAACAGGGCATTCAGCGCAGCTCTATTAAGAGCGACTGATTTACCCCTTCTTTCGCACTGGGTCCGTTTTTTCCTGGCTGTAATTACAAGGAACCAAACACAATATACACACAGTACTGACCGCCACACGGTTCATTCAGTTATTAAGTCTTCTGCTTGCGTATTATTAGGTTACCATTACGGCCATCGTCAAAAGCGAGTAGATGCACCCAGAAGGAAGTGTGGGGTTGCGATGCTGTTGGAAGGAAGATAAAGGTTACCAGGACAATAACATATAATAATTTTAGACTGACATGGGCAATATTTTATTGAGCTAAACACATACAGAAGTAGCGCCTCGCAGTATGGCTTGGACCGCCATGTTTGCTAATAGCAACATGCCAGACGTCTCGCATGATTTGTAGAGGTTCCTATGGTGGCCTTTGATAATTTTGTCCCATGCAGCTTTGATATGAGTGTGTTAGGGATTTCCTGCATTGGGCTGTTGGTCGTCAGGTGCAGCGTAGCTTGTCTTGCTTTACACTCAATATCAATTGCTGAAACCTGAGTCATTCGCATGTCCTCATGTGTCAAACCCACCACCATTTTATTCCTGTTGGTTATTTTCTTTCTTCTGCATGCATCTATTGTGCTAGCATTTTTGGTGATGAGTGGTAGTGGTTGTTGTAGCTCAGCGATAACACCACTACCTGCCAGGGAGCCACACTACATGTAGAGACCAGTGTTTGAAACCCGGTTTGGCTGACTATACTGGTCTTACACCATAAGTCCTTGGGCAAGACCTCCTACACTACACTGCCTAACCTGTAATATTATTACCTTGTAAGTCGCTCTGTGTAAGAGCGTCAGCTAAATGCCATGAATGTAAACTGTTACTGTATTTGATTATTTTCTCTGAACCTGAATTGTATATACTTGCAATACTGTAAACTACAGACCTGTTTCTATAGTAACGGAACAACAAATACCAAGCCTCTCTAAATGCTCGTCCATACATGTAAGCTTCAATAGTGCCATTTCATCACTCTTCAGAGTTCACTTCCACACACATCACCCCCAAATGGTATTACACACTGTAATCAATATGCCATATCCAGAAACTGTCATACCTAGCCTGTGTCCATTCACATTCTCGGACTACGAAGCAAAAGGAATTTAAGCTGTGCTGACACGTAAGGTTGATCGTCCACCACCATCTTTGTACACTGATCTAGAGTTCCCATTAATTGTGTCTACCTGTAAGACCGTCTCGTCCATATACAGCCATGGGCGCAGTGCTTGTGTTTTGTCCAGCTGAGAGGGCGATCGTTTCTTTATAGCCTGACTCTGCAAGGAAGTATATTTGATTGACACATTCGTCTCTTTCTAGCTTTCCCCTGACGTAGCTGTGATGACGCTTATTTACTTCAAGTGCATTCCTCCTGCGACAGGCTGTAGCCTGTAAACACTTTCAGTGGAATTGAAAACGGAACTCCATCAGCTCTCATAATCACTGCATAGATGTCAGTGGTGGGGATGGAAATAGAGCTTTACCGAGTGGTTTATTGTTGACGCGAATGCTTGAAAGAACCTTGCAGACTCGAGATTTGTTCTTCTACACTGTACTGGTCTGCAGGAAGTGGCTATGTCATATCAACAACGTGAAGGTGCATCGTATATACATGGGGTTTGGACGACATGACAATGAGACACCTGGTTTTAGACCACAACACCGGGTAGGGGTTTTTTACCCCCTTTTTCCCGGGGGGGAGGGGAGGACTTTGTTTTTTTGTTTGTTTATTCCCCCCCCTTTTTCCCCCCTTTTTTTCACCCTCCCCCCCCCCCCCCCCCCGTTTTTTTTCCCCCCTTCCCTTTTGTGGTGTGTTTCGCCCCGCCTGCGACCCGGGGCGGAGCTCGCCGGTGGTGTGGTGCTGGCATTCATATCGTGTTTAGCGACTGCCTCTAGTTATTGGCTTTCAGCTCTCGTGCGTGTTATTGTTTGCTCGGCGCTGGCTTTGCAGATGTATGAATACCTGGCTTAGCTTTTGGTAACCACTACGCCGGGTGTTTGGGCCGTCCTCTTTATGAAGTATTGTTGGCATCTACTAATAGAATATATTGTGTTCTTCTTCGCTTTCTGCTTTGCAGTAGGAAGGTATGTATTATGCAGGAACCGAGTGGGCTTTGTTGAGTCTTTTAGTTACAATTTCGATCACATTTCAAGCTCTACAGCTGCTGTCGCTGTCTGCTATATCGGCAAGAGCAGTTATATTGTTCACGAGCTTCGATTCTGTTAGGATGAGCAACTTCTCTCTCGTCGTTGAGAAGGTTATTTGACTCTATGACCCCCTCGTACTCGCTGGCTGTCGTAATGCATAAAGCAAGCTCGTTCTGGGAACGCAGCGTTCGCCTGCATCATGGTAAACCTTATACATGCGAGTTTACATGCTATACTACGACCTTATACTACACCTGATCTCCCTACGGCAGTATCACAGTTTTAGTATTGGTTGTGTAGCACACTTATTCCCTTAGCTGTGCTACAGTGATTATTTCTATCCTAGTTGCGTGCTCTGTCCTTTAAATTTGTATTCTTGTGCTTGTTGTAATAATTAGATAATAGCTCGTTTTACTACGCTCTCTCTGTAAGGCCAGACAGTCATTATCTCATACCAGTATCCCTCTCTGCTGAGGCCGGTACTTATCTCGGTCTGTATCATATGATTAGCCCGTAAACATAGAGGGAAGGATTATGTGTATGTCTGTATTGTGTTACGGTATTCTAAACAGCCCGCCGCTTCTCTACTAATATCTCAACTACACTAAAAGGTGTTAATTTGCCTGACTTTGCCGAATAAACTTAGGCGAATCATGTGGGATGGGTCAATGTCGCAGAACTGGAGTGCAAGCTGAATGATATTTGTTTGTTTTTTGTGGGTTGTCTGCGAGAATTAATATACACCATATCAAGCTGAACATCAATGCACTGAGGACTGGCATAAATGCTTTGTGTGGTCAGCTATACTTGTAAGTCGAGATTTGATTGGTGCTTCTTTCTGAGGTCAACTCTTTGTTCTTGGGTCTGTATGTTTGGGTGCTTCATGCTGGAAGACCTCCCATGACCCATTTTTTGGCCCTTAGGCAAAGAAACCCGCCCCAAACTAAATGCTCTTCAGCTCCATGCTTATGGTGGGGACGGTGTTCTTTGGTCATTTCAGAGAGTCGCGTTTTATTGTCATATCAGCTCCGCTATAACAAGCAGTTATCGATTGTTAGGCGTGAAACTTCTTACTTTGCAGTCCTCTATCCTCGACAGTCTTAACAATAAATTCATATATAAAGGAGAGAACAATAGAGTATAATTTTATAGAGGAGAGTACAGTCTGTATGATGCATAGTTCAGGTGGCTATATGCATGTGTAAATGTGCTGTGCAGTACAGTAAAGTAAAGCAGTATGGTATATAGAAGTATAACAGTTAGCTTAGGCTAGTTTAGCAGCCAATCTCCCAGTCACGTGCTCGATCCACGTCTTAGCGTGTTGCATTGGGCACTGCAGATCGGGCCTGCAGTCATGTTCCTATCTTGAGCTAGGGGACGCTTGCGGGCACTGCTAGATTTTAATACTTACGTGTAATGTGTTACCAATGGTTTTCCTTCGTGTACTGTGGTCGGCGCTCTAGCTCCTTAAGTATCATTAACCAAGTGGGTATATCGCGCGCACCAGGTGAGATTTGCATGGAGCCCCCGAGTCGGGTGCGTTAGATCAGTCCTTTTGTTATTTCTCCCTTTTCTTACAGGCACTAACTAGTTGTCTCCTTCTCAGCCAGCGTCTTACTTGAAGGTTTGTAGCTCCTTATTCCGCCTTGTGCAGTGTTCTGTGATCTTGTTCCTGGACATCCTTATGAAGTACGCTTGTGGGGGGTCTTGCCCATGTTGGAGAGGTTAGCGTGCTGACTGATTAACGAGTCTGTGGACAGTGTCTATTTTTAGGCAAGGTGACATGTTTAATGTAGGTTACGAGTTGACTTAGGAGCGTCTAACTGTCTGTATGACGAGAAAAAGGACTCAGAGTGCTCTAATGTTTGTTAGGGATCAAATACTTATTTCTCTGCGTAGAATGCAACTATTTATATACTTTTAATAGCAATTTAATTTTCTGGATTTCACTTTGTTGTGGTTTCTATCTCTCACTGTTAAAATAACCTACCCTTTAAAATTATAGACTGTCCTATATCTTTGTCAGTGGGCAAACTTACAAAGTCAACAGGATCAATATTTATTTGCCTCCACTGTAGCGATGTACGCTGAAACGCTGTGCAGAAGTCATCTCCCGCCGCGGAGCTAGACGGTGATGATTGTTTAATGTTGGCTTAGATTGTTACATCTGGATTTAATTCGTCAGTCCACATCCGTGTGCGCTTTTTGCTCTGAGTGTTTTACATGGTTACCAGCCTTCCGGGCCGCGGCATCGAATTCTTTCAACTTCTTTAGGTGGTGGTGAGGTACAGGAGAAATGTCTGACTTATCAGCCACTTTGTTGGGTCTGTCAGAATGCCACCATCATGTTGTCGAGTATGAAGTGGTCTAAAAAGGTATTGTGACTTTTGCAACATGGTTAGGGGGGGGGGTGGGTTTACGGTTTGAGGGGGGGTTTTTGCATCTTCTGAGAGAAGTTTAAGGACCTTATGCAAATGGCATGGATGTTGTCCTACAGAGTTGGAATAAATTATTATTAAGCAATATTTCCACAAAGCAACATGCCTTTTACGCATTGATCAAGATCTGTGTAATGTTCTTAAAGTGTGTCTGGGATACTGAAATCCATTTGTATAAGGGATCTTCTCTAGAATATTATAGATGTATCGCTGTCTTAATGTTGGCCCAAGCACGTCAGGAATAAAACAGAGAGAATACAAAAACATCTGGATGGAGAGTTTTTTTTATACTAAGTTGAATAGCTAGCTGCATGTACAGGATCTAGATTTCTGGAAGTAGCATTGATTGTATTTATAATTGTGGTAAGCGGTGTTAATTCAAAAAAAAGTAATTGTAATGAAAAATAGCGCATGTTTATTAACATCAGAAAATCCCAAGGCGGATTTATGATTTTACAAAGAGCTTAATAAATCCAGTGCTGAGCTTTCTCATCTTGCAGTAAATGGTTGTCTAAAAGTATAACTCCATTCTGTGGACTGTTGGGTGATTTCTTGATTCTGGCTGTAACAGGTCTGTCTGATGGCGCAGTTTCGCCACTTAGCTAATAATCTGACAAAAATCGACTTCAGTACGGCAAGGCACAATTTCGGCGATTCTAGTTCTGGTCTATTTTAGTTTTCACCTGCGTACCAGTTGTTCCTTTTGGTGACCTAGCATCACCAGGGTTCAAAGACACTGGTTTATTACAGGTAGCAGATGTACTGGTTCTATGCTGTATAGCAGTAAGGCGATGGCAGTGATTATTTATTAGCTGATTATTTTCTTTTTTACAACTCATCATAGATGCATCGAACTGAGGTATCTTCTCTACACGCTATGGAAAGAAATGGCGACACACAAATTACTTTCTAGCATGTACTATGTTTCCTAGTTCTTACAGTGCTTTTACAACTTTAACACGTGTTTTAGTTTTCTTATGTAAACAGCAGTCTTCTTAGAGGCCTAGTTCCCAGCATTCTTGGGTTGGGAGGCAAGGAAACTGACATCAATGGGCTAGCACAACTGTAAATAACTGAATTAGTATTGTTTTAGCTCAGTAATGCTACACAGAAAGCCTATGTTATTACATATATATGCAGGCGCCTTTCTATGAGTGTATCAGATGAAGAAAATGTCTGTCTAACATATAATGATAAAAGAAATATAAATCAATGTTTTCTCACTCTATACGAGTAAATCCATGCATCCACTAAATGCTTTATAGGTTTTAACTCTGAATAATACACTGAGACATATGGTTTGAGATCTAATAATCTAAATGTATATCATCTGCGAACAGTAAACATCCAACTCTGTGACTCCAGTCATAATAATATTCCAATGCTAAAACAGAACAAACTCTGTGAGATCCATGACTGAGCTGAAGAGTCCAGTGTTCCAGTGCCTCCACAATGGGTTAACGGTGATGCTCCTACTCCTCCAGTTACAACACTGAATTCCGATTGGCTCGGTAAGGAGATGAGTAATCTTTAAAGTAAAAAATAGCCAAAAAAGGCACAATTATAAGTGTGTCATTACTTGTAAAAAAAACAACATGATTTTTTATAAGGCATTTGCAAATTACAAATTATCATAAACTGTAGAACTCCCATTAACTTAGGGATATTCGCTGTTATAAAGACGCCTCTATGATGACCCCTACAGGAACAGTATCCCAATAAAGTGGCTCCGACTTTATATCTATGCATCTGTTATTAAAAATGGGAATGCAGTGTTGTTAGAGTGCGCGTCACCAGCAGTTAGGAGTGCTGCATCCGTACTGCGGGCAAAAAATTGGTAGCAGCTTAAATCGACATTTCATTTTCATTGACTCTAATAGATTCTAGTTTAAAATCTATATACTGTTTGGTTATTTACTGAAATGCAAAATGATATGAAGGCACGATTCAGGAACAAAATTCGCAACTCCAGTCTTAAGCTTGATTCGAAAACCATACCAAAATCACTATAATACAAATTATATTAAAAGATTATCTTATTTGGCATAACGTAGTGAAAGCGGGGTAATTATCATAACTCATAATGTGAATAAGTAGTGTGTGTTTCCAATGGGCCTGTATGCATTCCCAACCACATCAGGGCTTGCTTTCCCTAGACATGGATCAGGACAGTCCTGGACAGTCGGTGGCACTACTTGGCAGCATTGGGTGCACTGATGCATAACAGCCCAGAAGTTATTTATCTAGCTAGATATTAACTGTAGATAACAATAAACATGGATACAGTAGTTATTAAATAGATCATAGGGGGTTGGGGGTGTGTAGCCCTGCTTGTGAAGTGATGCAGTAGACTCTTAGAATCTGGAGAGTTGGGAGAATTTTCAGTGGGCCGGTTTTGGGCCTGTTACTATGAGCTCATGTATAAGCTCACACATATAAAGCTAAAGAATGCTCAAACTGTAAATGTTATGTCCAAGTAATTTACAAGTAATTTAGGGGTTAAACTAAATACATGCTGTATTGCTTTTTCTAGCACCTTTTCTTGTTGTTGTCCGAATCAGGGAAGATAAATCCAAACACATTCCACACACAATAGCACCTGTAGTTTAATTACATATAGTTATATAGCAAGAAAAAGTCACTCTTTGAACTCTTTGAAATGAAAGTTGTTTGCATTAAGGCATGATTCACACTAACATTTTTGAGTAGCACAGATTTTTCAGTAACTCCAAATCTTTTTAAAATGCAAATTTTTAACTGTAGAAATTCAGAATGTACTACTGAATTGTGCTGAAACCCACCATGTGAATGGAGAAAACCGTTATGTTTTTTCTACTTCGAGCTCTGTGTATAATATTATGGCAAGTTAGGATGTTTCTGTAATACTGTTTTCTTATTAAGAAATTTATGTCTTTCCTAAATTCAGTCTTAACTGAAGTGTGATCAAAGCTTAGAACAGGTGCAGATTCAGATCTAAGGTAGGTCTTTGTTGCTTCCTAGGCTTTGTTGTGGTCAGGCGCTCTTTATAGATAGACAGAAACCGCCAGCTGTCATCTCACTCGGTCAAAACACTTCAATTACCATGCTCCAATTAGACTATTAATTACGGAGGTTCACTTATCTTTTAGCTGCCTTTGGATGGTACTGCTATTGTGGTTAATAATCAGTAGTAAACAACTGGGCACTGTTTATGGTTAGTATTTTTGTTATATCGTACTTATAATGTTGGTACTAAAGAATATAATTTCAATGGATTCTTTTTCTTCCAGATGTAAACAGAAAACATTCCGATACAGGATGAACTTCTATACTGTGTAAACAGCACCCGTGTGTGGTGTTTAGGTGGTCTGAATTTACAAATGTAGGATGGAAAAGAGGAAGGGGCATTTTAGATGTGCATGTACCGCTGTGATAGACTTTACAGATTATTACTTTACACCAAATGCAAAATAAAAAAAAGAGCAGATGACCATGAAGGCCATTTCTAACGGTAATAGAATCAGTCGCAGATCTTCAACTATGCGTTCACCATCTCCTGATGAGAATACAAGAAAAAACAAAATCACATTGTCACTAATCACTGTGACAGAGGACTAAAAACATAAAAAAAAACTAATGCAATTCTGGTATTTTAAATATTGCACAATTTCGCAATAATGACATAAGCATTATGTTAAAATAGTGTTTCTCTACAGAACTTTGGTTAAATTGAGTTACATACGCGGGGGGTCAGGTATTCTAATAAAAGCTCATTCCAGTTTGAGTTTGCAGTCTGACTTACAAGCTAATGATCAAAGTATGAATATGTTTGGTTTTCATACATGATAATGAAACTAAATAGCATAGACTAGTGGAAGATAAATTAAATATCTGATTCCTTGCTGATTTTGTTGAAGCTTTGCCGACACTGACATTAACAGCAAAATTATGAGACATTTTATGATAATATATATAAATTTAATTGCATTTTGCCGAGAGAATATAAAGTATTTGATCGCCTCTAGCCAAAGCAAGACTTAATACCTTGTTGGCCCAAAAACCCTCACTGAACCGTCCAACCGGCTTGTTGACAATGCAGTAGCAGTCAGATGGTTTTTCTGTCAAGTTGATGATGAGGTTTTGTGCCGGGCAGCACATGGCTCAGAGGAATTTTGGTCACTCTTCTTTTCTTGCAGCAATTATCATCTCTAACATCATTAAGATTTGCAGGCTGTTTGGACAACTTGGACCTTACAGCTCCTCGCATAAAGCTTTTCTAATGCGGATTAAGGTCTGCAGAGACTGCCGCTAGCCGCACCCCATGACCTTGAATGTGACTCTCTTTTGCACAGGCCACTCCTTGTTCTAGCATGAGCCTGCAGCCGGCTTAGCGGTCCCCCCTTTTTTTTGGGCCGCGGAACGACCGTTTTCTTTCCCTGTAATGTTCTACGGGATCATTGTCGTGCTGGAAGCCAACACCCAGCAAGCCACCCATTTTTAATAGTTCCATAGAAGCGCAAGGAAGCAGCTAAGGTTGTCACTCAATGTATTTTACGGGATACATGCTCCTATACCCATTCATCTACCACTGATGCAGTGAAGTAGCTCCTGTCGCCTTAGCAACAGAAACTACCCCCAAAACAATAATAAGGTGTCGCAGCTCCATGCTTGACAGTTGCGCGGAAACGCCGTGTTCTGTCTTTGCGGTCATAGTCAGCACTTCTCCCCCCCCCGCTATCCTCCAAACTACGGCCGACGTTGAGTTAATGACCTAAAGCAGCTCAGATTTTCTGTACTCGATCCCTGACCGCAGGCAACCGTCTACGCACTCACTCTTCATGAATTCATCTTGACAGCTAGTGTTCATTGGCAAATCTTCTAGATGGCGTCTGCACCTATGTGTGCCTTTCTACCTGCAGCAGAGAGCGCCCGACCTTAGCGTGGCATGCGAGGCAATTATTAATTCGCTATTACAGCGCATGTAATGTGCTATACAATGGTTTTCTTGGTGACTAGTGGTCAGCACCTGCTCTTAAGATCGAGTAACAAGTTCTACCTGTGCCTAGTTATAGAGGCTCGATATTACTCACGTTCCTCCTCATGATCAAGGGATAACTTAGTGTGAGATTTTGCATGAGAGCCAGCATCCCCGTGTGTATGAAGAATGACAGTACCCTATTTGTATTTTCTTCGGCATATTTCTACTTACATATGGCTACCCAACACAGTATGTCTCACTATCTCACCAGCCCTAATTACCTCAGGTCCTTTGTAGCCCATTCCCAGCCTCTTTGCGTAAGCCAGCGTCTATTGATCTTGTCCCTTGACTAGTTCATCTGTAGAATAGTTTCAGAGTCTGACACTGAATTATATACTGAGTCTCGTGAGACAGGTGCCTTTTATTACAGAGTAAGCAATTTTAAGACAGCTCAGTCTTTAATTGTCAGGTTAGACGAGTTGATTTCAGAGCATCTAAACTGGTCTGTAGGAAGCCAGAACTTAACTGTTTCGTGAAGATGGATGCAACATACTTGATTATCTCTCTGCAAAAGCACGAATTACAAATTGATCATTATAACAATAGTAATTATTCAGGATTTTCTTTCTTGAGATCTGTTACTCTACACTGTTAAATATAGATACGCTACATATAAAATTATATAGACTGTCCACTACATTGTGTCACGTGGGCCAAACTTTACTAAAATCAGCAAGGCAGGATCGAAGATTATACATTTTCCATACGGACTGTAGCGTGTAATAATATTTAAAGCAGATTTGCTAGACGAGTTGGTAAAGCATGTCTTCTTCAGTTTATCATCACAAGTCTACATGTTAAACACCTACCCCCCCCACTGTGTACACAGAAGAACTTTTTACAGCCGCATAGGCAGCTTCAGAATAGAAGAAGCTTTATTATTAAACGATGCATGATCTGTGCTACTGCTCTGGCATGGCCACTGAGTAAACTCATGTATTTAGGGTTTCCTTCTAGTGTCTCTATATACACTTGCCTATGCCTGCATGATTTACGCAACTCTAGAGACTTTCAGCTTTACCCATCATCTGATAACCACTAGTCTAGCAACGTGACAGGGGGGGGGGGGGGTAAACTCAGCTGTATGGCCTGCACCGACATCAACATCATCGGATGACAGCTCAGCCACCTTTCAAAGCTCATATTCGCGCAGCAAGACTGAGCTGCTGTTCCTCGGCCCAGCCCCTACAGTCTTGCTTCACTGAGGATCCCTCAACTCAGTGATCCTAGAAAGAATAATTTTCTCATTGGGGAACTCGTTGATCGCCCCGACTGAGGATGCAAGAAGTCTTGGAGTGATTCTGGATGGCCAGTTATCGTTCTCGGCTCATATAACAAACCTGACCTGCAGATTCCTCCTCTACAACATCCGGAGGATACGACCCTTCCTTTCTCAGGAGGCCACCCAGCTGCTGGTCCAGTCTCTGGTCATTTCAAGGCTAGACTACTGCAACTCGCTCCTGGCTGGTCTTCCTCTGCGGGGCATCAGGCCCTTGCAACTTGTCCAGAACGCTGCAGCCCGTCTCATCTTCAACCTTCCAAAGTTCACCCACGTCACTCCACTGCTGCGCTCCCTTCATTGGCTTCCTGTTGTTGCCCGCATCAGATTTAAAACTCTGGTGCTGACATACAAAGCCAAGAATGGACCAGCGCTTCCCTACCTTATGGCAATGGTGAAGAGTCGAGCTGGTGTCTGAGCTCGTGGTTTTAGGCTCTAAACTTCCTCTACTAGCTGGAATATGATCCAACGGAACACTAAGCACGGTTGTAAGTCGCTCTGGATAAGAGCGTCTGCTAAATGCCTTAAATGTAAATGTCTATGTTCACGCCAATCTAGTGATGTCACTTCCATGCTGTGTGAGCTAATTTTATCTGTTCTGTGAATGCAACCCCTTCTAATGTGTTTACTTAAAAAAAAAAAACTGGCAATAACAATGAAATATAAATGATCATGTAGCTCCAGAAAGCTAGTGGTTACTTGCCTGCTTGTCTGATGAGACTTACTGCGAGTGTCACTGAGTTCACCAAAAACAGAACTGCTACTCCAAGTGTATATGGTATTCTGATCAGTGCTGTAATACAAGACCAAAAAAACTTCTTATTTACATAATTTTACATAAGTGTAAAAAAAAAAAAAAAAAAAAAACAGCCACTATCTACAGACAGATAGCATTAGGAGGCACAGATTGATAATTTTGTCATTGATTGCCCCTCTCTTGCACATTTGCACATGTAAGATGTGGAGGTGGCAATCAACTACCATGACTGAGAGTAGGGTTGGGTATTGAAACCCAGTTCCAGTTCGAAACAAGTCCCAAAATTCCAACTGGGTGTCCATTAAAACAATACATTTTCACTGGTACATGCTTCTACATGGCAAAAATATGATTGTAAAGACGCAGCTATCTATCTGGACCTATGCACAGTGTTTTATTTTCTGGCACTGCAATAAAATTAGCAGAAGATAGATTGCAGTAAAATGTTTGAAAGTCAGACCCCACAAACGAACACTGCAATATTTATGGAAGGTTGTTCTGTTGTTGTGATCATTACCAAACAGTGACAGCACACTATGTCAGTGAAAGAAACATGAAACCTGAAAATCATTTGAAACAATGGATAAAAATAGTGGCTGTCATTACCTAGTATTAGTTTTAAAAATACCTGTGGACAAGGCCTTTATCAGTTACTAGTCTGTCTTTTTGAACCTAGAGGTAATGGCAATTACTAGCTTCAGGTGCAGTTTCAGGTAAGCCAAATGTGTGGCTGGCACAGGGGTGACCTAACCAGCCATAAGGCAGATACATTGTAAAGGTATTCGTCATAGACCATCAACATTCACCATCAACAAAGAGACAAGTCCCTACAGTCTATTTTTCATCTCTTTAGTTTATTTTTGTACATTCAGTCACTACACAGAACACTTCCAACATGTGTTCCCCAACATCTAGCCTCTCACCGCACAGAGCTAGAAGAACCTATCCTTGTCACAGTCGTCACAATCTAAGAATAGGGTGGTAGGTGGACACTTCTACCTGCAACTAACATTTTGTGTCCTCTGTTCTTCAAGCCAACTTGACCCCTTGGCTGACAGATGTCCTCTACAGCAAGCAGAGAAAGGCTGAGAGAAGGGGAGGCAATTCCAGCTTGACTCGAATCTTCACGCCTACCACTCTGTCCTTTTTAAGTACTCTATTGAAGTAACTGCTGTGAAGTCATTTTTCTATAGAGGAAAACTAGAAGCATCAGCATCTGATCCCTGCAAGGTCTTCAGTATTTTCTCATGTCCCTTCAACCCTCCTTCTCCCTCACCACCCTCTACCTGGAGATTTGATTTATCGTCTTTGAGGAGAAGGTTAATAAAATCCACTAGTCTTCTTCCACAGACTTGCTATTAATTTCCTAACCTGCTTTTCTTCTTTACATCCAACAATCCAAACACCTGCTCACTGGATCCTAGCCCATCTACATTGCTCCAGTGAGTCTCCATGGACCTGCTCCCCTTCATCATGTTCATTATAAACAGCTCCTTGTCATCAGATCATGTTCCATTAGTATTCAAGACCTTCAGTGTGGTAAAGAAGCCCATGCAGGACAGCTCAGACATCAGCAGCTCCCGACCAGTATCACTCCTTTCTTTCCTCTGAAAAATTCTTTAGAGGGCAGAGAGCGGCAGCGGTGAAGCCGTTCTGGGCGGACTACAGCCCGGAACTCCAACCCCAAGAATGCTCCGGGCTGATCAACCCAACAAGCTGCACATGAGGCACCAGCCATATAAGCCCCCACCCAACAACAATCTCCGCTACACCTTTGTAGAGGCGTAGACTGTACGGTACAGCAAAAGAAAAAGAGAAAAGAACAAGGAAAAAGAAGCAAAAAGAAACAAGTGCTTAAATAAATACATAGACAGAGTACAGAACGTGGGTTGGCACAAGAGTAAGATGCAGAGACCCACTGCATAAAAGATATCCCCTTTCTGTTAAACCCTCTCCTGGTTGTTTCTGTTATTTTATAAACATTCCTTTTTGTTTGAGAACTTCGTTGCTCGCATTTTCTTGATTTGACTTTCCCGCCATTTCTCCTCTCCCTCACAAAACCCCTTCTGACTCGCCTCTGACTATCCCTTACCCTGAAAAGTTTGGTGGGGATCCGGACCTCGTTGGTCTTTGAGCAGCAGCCCTCTCGTTTCCCCACTGAGAAGGCTAAGGTGGTCTACATAGAGATGTCCCTGCTCACTGGCTGGGCAAGGACCAGGGCAAAGACCGGGGAAACTCCCCATTGGGAACAAAAGTCTGACAGTTGTTCATCAGTGGCCCGGTTCTCCAAAGCCATGCGTTGGACCTTCTTTAACCCAGAGGGGGGGCGTGCCACAGCGCCTCGGCTCTTGCGGCTCCAACAGGGTGCTAGGTCTGCGGCAGACTATACCGTCGACTTCCGTACGCTGGGGGCTAAAGTGGGTGGGACGAGGAGGCACTCATGGCCTTATTCCACCAGGGCTTGAATGAGCGCCTCAAGGATGAATTGGCCACTCGAGACCTGCCCTCCACCCTGGAGGAGTTGTATGACTTGGCTATTGCCATAGACAACTGCCTAAGGGAGAAGGAACTGTCCAGTGCCACCCACTTCTGGGGGCCACGTCCAGCTGCCCCATGGAGGCTCCCCAAGGCCTAGATAACCCTGAGCCCATGCAGCTAGGTGGCTTGCACCCACATGGGGGCACCACCCAGCCAGGGAACGGGTTCCGGGGGCAAGCAAAAACCGGGAAACACGTAAGTCCATCCTGAGCCGGGGCCCAAGCGCGGACAGTAGCACACCCTCTCCCAATGCCGGCATGTTCCTTCAGGGTTGTCCTGTCATGGTCGGGCCACGGAGAGGTCCCCCTCTATGCCTTTTTTGACTCCGGCGCGGCAGTGATTTTTATCGACAGGGACACTGCCATCACCCTGGGGATTCCTATTTAGCCCCTGGACAGACCTGACAGATTCTGACCCTGGATGGTCAGCCGGCAGGGGCTGGGCCTGTGATGCACTGCACCGAACCTCTAACCCTGTGGGTGGGGCCCCATGTGGAGACTGTGGTGTTGTACCCCAGCTCCACCTTGTGCAGGGGTCTCCGTGGTTGGTACAACACAACCCCACATTGATTGGGCCACCTGCTCGATAATTACATGGGGTCTGCAGTGCCAGTAACCCAGTAACCCTCCCGCCACCCTGAGGGGTCAGTGGCACCACCGTAGGTACCTGCGGGTCCGGACCTCTCGTAGATACCTGCAGAGTACCATGACCTCAGAGCGTTTTTTATCCAGGACAGGACTCCACACAGGGAGTACGACTGTGCCATCAACCTCCTGTCTGGGCCAAACCAACCCCGAGGCAGGTTGTTTTTCGTGTCCACCCCTGATAAAGTGGCTATGGAGAAGTACATCCCGGGAGGTGCTAGTTAATGGCTTCATTCATTTCTCTACCTCTCCGGCAAGGGCAGGGTTCTTTGTGGGGAAGAAGGACGGGACACTCTGCCCCTGCATTGACTACCGTGGCCTCAATGCCGTCATGGTGAAGGAACTTTACCCCTTGCCGTTGATGAACAACGTGTTTGAGGCACTGCAGCAGGCCGCTATTTTCACCAAGCTGGACCTGCGCAGCGCCTATAACCTCATCTGCATACGGCAGGGGGATGAATGGAAGACGAACTTCATCTGCGCAATATCGCTAAATTACGCAATATATCCTTATCCTTAAAAGACACGGAAAAACTGGTCCATGCCATTATAACTTCTAGGCTGGATTGCAACACCCTTTTAGCCGGATGCACAAATAGGGCTCTACATAAGCTCCAGCTTGTCCAGAATGCAGCCGGTTGTGGTCGGTGTGGCCCCCCAGTATCTCAGTGAACTACTTCACTCATACGAACCAACACGTGCCCTCCGCTCACAAAATAGCGGCCTGCTGACAGCACCTAGGTTCAGAAGAACCACAGCAGGTGGTCGAGCCTTTTCTTGTGTAGCCCCGAAACTCTGGAATCTTCTGCCTTTATCCGTTCGGAAATCAGACATAATCCCTACATTTAAAACTAGACTCAAAACTTATTTGTTTGCTGATAACATCTGTTTACCGCTTTAATTTACATTTCTCCATAAATGGACTAAATACTCAAACTTCTCTCCCTCTCATCTGTCTTCTCTATGAGCGGATCAACACTGATGGACAACACTGAGGGGCTACCAGCACAGAGGATTCCTCTATAGGACTCTCAGGACTACACACACTCAATGCAACAAGTTACAACAAGTTAACTTAATCCTTAATCCTCCTAATCAGTCTCTCTCTCTCTCTCTTACTCTCATTTTCTTTTTCCTTCTTTCTCTCTTTCTTTCTTCTTCTGTGTTAAGCACTGGATTGACGTGATCACATCAGAACCCCCAGAGCGGCTACAGGCACCTAAGCATCAGCGCCACTGTGGGTCTCCTGCCCTGTTTCATCACCCGGCATGACTACAAACTTACACTGACCAGCGTCTGGCCATGATCATGAATTCTCTCTATGGGTCGGTTCCATCTTGCAGTTACTCCCTCCTGGACTAATCAGACCGGATCCAATAGATGTTCTTCTCCTGTTAGTTCTGTCTTTCTCATCTCATCCGGGTTCCACCTGAGGAGGTTGGGTTCCGCCCTTGAGCCTGGTTCCTCCCAAGGTTTCTTCCTTACTCAAGGGAGTTTTTCCTCACCACTGTTGCCTCTGGCTTGCTCAAGGGGGGCTTGGACCCTGTTATCCCACCCCCACCCTTGAATGTCTGTTCATCAACTTTGTGTTTTTTCCTTTTATATAACAAATTGATTATCTGTTAAGCTGCTTTGAGACAACGTTGGTTATAAAAAGCGCTATACAAATAAACATTGATTGATTGATAATTCCTTTAGGGCATTATTAGTACCGGGTGATGCCCTTCGGATTAATAAATGCTCCTGCCAACTTCCAGCGGTTCATTAACAAGGTCCTGAGGGAGGCCCTGGACCGATATGCCTACGTCTACCTCGGTGACATTCTAATATTCGGTCGTACCCAAGAGGAACATGTAGGCCACATCCGGCGGGTTTTCCAGTTACTGCTGGAAAGCCGCCTGTATGCGAAACTGGAGAAGTCGGCGTTCCATGTGCCCAAGGTTTCCTTTATGGGATTAATCATCTCCAGGGGAACCCTGGCCATGGACCCGGCTAAAATCTGTGCATTCTGGAATTGGCCTCATCCATCCTCCCTAAAGGTGGTGCAAAGGTTCCTGCGGTTTGCCAACTTTTTTTGGAGATCTGTCCAGGCCTTCACCACCCTCCGCTGTCTGGTGTCGGATAGCTGTCGGATAGCCCGTCATCCTGGGCCAAGCACCTGCCCTGGGCAGAGTATGCCCACAAAACCCTCTGGCACTCCTCGCTACGCATGTCCCCCTTTGAGTGCCAGTTTGGGTACCCGCATGACTTCATGGAAACTGGCCCCCGGTATGTGGGCCCATTTAAGGTGGACCGCAGGGACAACCCGGTCACTTACCGGTTGCTCCTGCCCCCGTCCATGTGGATACACCTGGTCTTTCATGTCTCCCGCTTGAAGCCATTCCTGTGCAGCCAGACAGCCGCTCCATCCCGCCACTTCGTCCAGGTTGCGCCTGCGTATACCACCCGCAGGCTTCTGGACTCACGGCGGGACCCAGTACCTGGTGGACTGGGATGGGTATGGTCCCGAGGAGAGGTGCTGGGTCCCAGCCCGGCCCATCCTCGATCCCAAGCTTATTCGGGCGTTCCGGCGCTATTGTGCAGTCGGATAAGGGGATTAGGGTGCGGTGCCATTCTGGGGTGACTCCTCTTGACGTTCTGACTCTTCTGCACCCTTTGACACCACAAACTCCTCCTGTCAGTTCTCTCCAACCTTGGAATCACTGGATCTGCATGGAAATGTTTTGAGTCCTACCTGGAGTAGCACTTTAACCAGATAACATGGAATGGGTCCACATCTGCTGCATCCTGGCTCTCCACAGTGTCCCTCAAGGCTCCATACTGGGTGTTCTTCACTTTCCACAGTTATCCTGATGACACTTAACTAATGCTACTGAGCTACTGTTCATCCCCGACTTACAGGTCCTCACCATTATTTTGTCATCTCATTTAAGAACACCTTGATTGTTCTGTCTGAAGATGCAAGAAGCCTTGGTGTGATTCTGGATGATCAGATATTGTTCTCAGGACATACTGTGACCTTTGGTAGCTGTCAACATCAGATGAAATGTTTTGCCTATGAAACAAGTCTTACGCTTGTCTACAAAGGCAAGAATGGACCAGCCCTTCCCTACCTTATGGTAATAGTCAAGAGTCAATTTGTACCTCAGCTTGAACTGCCATGCAAGGGAGACTTGCGTCAAGACTTTCCCCAAAGTAAAATGAACCATTACTGGCTGTCTATGAATATATTGAAATGTATTTTTTTCTTTCTAGGTATCAGTATTGGCCCTTGTTCTGGCAAAGTTTGAACTCAAGGGTACTTTAGGAGTTTGTACTAGCAAGGATACATTTTCTGACTGAACACAAAGACAAATTAGATCACTCTGGAAAAGGATGTTTGTTAAATACCGTAAATGTAAAAAAAAAAGGAAAAAAAGGTAAAACTAAGAATTTTGAGTGATTACATTACAGTGATGAAAGTTTTCTTTGCAAAGGCAGCATTTTTAGTAATTAATCTTTTTCGGACTTTCTGGAACTATTTCAGTTGTTTTGTGTCTGAATACTATTAATTTACTCACCCGATATTTGATCTTCGTATATTACTGCAAGGAGAGAAAACGACTCAAATTAGATCAGAAAATTTGGTTTCTACCAAATTACACACATTGGACCCTGGGTTCACACTAGCCATTTATTTAACATGCAGCCTGAACTGAGTAAACTGAATGTTTAAAATTCAAGAGTTAATAAACGGAAAATAAAATATTTATAGAGCTTGTAGAACTTGTATTTTCTTCTGTGTTGCCTTCAGGACTTGCAAATCTAGTTTTAAGATCTTGAAAAATAAAAGTAAGCAAGTGAATAACAGGATGAAGGTTTTCTTTGCAAAGGCAGCATTTTTGGTAATTAGGCTTTTTCTGGCTTTCTGAGAACTATTTCAGTTTTTTTCTGTCTGAATACTACGTATTTTACTCACCTGATAGTTGATGTTTGTATTTGCCTGCAAGGAGAGAAAATAGCTCAAATATTTTCTTGCAAATCTAGTTTTAAGAAGATCTTAAAAAAATAAGAGTAAGCAATGAATACCTTACCATAAGTTAAATAGACAGTGAATAACAGGATGATACAGCACAATGTGAGTACAATCAAACATATTAGTCCCTTATTACCTGTAAAAAGAAGAAAGTACATAAAGGGCCATGAACATCTCTAATAAAACACAATTTACAAAACAGGGCCATATACTTATATATTCGGATGGTAATGACAATTTTAAAGCATTTCTTCTCTGACTTTGCCCGTCAGCTGCTAAATTAATTCTCTCCCCAAATCTCCTCCCATTACAAAACAACAAACAAACAATTGGGTGGTTTAGAAACGCAACTCAATCGGCAATGAGAACACTAAGTCTGGACGTCATCATTTTCTTAGTCTCAGAAACAGAACAGCCAGTGAATTCTGTCATATCGTGGCCAGGCTTTCCAGAAAGGTTAAGTAACTGATCCACATGATCAACCCTGAGTACACTGCACCGTGCACTGGTGATACGGCATGCTGCTTTATGGCTGGCATCAATGCTAGTTTATGTGTGTATATTGTGTACTCTATGTATGTATAAGGAGTAATACCTTATAAGCATTTTACCACAAGCAATTCAATTCATAAATCTCCTGACATATTGTGCAAATTACAAATAAACCTGAAATTTGAGACACTGAAGAGCCTTGGTCAGAGTACCAGTGTCATGCAATATTGGCACTCGTAGAACTCTTAGGCAATCACAGTGTGGTGTCAGAACTACCTGCGGTATGATAATATTGTAAAATTGAAATATATATTTTAATTATTAGATGTCATTTTTTTATTTGTGTATATTTATCAATTCAGTTACTTTTTCAAAAACTCTAAAGATGGCTTTCAGTTTTATGAATAAAATACAAAGAATTTAGTGAATTGTTGATTATTTTTGATATACCTTTATTAGCTGCTGTTTAACAAAGGGCTTCACTGCTTCCCTGACACTGTTACTGACACACTTCTATTTAAGAAAACTAGCTCTTCAGTTTTTTTTTTTTACCTAGCTTACAGAAGAAAAAATCCTGATTGGGGGATTTGGGATCCTTTCTAAGTGGAGTTTGCATGTTCAGTAACATGTTATACTAAGTGTACGTGATCTGCCAGTAATTAATGCATTTACCAATGAATAATTAATCAGGAACAAACAGCATTAGCTAAGTCATGAAGATAAAAGTAATAAAGGCTTTCGGTGTTTGAATTTATGTGTTAATTAAGCATTTTATTTTCACAAAATCAGTCTTCTGGAATAATGTGTATATTGAAGTCACCTGTATGTTTTCTGTAGCTATACTGTGTCTGGTTGGTCTTGCTGTTTAAGCAGTCGTTCTATTTACCTGTGTTTTACCTGTGTAAGGTCTGAAGTTTATTGGCGTTGCCTTATGTTACCTTCTCTGTTTAAAATTTGTTTGAATTAAGTCATCTTTAATTCATCCCTGTTAAAAAATTAAACCTTAGGTACTCAGGGTTGATAATTAATAGGGACAGTGCAGTGCCTTTTTCCTAGGATCATGAAAATCCTTAATTTAGAGGATCCCAATACCAACCCTGGGACCCCACGCTATACGCATTTTTGTGCTTTCCCTCCTCGAGCCCATCTGACTGAACGCATTTGCCAAAAATGTGTATATGGTGGGGTCCCGGGGTTGGTATTGAGATCCTCTAAATTAAGGACTCTCATGATCCTAGGAAAAGTGCACTGCACGGATCCCTGGCCGGTGCTGCCTGGGGTCCTTTCCGTGTGGAGTTTGTTTCTTCCTGTGTCTGTGTGGGTTTCCTCCGGGTGCTCCTGTTTTCTTCCACAGTTCAAAGACATGCAGTCAGGTGAACTGGAGATGCTAAACTGCCCCTCATAGATGTGAGTACATGTGTGCGTGTGTGAGTGAATGAATATGTCTTTCTGTGTGTCTGTCCTGTGATGAACTGCCATTCTGTCAAGGGTGTATCCTGCCATCCAACCACTGAGCACTAGGATAGGCTCCAGAACCCCTTGTGTCACAGAAGGATTAAGTAGGTTAGATGAGTGAGTGAGTGTGTATAGACACGTAGAAACAGAGAAGGGAACATAAGAAACTTCATACCTTACACAGGTTGTGACAACAAAATGCCGAATTAACACATGAATTCCAGATAAATTCAAACACTGAAATCCTTTTTTACCTTTATCTTCATTATTACTACATGAATTAGCTAATGCTAAGTAACTTAGTCTTGTGGTTCTTAATAAAAGGGTCATTTATATGTTTCTGAATAATGACTCAGTACTTTCTGATTATTTTTTCATTAGTAAATGCCTAAATTACTGGCAGATCATGTACCCTTAATATAAAGTGTTACATATGACATTATGTACTGTAGATATCCAAAGTCCTCACAATTTTATGTTGAAGAACATTTATCTAAAATTGTTCCACAGGTTTTCGACACAGATTGTGAGTGATTTGTGGGCCTTTCTAAAAATGCTCCTTTGGTACCCAGTCATGTGACTGCGTTGCAAAATGCTCCTCAGGCTGTTTTACATTAGCTCCACTTCTCCAGGCTTTTGTTTTTCCCATCCCAGCTTTTGAGTTGCATTGCTGCTATCAAATGAGGTTGGGGAGGTTAAGAAACCAGCCTTGTGACCGGAGGGTTGTACGTTCGATTCCCTGAACTGACAGTAGTGACTGAGGCGCACTTGAGCAAGGCACCTAACCCCCAACTGCTCCCTGGGTGCTGTGGATAGGGTTGCCCACCGCTCCGGGCAAGTGTGCTCACTGCCCCCTAGTGTGTGTGTGCGCGCGAGTGTGTGTGTGGGTGTTTCACTTCACGGATGGGTTAAATGCAGAATACAAATTCCTCTGCGTGAAAATCACAAATGGCACAAAATGTCTCAAAGCTCTCTACTACTACTAGGCTACGAATGACTGGTCTCACCAATTTAGATTTAGAATTAATTAATAATTTTCAGGAAATGGTCAAATGTCTCACTTTCAACATCTGGTATGAGTTCTGTGTTCAGTTGTGAATAAAATGTTGTTGTTATTGTTGGTGTGTTAATAATAATAATAATAATAATAATGACATAAACTCATAATAATAAACCCATCACATACCATTAACGTCGATCATGTCATTAGTAACGAAAAGAAATATAAGAAAGCCGACATCCATAAGACCTCTAATAATGAGCGCACCACCTGTGAATGACAAAATGATTAAAGTTATTTTATGCAACTGTGGCAATTACAAGTCAAACACTGTCAGCAAAGCTACATCAAAGACCATCACTGTAACTATTGTTTAAATTCTTCTGTTGTCACCGCACTGTATTAATAAAACATTTTTACAGCAGCACTGCATGGAAATATAATTTTAAATTGTGAGAGAATAAGATTTTTAGCAGATTAATAATTTGTTAGCGGGGATCTCGTCTATGCTTTCTGACGTCATGTTTATAGATGGCATGCCAAAGCAGTCATATGTACACAATACAATAGATACAGTAAAATACGAACAGTGGGATATAAAGGAAAACATTCAAATTAACTCAACTACAACAGGAAGTATCATTTGTCCCCATTAATTTGAGTTTAACTGTAATTTCATTCATGATAGACAATGCAAACACAACACATCCTGATCTTGAACAGCCAAATACATAGACTTTAACCTTCAAAGTTTCCTAATCTAATAAAGTCTGGCTTGGATACAGTGCTCTGAAAAAGTACATCCCATAAAGAGATATTTCAAATAATGAAATCATCCAAATTTATCTTCACTTAAAAACAGTGACAGACAAAAAGTGAACTAAATATTCCATGCATCTCTTCTCACACCTACACACAGTCCCTCCTCTCAGGTCAGCTTCTCCTGAAGACTCCACCCCACACACGCACCAGACCTATATCCACCCATTATATACCTAAACTCTTCATTTGCCTCCTTGCAAGGTATTGCCACTCAAAAGACTTTACTGAGCTGTGTTTTCTCTACATTTCAGTGCTCTCTCGTTTTTTACTTTTGCCTCCACTCTTGAATTAAATTCTTTCCTTACCCTTTTGTATGTTATGCCTGTTGTTTGATTTTGCCTGTTTTGACCTTGTTTCCTGTTAGCCCCTTTGGTTTTGTTTGCCATATTCAGCCATCGATTCCCCTGTAGTTGCTTTCATTAATATTCTCTGCGTTTGCATCGTACGTCTCTGTACGAGTGTTATACCACCCAATAACTCACTACCCAATGACGTTATCACATGTCCACACCACACACACACCTGTTACCAATCAGTCCGTTTGCTTATATACCTCTCTCTCACACTGACTCATTGTAAAGTATTGCCACTCTCCTGTGTACAGAGTACACTCTTATGTCGGACCTGATCTTGTTGTTGTGTTAATATTGCTTTGCTTTTAGCTCAGCGCACCTCACAATCTGTTTGTTAATCATCACAGACTGCATCTAGTCTCTTTTTATTTGTGACCCACACCTTCTGCTTTCCACAGATACTGTTTGAAAAATCATTATTGTACTTACTTCTAATTATTACTACTTAGTACTTACTTACTTAAATATTTCAGGTCTTTCAAGCCTTCTCACAGTATATCTGACAGGTTAGGAAATGGATTTGGGTCACTGTCTTGTTTCTTTTTTTCAAACATGGTTCTTTAGGTAATGAAAAGTGTTTTTCCTTTATTTTTTAGAGCATACTTTATAAAGATACAGTTAAGGTCAAAATAAAAAGATATGAGATATTTCCCTTCAAGATTTCTGTTAAACAAATGCATTTAACATTAGAATTGTCAAAATTATTAGTTACCATGTGAATTTCTCAAGAATATATAGCAAATTAAATTTTTTAGGTTTTAAATCACATCTGCACCACCTGAACCTCATCTGATTTAACTGGGGCTATCAATCAGCACTCAAAAACCATGTCATTTGGAGGGGCCAAAACACTTTGCCAAGGAGGAATAGACATATGTGCTGATCTAGTTAGGAACTGCAACTCATAGGTGGCTTTGAGTTTCACTATTGGCTATTTACTCTAAGAGGGCTAACACTTTTGGTCTTCTTGATGTTTTAACTTGTTTTAACTCAATATAGCAGTCAAATATCTTCATCAAACTTTGTGGAGATTTTTTGTTCTTTTGTTCTTAGTTCTAAAGTTATTAGACCATGAACATGTTCAGTACCTGTCATTATCATACATAAAGTAAGGGTTTTGTTCAATTTCAAAAAAGGGGGCTAATAATTTTGACCATAGCTGTATATTTGGGTAAGTAACCTTAAATTATTTATCTGTCTATGCAACTGGGCTATGCAATACCTTTATGTTATTTTTGGATGTGACATTAGCTTCAAGCAGGAGGAAAAAAAAAAAAAAAAGCTTTCACTTGCCTTTCCCTCTGCAATTCTATTACTGACAATGGGTAACAGCCATACATGAAAACGTGGAATATCTTTCCAGATGTGGGCATGTGCAGACTAATTTAGAACAACCTGGATTCATCAACATAAGAACTAGGAAAAAACTCATTTGTGCAATTTATGTTCTTATGTTTAAATTATGCTCTTTTGGCTAAAGGTAATTTTTTGCCAAACATGAGAAGAAATTGTGAAATTCTGGCCAGTAGCTGTAATGGTTTCTCAGACGCACTGTTCTAATAGTCGTATCTAGGTGTTGTCTGGCACGCTTCAGTTGTGCATCTATATTCTTTTCAAAAGCTGAGCTCTTTTGGCATGACATAGACACACTGCAGTTGCTAAGAACAAATCAGAATACATGTTTCTAGTTTTTATATTTATCATATTACCTTATATACAGTGGTGTGAAAAAGTGTTTGCTCCTTCATAATTTATTATTTTTTGCATGTTTGTCACTCTTAAATGTTTCAGATCATCAAACAAATTTAGACATTAGTGAAAGACAACACAAGTAAACATAAAATGCAGTTTGATTTAAGGTTTAAGGTCTTTATTATTAAGGGAGAAAAAAATCCAAACCTACATGGCCCTGTGTGAAAAAGTGTTTGCCCCCTTGAACCTAATAACTGGTTGTGCCACCCTTAGCAGCAACAACTGCAATCAAGCGTTTGGATTTGGGTTTGGATTTGGGTTTGGATTTTTCTCCTTTAATAATAAAAACCTTCATTTAAAAACTGCATTTTATGCTTATTTGTATTGTCTTTGACTAATATTTAAATTTGTCTGATAATCTAAAACATTTAAGTAACAAACAAACATGCAAAAAAAAAAAGAAATCATGAGGGGGAAAACACTTTTTCATACCACTGTAAGTCTTTGATTGTGATTGAAAATTTGTGCATCACAAGTTAAAATGAAATATACAAAAACCTGCAGCAATCCATGAGGTACTTACAAATGATTTTCACCCTGAATGAATGACCCTCAACGCAGCCACAGCAAGCCAGAAATATAAGCAGCATTAGAGCTGAAATTCAGAAATAATAATATCACTGTAGTTCTGTAGTTTTATGTCTCTGACACACAAGTTAGCTTGATCAAATTTTCTTATGCCTCTGCTTAAGAAAAAGTACACCAACTTATACCACTTTGAGTTCACAGATTACCATGATTACTAATTACCATGATTATTAAGTATCACAACACATCTCAACATTAGATGTTCAGAGTGGACTGGGTGAATCAGGCCTTTATGGTCAATTTGCTGCAAGGAAAAAGAAGACTTACATGGGCCAAGAAACACAAGCAAAGGACACTAGACCAGTGGAAATGTGTACTTTGGTCTAATAATCCCATATTTCAGATTTTTTGTTCCACCTATTGTGCCTTTGAGATGCAGAACAGGTCAGCAGATGGTTTCTACATGTATGGTTCTGACCATGAGGTATGGAGGAGGAGGTGTAATGGTGTGGGGTGCTTTAAAGGTGAAACTGTCAGAGAATTAAAAAATAAAGGCATGCAAAAGCAGCATGACTACCACAGCATTCTGCAGCAACGTGTAATCAAATCTGGTTTGTATTTAGTGGAGCCATTTTTTGTGTTTTTGTTTTTTTTAACAGAAAAATGGCCTTAAAAACAACAACAACAACAAAAAAAAAAACACACAGCAAATACAGCTTTTAGATTTCTAACATTGCAAAATTAATGCTGTTAAATTATGATAAAAATATTATCTTTTTTTTTACCCATAATAAAAACGTATACGGCCAATAACTGCACATGAAGAACACGAGTAGTAACATATGCAAGTTCTATTTTTATAACAAACTGACAATAAAAGGTAAATCTTACCTAAAATGATGATAAGATTTAACACCAGTCCACATCCAGCAAAACCCATCCATACTTTATTCTGTGTTCGCCAGCCATGTAGTGCAAACACTAGAGTAAAAATAAAAAGAACAAGAAAACAAAAGCATTAAAAACAGGTCTGATGTCTCTGCCTTGCAGGTAGACATCACGCTGCTGCTCTGCAATGCCGGAAAGAGTAAACGAGGATCAGTTTGTTTTTGGTCAGTCGTCCTCTCCATCTTCATAAAATTAGAGATCTGATAGGTGTATGTGCAGTTAAGCTGTGATGTCCCTCTCCCACTGAAGAACAACTTGTCCAGCCACTGTTATGAGGTAGTCTCCACAGTGGAAAGAAATTCAGAATGATAAATTACACAAGCTCTAGCAAGAAAAGCTGCACATGGTATAAGTGCTGCTATGTATTATTTTATAGTTTATTTATGTATTATTTATAGTAATTAAATGTATTATTTATATTCACAACATTACATTTCTTTGCAGTTTTATTTGAGCTGCTTTAACAGTGTTTTGCACTTTTTCCAACTCTCAACAACTCTCATGATTTTCTAGCACACAGCCTAGGTGAGATTCAACCAGTAAACCCATAAATTCAAGGGCAGGCAAAGGAGTCACAGCCTGGTCACACTTATTAAATCACATGCTGGAACCATTTTACACAACAAAGTCAGCCTTTATTAAAATATATAATTACAGACTCCTCAGACTGTTTTTAGATCATCAAGATAATGAAAACTGAATTACTATCTATCTATCTATCTATCTATCTATGTTTGTTAAGAAAGGCTCAGTCAGCTTTAATTCATGAGATTGGGCACCATTTTATTCATAAGTGTTTGGCTTAGTGTTAAAAAAAAAAGTCTTCGACAAAGGATATGAAAACAAACCAAACAAACATAAAAAACCCCACAAAATTCTACTCTCTAGAGGCCCACTGAGACCTATTCAAGCCAAAATTTAGTCATGCTCTGATTATCAGTCTCTAATGCACTTACTGATTCAGGTACTGCAGTCATCATGTACAGAAAATCTATCAATGTTTAAAACACAATTATTTACTTTCAGACTCCACAGATTCATTCTAGACCAGTTTTGAAATGGTATCATGAATTGATTCATTAATTGGCTTGATCAAACTTTGTACAACTGCAGGATTGTCAGGCTCAGTGCACTACATCGACTGAACCTAATTTCATTGCAATACACCAAAATTATTGGGACATAAACATTACTATTTTTATTTTATTTTTTTAAAACATGTGGTGTGGGTGCATTTAATAATATGCACTGAATCATTTTTGCATAATTCTTCAAGGATTAAGATGAAGAAATATATTTTTTTAATTATGTCTCATAGTTCAGGAGATATTTGATAAAATGCAATGCCTTGCTTTATAGCGCCACCATCAGGCCACTTGGTGTCATTTTTGGTGTGCGGTGAGAACTGTGTACAAAATATCTTGCTTCCAAATTTGGAGTCTGGATGCCTTAGGAGAACAACTTTTAGGTCAAAATTTGGGCAGATAAAAAAAGAAAAGAAAAAATTCAGCAATAGTAATAGGGTTCCAGCATCTTCAGCGCTTGGCCACCTAAGAAATGAATACAAAATGACACAAAGATGTCACGGCGCGGTTAGGGGTGTGGACCCAAACGCAGGGCGGGAACCTGTTTGTGGTGAGTAAATGTTAAATTGCAAGCAAACAGATTTACTGGATGTTGATGCACATGAAACTACGTGTGTGGGGAGTGAACTGTTTGAGGGAACGTGATTGAGTGTTGCGGTCAGCAACAGGAGAACAGGAGAGGGTTTAACAGAAAGGGGATTTTGTGGGTCTCTGCGTCTTTTCAGTTGTACAGAGTGACACGCTCTCTACTCTATTTATGTAGTTATTTATTCATTTAATTTTCTAAGCACTTGTTGCTTTTTTATTTCTTTTGCTTTTTCCCTCTGCTTTTTTCTTTCTTTCTTTTTCTCTGGCTGTACCATACCGCCTACCCCTCTACAAAGGTGCAGCGGAGACTGTTGTGTGGTGGGGGCTTTTATGGCCGATGCCTCAGGTGCAGCTTGTTGACTTGATCAACACTACACTGGCCTGCCCGTAATATGAATACCCTTGTAAGTTGCTCTGGATAAGAGCATCAGCTAAATGCCATAAGTGAAAAATTTCAGCAGATCCACAGCACACTGTCTCCATTCAGCAGATCCACAGCACACTGTCACCATTCAGCAGATCCACCACACACAATCTCTATTCAGCAGATCCACAGCACACCGTCCCTTTTCAGCAGATCCACAGCACCATGTGGCCTCTGTTGCCCTTGGCTTGCTCACTAGGGGAATCACACACTAGATTCTTTGTAAAGCTGCTTTGTGACAACATCTTTTGTTAAAAACGCTATATAAATAAATGCTTACTTGACTTGACTAGAGGATGACCATCACAAGCTCTGCAGCAGCAGATGAGCTATCGTCTCTGACTGTACATCTACAAGGTGGACCAGCAAAGCAGGCATGTCTAATAGAGTGGACAGTGAGTGGACACAGTGTCTAACCACTCCAGCAGCACTGCTGTGTCTGATCCACTCACACCACCACCACACACACTAACACACCACCACCAAGTCAGTGTCACTGCTGCAGTGCTGAGAAAAATCCACCACCCCATAATCCCTGTCCTGTGGTGGTCCTGTGGGGGTCCTGATCATTGAAGAACAGGGTAATACAGTATACAGAGAAACAGATGAACCACATTCTGTGACTGCAGAACTACAGAGTGCTCCTATATGGTCAGTGGAGCTGAGAAAATGGACACTGAGCATAGATACAAGAGGTAGTTTTAATGTTTTGGCCGATCAGTGTATATGCACCAACGAGCCTATGACGTCTTAATCGTCATGTAAAAATATCGTGTTTAAAATGTTTCAGTTCAGAGTCATCTCAATCCATCCACTTGTAGTCCTGACACCTTGCCAGCAAAGTCATGTTGAATCAAGTGGAAACTCACGTCAAGCATTTTTATGAAGACTCATAAAACTGAAGTTTAGAAGCTCCTAATAAAAAATAAAAATAAATCTAGAAACAACCTAGGAAATTGCAAAGTTACTGAGAAAATTGTCTTCAAGTGAAGAGGGACAGAGTCAGACCGGAGGAGGAGAGATGAACTAGTGAAGAGACAGAGTGAACAGGTTAGTAATAGTGAAGATTAGAGTTTGAGCAGGATGAGACTAGTGTAGAAGGACAGAGTGAGGAGGAGGAGACTAGAATAGTGAAGGGGGACAGAGTGAACAGGAGGAGACTAGTGAAGAGGGACAGAGTGAACAGGAGGAGACTAGTGAAGAGGGACAGAGTGAACAGGAGGAGACTAGTGAAGAGGGACAGAGTGAACAGGAGGAGAATAGTGAAGAGGGACAGAGTGAACAGGAGGAGAATAGTGAAGAGGGACAGAGTGAACAGGAGGAGACTAGTGAAGAGGGACAGAGTGAACAGGAGGAGACTAGTGAAGAGGGACAGAGTGAACAGGAGGAGACTAGTGAAGAGGCACAGAGTGAACAGGAGGAGACTAGTGAAGAGGGACAGAGTGAACAGGAGGAGACTAGTGAAGAGGGACAGAGTGAACAGGAGGAGACTAGTGAAAAAGGACAGAGTGAACAGGAGGAGACTAGTGAAGAGGGACAGAGTGAACAGAAGGAGACTAGTGAAGGAGGGACTACAGAGAGAGTGAACAGGAGGAGACTAGTGAAGAGGGACAGAGTGAACAGGAGGAGACTAGTGAAGAGGGACAGAGTGAACAGGAGGAGACTAGTGAAGAGGGACAGAGTGAACAGGAGGAGACTAGTGAAGAGGGACAGAGTGAACAGGAGGAGACTAGTGAAGAGGGACAGAGTGAACAGGAGGAGACTAGTGAAGAGGGACAGAGTGAACAGGAGGAGACTAGTGAAGAGGGACAGAGTGAACAGGAGGAGACTAGTGAAGAGGGACAGAGTGAACAGGAGGAGACTAGTGAAGAGGGACAGAGTGAACAGGAGGAGACTAGTGAAGAGGGACAGAGTGAACAGGAGGAGACTAGTGAAGAGGGACAGAGTGAACAGGAGGAGACTAGTGAAGAGAGACAGAGTGAACAGGAGGAGACTAGTGAAGAGGGACAGAGTGAACAGGAGGAGACTAGTGAAGAGGGACAGAGTGAACAGGAGGAGACTAGAAAAGCTGTAAACACGGAACAGCAGAAGACTAGTGAAGAGCGACAGAGTGAACAGGAGGAGACTAGTGAAGAGGGACAGAGTGAACAGGGGGAGACTAGTGAAAAAGCACAGAGTGAACAGGAGGAAACTAGTGAAGAGGGACAGAGTAAACAGGAGGAGACTAGTGAAGAGGGACAGAGTAAACAGAAGGAGACTAGTGAAATAGGACAGAGTAAACAGGAGGAGACTAGTGAAGAGGGACAGAGTGAACAGGAGGAGAATAGTGAAGAGGGACAGAGTGAACAGGAGGAGAATAGTGAAGAGGGACAGAGTGTACAGGTGGAGAAGAGTGTAGTGGGGGAGAGTGTGCAGGAGGAGACGAGTGAAGAGGGACAGAGTGAAAAGGAGGAGAATAGTGAAAGGGACAGAGTGAGACTAGTGAAAAAGGACAGTGAACAGGAGGAGACTAGTGAAGAGGGAGTGTGAACTAGTGAGGAGACTAGTGAAGAGGACTAGTGAAGAGAGAGGAGAAGACTAGTGAAAAAGGACAGAGTGAACAGGAGGAGACTAGTGAAGAGGGACAGAGTGAACAGGAGGAGACTAGTGAAGAGAGACAGAGTGAACAGGAGGAGACTAGTGAAGAGGGACAGAGTGAACAGGAGGAGACTAGTGAAGAGAGACAGAGTGAACAGGAGGAGACTAGTGAAGAGGGACAGAGTGAACAGGAGGAGACTAGTGAAGAGAAACAGAGTGAACAGGTGGATACTAGTGAATAGGGACAGAGTGAACAGGAGGAGACTAGTGAAGAGGGACAGAGTGAACAGGAGGAGACTAGTGAAGAGGGACAGAGTGAACAGGAGGAGACTAGTGAAGAGGGACAGAGTGAACAGGAGGAGACTAGTGAAGAGGGACAGAGTGAACAGGAGGAGACTAGTGAAGAGGGACAGGAGACTAGTGAACAGGAGGAGACTAGTGAAGAGGGACAGAGTAAACAGGAGGAGACTAGTGAAGAGAGACAGAGTGAACAGGAGGAAACTAGTGAAGAGGGACAGAGTAAACAGGAGGAGAATAGTGAAGAGGGGACAGAGTGAACAGGAGGAGACTAGTGAAAAGGGACAGAGAGTGAACAGGAGGAGGAGACTAGTGAAGAGGGACAGAGTGAACAGGAGGAGACTAGTAGTGAAGAGAAACAGAGTGAACAGGAGGAGACTAGTGAAGAGAGACAGAGTGAACAGGAGGAGACTAGTGAAGAGGGACAGAGTGAACAGGAGGAGACTAGTGAAGAGGGACAGAGTGAACAGGAGGAGACTAGTGAAGAGGGACAGAGTGAACAGGAGGAGACTAGTGAAGAGGGACAGAGTGAACAGGAGGAGACTAGTGAAGAGGGACAGAGTGAACAGGAGGAGACTAGTGAAGAGGGACAGAGTGAACAGGAGGAGACTAGTGAAGAGGGACAGAGTGAAGAGGAGGAGACTAGTGAAGAGGGACAGAGTGAACAGGAGGAGAATAGTGAAGAGGGACAGAGTGAACAGGAGGAGACTAGTGAAGAGAGACAGAGTGAACAGGAGGATACTTGTGACTAGCGACAGAGTGAACAGGAGAAGACTAGTGAAGGGGGACAGAGTGGAGGAGGAGACTAGTGAAGAGGCACAGAGTGAACAGAAGGAGACTAGTGAAGAGGGACATAGTGAACAGGAGGAGAATAGTGAAGGGGGACAGAGTGAAGAGGAGGAGACTAGTGAAGAGGGACAGAGTGAACAGGAGGAGACTAGTGAAGAGGGACAGAGTGAACAGGAGGAGACTAGTGAAGAGGGACAGAGTGAACAGGAGGAGACTAGTGAAGAGGCACAGAGTGAACAGGAGGAGACTAGTGAAGAGGGACAGAGTGAACAGGAGGAGACTAGTTAAGGGGGACAGAGTGAACAGGAGGAGACTAGTGAAGAGGGACAGAGTGAACAGGAGGAGACTAGTGAAGAGGGACAGAGTGAACAGGAGGAGAATAGTGAAGAGGGACAGAGTGAACAGGAGGAGACTAGTGAAGAGAGACAGAGTGAACAGGAGGAGACTAGTGAAGAGGCACAAAGTGAACAGGAGGAGAACAGTGAAGGGGGACAGAGTGAACAGGAGGAGACTAGTGAAAAAGCACAGAGTGAACAGGAGGAAACTAGTGAAGAGGGACAGAGTAAACAGGAGGAGAATAGTGAAGAGGGACAGAGTGAACAGGAGGAGAATAGTGAAGAGGGACAGAGTGAACAGGAGGAGACTAGTGAAGAGGGACAGAGTGAACAGGAGGAGACTAGTGAAGAGGGACAGAGTGAACAGGAGGAGACTAGTGAAGAGGGACAGAGTGAACAGGAGGAGAATAGTGAAGAGGGACAGAGTGAACAGGAGGAGAATAGTGAAGAGGGACAGAGTGAAAAGGGAGAGACTAGTGAAGAGAGACAGAGTGAACAGGAGGAGACTAGTGAAGAGGCACCGAGTGAACAGGAGGAGACTACTGAAAAGGGACAGAGCGAACAGGAGGAGACTAGTGAAGAGGGACAGAGTGAACAGGAGGAGACTAGTGAAGAGGGACAGAGTGAACAGGAGGAGACTAGTGAAGAGGGACAGAGTGAACAGGAGGAGACTAGTGAAGAGGGACAGAGTGAACAGGAGGAGAATAGTGAAGAAGCACAGAGTGAACAGGAGGAGACTAGTGTAAAGGGACAGAGTAAAGAGGTGGAAACTAGTGAAAAGGGACAGAGTGAACAGGAGGAGAATAGTGAAGAGGGACAGAGTGAACAGGAGGAGACTAGTGAAGAGGGACAGAGTGAACAGGAGGAGACTAGTGAAGAGGGACAGAGTAAACAGGAGGAGACTAGTGAAGAGGGACAGAGTGAACAGGAGGAGACTAGTGAAGAGGGACAGAGTGAACAGGAGGAGACTAGTGAAGAGGGACAGAGTGAACAGGAGGAGACTAGTGAAGAGGGACAGAGTGAACAGGAGGAAACTAGTGAAGAGGGACAGAGTGAACAGGAGGAGACTAGTGAAGAGGGACAGAGTGAACAGGAGGAGACTAGTGAAGAGGCACAGAGTGAACAGGAGGAGACTAGTGAAGAGGGACAGAGTGAACAGGAGGAGACTAGTGAAGACAGAGTGAAGAGGGAATAGTGAAGAGGGACAGAGTGAACAGGAGGAGACTAGTGAAGAGGGGACAGAGTGAACAGGAGGAGAGTAGCGAAGAGGGACAGAGTGAAAAGGAGAGGACTAGGAGCAGGAGATTACTGAAGAGGGACAGAGTGAACAGGAGGAGATTACTGAAGAGGCACAGAGTGAACAGGAGAAGACTAGTGTAAAGGGACAGAGTGAAGAGGTGGAAACTAGTGAAGAGGGACAGAGTGAACAGGAGGAGACTAGTGAAGAGGGACAGAGTGAACAGGAGGAGACTAGTGAAGAGGGACAGAGTGAACAGGAGGAGACTAGTGAAGAGGGACAGAGTGAACAGGAGGAGACTAGTGAAGAGGGACAGAGTGAACAGGAGGAGACTAGTGAAGAGAGGAACAGAGACTAGTGAACAGAGTAAACAGGAGGAGACTAGTGAAGAGGGACAGAGTGAACAGGAGGAGACTAGTGAAGAGAGACAGAGTGAACAGGAGGAGACTAGTGAAGAGAGACAGAGTGAACAGGAGGAGACTAGTGAAGAGGGACAGAGTGAACAGGAGGAGACTAGTGAAGAGGGACAGAGTGAACAGGAGGAGACTAGTGAAGAGGGACAGAGTGAACAGGAGGAGACTAGTGAAGAGGGACAGAGTGAACAGGAGGAGACTAGTGAAGAGGGACAGAGTGAACAGGAGGAGACTAGTGAAGAGGGACAGAGTGAACAGGAGGAGACTAGTGAAGAGGGACAGAGTGAACAGGAGGAGACTAGTGAAAAAGGACAGAGTGAACAGGAGGAGACTAGTGAAGAGGGACAGAGTGAGGAGGAGGAGAGGGACTAGTGAGGAGACTAGTGAAGAGGACAGAGTGAGCAGGAGGAGACTAGTGTAGAGGGACAGAGTGAACAGGAGCAGGAGGAGACTAGTGTAGAGGGACAGAGTGGACAGGAGTAGGAGCAGGAGGAGAGTAGTGTAGAGGGACGGAGTGAACAGGAGGGAGAGACTAGTGAACAGGAGGAGGGACAGGGAGTGAACAGGAGGAGACTAGTGAAGAGGGACAGAGTGAACAGGAGGAGACTAGTGAAGAGGGACAGAGTGAACAGGAGGAGACTAGTGAAGAGGGACAGAGTGAAGAGGAGGAGAATAGTGAAGAGGGACAGAGTGAACAGGAGGAGAGACTAGTGAAGAGGGACAGAGTGAACAGGAGGAGACTAGTGAAGAGGGACAGAGTGAACAGGAGGAGACTAGTGAAGAGGGACAGAGTGAACAGGAGGAGACTAGTGAAGAGGGACAGAGTGAACAGGAGGAGACTAGTGAAGAGGGACAGAGTGAACAGGAGGAGACTAGTGAAGAGGGACAGAGTAAACAGGAGGAGACTAGTGAAGAGGGACAGAGTGAACAGGAGGAGACTAGTGAAGAGGGACAGAGTGAACAGGAGGAGACTAGTGAAGAGGGACAGAGTGAACAGGAGGAGACTAGTGAAAAAGCACAGAGTGAACAGGAGGAAACTAGTGAAGAGGGACAGAGTAAACAGGAGGAGAATAGTGAAGAGGGACAGAGTAAACAGGAGGAGACTAGTGAAGAGGGACAGAGTAAACAGGAGGAGACTAGTGAAGAGGGACAGAGTGAACAGGAGGAGACTAGTGAAGAGGGACAGAGTGAACAGGAGGAGACTAGTGAAGAGGGACAGAGTGAACAGGAGGAGACTAGTGAAGAGGGACAGAGTGAACAGGAGGAGACTAGTGAAGAGGGACAGAGTGAACAGGAGGAGACTAGTGAAGAGGGACAGAGTGAACAGGAGGAGACTAGTGAAGAGGGACAGAGTGAACAGGAGGAGAATAGTGAAGAGGGACAGAGTGAACAGGAGGAGACTAGTGAAGAAGCACAGAGTAAACAGGAGGAGACTAGTGAAGAGGGACAGAGTGAACAGGAGGAGAATAGTGAAGAGGGACAGAGTGAACAGGAGGAGACTAGTGAAGAGGGACAGAGTGAACAGGAGGAGACTAGTGAAGAGGGACAGAGTGAACAGGAGGAGAATAGTGAAGAGGGACAGAGTGAACAGGAGGAGACTAGTGAAGAGGGACAGAGTGAACAGGAGGAGAATAGTGAAGAGGGACAGAGTGAACAGGAGGAGAATAGTGAAGAGGGACAGAGTGAACAGGAGGAGACTAGTGAAGGGGGACAGAGTGAACAGGTGGAAACTAGTGAAGAGGGACAGAGTGAACAGGAGGAGAATAGTGAAGAGGGACAGAGTGAACAGGTGGAAACTAGTGAAAAGGGACAGAGTGAACAGGAGGAGAAAAGAGAAGAGTGACAGAGTGAACAGGAGGGACTAGTGAGTGAACAGGGTGAACAGGAGAAGACTAGTGAAAAAGGACAGAGTGAACAGGAGGAGACTAGTGAAGAGGGACAGAGTGAACAGGAGGAGACTAGTGAAAAAGGACAGAGTGAACAGGAGGAGACTAGTGAAGAGGGACAGAGTGAACAGGAGGAGACTAGTGAAGAGGGACAGAGTGAACAGGAGGAGACTAGTGAAGAGGGACAGAGTGAACAGGAGGAGACTAGTGAAGAGGGACAGAGTGAACAGGAGGAGACTAGTGAAGAGGGACAGAGTGAACAGGAGGAGACTAGTGAAGAGGGACAGAGTGAACAGGAGGAGACTAGTGAAGAGGGACAGAGTGAACAGGAGGAGAATAGTGAAGAGGGACAGAGTGAACAGGAGGAGACTAGTGAAGAGGGACAGAGTGAACAGGAGGAGACTAGTGAAGAGGGACAGAGTGAACAGGAGGAGACTAGTGAAGAGGGACAGAGTGAACAGGAGGAGACTAGTGAAGAGGGACAGAGTGAACAGGAGGAGACTAGTGAAGAGGGACAGAGTGAACAGGAGGAGACTAGTGAAGAGGGACAGAGTGAACAGGAGGAGACTAGTGAAGAGGGACAGAGTGAACAGGAGGAGACTAGTGAAGAGGGACAGAGTGAACAGGAGGAGACTAGTGAAAAGGGACAGAGTGAACAGGAGGAAACTAGTGAAGAGGGACAGAGTAAACAGGAGGAGAATAGTGAAGAGGGACAGAGTAAACAGGAGGAGACTAGTGAAGAGGGACAGAGTGAACAGGAGGAGACTAGTGAAGAGGGACAGAGTGAACAGGAGGAGACTAGTGAAGAGGGACAGAGTGAACAGGAGGAGACTAGTGAAGAGGGACAGAGTGAACAGGAGGAGAATAGTGAAGAGGGACAGAGTGAACAGGAGGAGACTAGTGAAGAGGGACAGAGTGAACAGGAGGAGACTAGTGAAGAGAGACAGAGTAGTGAACACAGAGTGAGGAGAGGAGAGTAGTGAAGAGAGTGACAGAGTAACCAGGAGGAGACTAGTGTAAAGCGACAGAGTGAACAGGAGGAGACTAGTGAAGAGAGACAGAGTGAACAGGAGGAGACTAGTGAAGAGGGACAGAGTGAACAGGAGGAGACTAGTGAAGAGGCACACAGTGAACTAGGAAGAGAGACTAGTGAAGAGGGACAGAGTGAACAGGAGGAGACTAGTGAAGAGGGGCAGAGTGAAGAGGTGGAAACTAGTGAAAAGGGACAGAGTGAACAGGAGGAGACTAGTGAAGAGGGACAGAGTGAACAGGAGGAGACTAGTGAAGAGGGACAGAGTGAACAGGAGGAGACTAGTGAAGAGGGACAGAGTGAACAGGAGGAGACTAGTGAAGAGGGACAGAGTGAACAGGAGGAGACTAGTGAAGAGGGACAGAGTGAACAGGAGGAGACTAGTGAAGAGGGACAGAGTGAACAGGAGGAGACTAGTGAAGAGGGACAGAGTGAACAGGAGGAGACTAGTGAAGAGGGACAGAGTGAACAGGAGGAGACTAGTGAAGAGGGACAGAGTGAACAGGAGGAGACTAGTGAAGAGGGGACAGAGTGAACAGGAGGAGACGAGTGAAGGAGGAGAGAGGGACAGAGTGAGACAGGAAGAGACTAGTGAAGAGTGACAGAGTGAAGAGGAGGAGACTAGTGAAGAGGGACAGAGTGAACAGGAGGAGGAGAAGAGACTAGTGAAAGGAGGAGACTAGTGAAGAGGACAAAAACAGGATGAGACTAGTGAAGAGGGACAGAGTGAAGAGGAGGAGACTAGTGAAGAGGGACAGAGTGAACAGGAGGAGACTAGTGAAGAGGGACAGAGTGAACAGGAGGAGAATAGTGAAGAGGGACAGAGTGAACAGGAGGAGACTAGTGAAGAGGGACAGAGTGAACAGGAGGAGACTAGTGAAGAGGGACAGAGTGAACAGGAGGAGACTAGTGAAGAGGGACAGAGTGAACAGGAGGAGACTAGTGAAGAGGGACAGAGTGAACAGGAGGAGACTAGTGAAGAGGGACAGAGTGAACAGGAGGAGAACAGTGAAGGGGGACAGAGTGAACAGGAGGAGACTAGAGTGAACAGGAGGAGACTAGTGTAAAGGGACAGAGTGAACAGGAGGAGACTAGTGAAGAGGGACAGAGTGAACAGGAGGAGACTAGTGAAGAGGGACAGAGTGAACAGGAGGAGACTAGTGAAGAGGGACAGAGTGAACAGGATGGAGACTACTAGTGACAAGAAACAGGGACAGACTAGTGAACAGGAGGAGGAGACTAGTGAAGAGGGACAGAGCCAACAGGAGGAGAATAGTGAAGAGGGACAGAGTGAAAAGGAGGATCAGAGTGCTGTGGGTGAGAGTGAACAGGAGGACACTAGTGAAGAGGGACAGAGTAAACAGGAGGAGAATAGTGAAGAGGGACAGAGTAAACAGGAGGAGACTAGTGAAGAGGGACAGAGTAAACAGGAGGAGACTAGTGAAGAGGGACAGAGAGTGAATAGGAGGACAGGAGGAGACTAGTGAAGAGGGACAGAGTGAACAGGAGGAGACTAGTGAAGAGGGACAGAGTGAACAGGAGGAGACTAGTGAAGAGGGACAGAGTGAACAGGAGGAGACTAGTGAAGAGGGACAGAGTGAACAGAAGGAGACTAGTGAAGAGGGACAGAGTGAACAGGAGAAGACTACTTAAAAAAGGACAGAGTGAACAGGAGGAGACTAGTGAAGAGAGACAGAGTGAACAGGAGGAGACTAGTGAAGAGGGACAGAGTGAACAGGAGGAGACTAGTGAAGAGAGACAGAGTGAACAGGAGGGAGTGAAGAGGGACAGAGTGAACAGGAGGAGACTAGTGAAGAGGGACAGAGTGAACAGGAGGAGACTAGTGAAGAGGGACAGAGTGAACAGGAGGAGAATAGTGAAGAGGGACAGAGTGAACAGGAGGAGACTAGTGAAGAGGGACAGAGTGAACAGGAGGAGACTAGTGAAGAGGGACAGAGTGAACAGGAGGAGACTAGTGAAGAGGGACAGAGTGAACAGGAGGAGAATAGTGAAGGGGGACAGAGTGAACAGGAGGAGACTAGTGAAGAGGGACAGAGTGAACAGGAGGAGAATAGTGAAGAGGGACAGAGTGAACAGGAGGAGACTATAGTGACAGAGTGAACAGGTGGATACTAGTGAAGTGGGTCAGTGTGTCCAGGAGGAGACTAGTGAAGAGGGACAGAGTGAACAGGAGGAGACTAGTGAAGAGGGACAGAGTGAACAGGAGGAGAATAGTGAAGAGGGACAGAGTGAACAGGAGGAGAATAGTGAAGAGGGACAGAGTGAACAGGAGGAGAATAGTGAAGGGGGACAGAGTGAACAGGAGGAGACTAGTGAAGAGGGACAGAGTGAACAGGAGGAGACTAGTGAAGAGGGACAGAGTGAACAGGAGGAGACTAGTGAAGAGGGACAGGAGAGACTAGTGAGAGGGACACAGGAGGAGACTAGTGAAGAGGGACAGAGTGAACAGGAGGAACAGGAGGGACAGGAGGAGGAGACTAGTGAAGAGGTACAGAGTGAACAGGAGGAGACTTGTGAAGAGTGCATTTGAGAACAGGTGGAAACTAGTGAAGAGGGACAGAGTGAACAGGAGGAGACTAGTGAAGAGGGACAGAGTGAACAGGAGGAGACTAGTGAAGAGGGACAGAGTGAACAGGAGGAGACTAGTGAAGAGGGACAGAGTGAACAGGAGGAGACTAGTGAAGAGGGACAGAGTGAACAGGAGGAGACTAGTGAAGAGAGACAGAGTGAACAGGAGGAGACTAGTGAAGAGGCACCGAGTGAACAGGAGGAGACTACTGAAAAGGGACAGAGCGAACAGGAGGAGACTAGCAAAGAGGGACAGAGTGAAAAGGAGGAGAATAGTGAAGGGGGACAGAGTGAACAGGAGGAGACTAGTAAAGAGGGACAGAGTGAACAGGAGGAGACTAGTGAAGAGGGACAGAGTAAACAGGAGGAGAATAGTGAAGAGGGACAGAGTGAACAGGAGGAGAATAGTGAAGAGGGACAGAGTGAACAGGAGGAGACTAGTGAGGAGACTAGTGAAGAGGGACAGAGTGAACAGGAGGAGACTAGTGAAGAGGGACAGAGTGAACAGGAGGAGAATAGTGAAGGGGGACAGAGTGAACAGGAGGAGACTAGTGAAGAGGGACAGAGTGAACAGGAGGAGACTAGTGAAGAGGGACAGAGTGAACAGGAGGAGACTAGTGAAGAGGGACAGAGTGAACAGGAGGAGACTAGTGAAGGGGGACAGAGTGAACAGGAGGAGACTAGTGAAGAGGGACAGAGTGAACAGGAGGAGACTAGTGAAGAGGGGGACAGGAGGAGACTAGTGAACAGGAGGAGGAACTAGTGAAGAGGGACTGAGTGAACAGGAGGAGACTAGTGAAGAGGCACAGAGTGAACAGGAGGAGACTAGTGAAGAGGGACAGAGTGAACAGGAGGAGACTAGTGAAGAGGGACAGAGTGAACAGGAGGAGACTAGTGAAGAGGGACACAGTGAACAGGTGGAAACTAGTGAAAAGGGACAGAGTAAAGAGGTGGAAACTAGTGAAAAGGGACAGAGTGAACAGGAGGAGAACAGTGAAAAGGGACAGAGTAACAAGGAGGAGACTAGTGTAAAGGGACAGAGTGAACAGGAGGAGACTAGTGAAGAGAGACAAGAGTGAACAGGAGGAGACTAGTGTAAAGGGACAGAGTAAAGAGGTGGAAACTAGTGAAAAGGGACAGAGTGAACAGGAGGAGACTAGTGTAAAGGGACAGAGTGAACAGGAGGAGAATAGTGAAGAGGGACAGAGTGAACAGGTGGAGAACAGTAAAGGGGGACAGAGTGAACAGGAGGAGACTAGTGAAGAGGGACAGAGTGAACAGGAGGAGAATAGTGAAGAGGGACAGAGTGAACAGGAGGAGACTAGTGAAGAGGGACAGAGTGAACAGGAGGAGACTAGTGAAGAGGCACAGAGTGAACAGGA
>JAMWET010005522.1:0-22256 GCA_024036415.1 Prochilodus magdalenae
TCCGAGGGAATAATCCTGGACCTACTGGAGTGGAGCAGATCATTAACACATCCTCAAAATCTAAACCAAGGAAAATAAGGTGAACAGTTTAGGAATAACACTTCAGAACACACAGTAAAGCTCAGCAGAAACATTCGACTGCATTCACTGACTTCTGTACTGAGCTGTGATCACAATCACATCTGTATTCAAAACGGCCATCTGTGGATAACACACCATAGGAGCCCAACGAGGCCCCAAATGTTTTAAGCTTAGTATTAAGGCTAAAATACAGTTTACATCTAGTTTAAATGCATACTATAATTGTAGTCCAAATGAATTTAAATGCATTTTAGTCAATGACGTCCAAATTATTTACATAAAGTCATGCAGTAAATTCTGGTATTTTACCTTTTATCTAGCATTCATACATTCATACCTCTCCATACATCTGCATTATATGAATATCATGAGTTAAATTCTCCCTCTGTGCAGGCTGTTGAAAAATTCTGATGCAGATGCAGCTCTTGACTCTCTGACTAAATCTTTGAAAACACATCCCTTACTGCTGACTGAGATGGATCTGGCGAAGTACACACCACAACATGCGGGAGTGAAGGAGATGTGTGGAGTATTAGAGGATTCACACTGCAGGCTGAAGACCTTTAAGTAAGTGTTTAAATTAGTAGATAAATTAATTTATTAAACTAATGTTTAGAGCATTAATATAGTGGGCCTTTATAATGTTTGATTTATAATGATGTGTATTAGGTGGTACTTTTCTTTTTTATATGTTAAATATGACTGATCTACTTTCTCATGATTTTCCCCTGCAGGCTGTACAAATCAGGCAGTATTACAGGAAGAGACTGTGCTGATCTGATTTCTGCTCTGACTGTAAACCACTCACACCTGAGAGAGCTGAATCTGAATCAGAATAAACTGGATGAATCAGGAGTACAGACGCTCTGCGATCTACTGCAGAGTCCTCACTGTAAACTGGAGAAACTGAGGTGAGTAAAAACTGTCAGCAGTTTAAATCAGTTTAATATAATATTATAAAAACACAGTTCTATAGGAAACATTCTAGTGCATCATATATCATAGTATACTATATACATATTATACTTTACAGTTTGATGCTTTTGATGAAATTAATTTTTTTCTTTAAAACACCCGGGATGAACAACATGCACAGTAGTGGACTATAAACAGTACGCCACTGTATATCAATAAACAAAATCATGAAGAAATGAGTTTTAGAATAAGCATATTGTGTTTATATTTGGAAACCTGAGAACTGCAACTGTCACCGTCAAGTACATATTCCACGAAGCACTGATTTTATTTTCACTTCATATGTAATATAGAGCATATTGTTATAGCAGTAGAATTGTTTGAAGGGTTGGAACACCAAAACATTCAGATACAAAAACGAGTGTTTAATATAATCAAGCACACTGCTATTTTGTAAATGAGGTCACATGTTCACAAGTCCACGAACTGTAATGTGATGGCATCCAGGATGTGCAGTGTAGCCCACTCAGGGACTCCATTAGCTGTATAAGGAACTTTCCAGACTAAAGGATTGTAGCCCTTCACCCATTTCAGCCATTTTGTAACTTGTATTTCATAATTTTGTTCTAGGAATGATTTCAGAATAGGTTAATGTGAAACACTCCCTCCAGGCTCCTGCAGTGTACAATATATTAAATGTACAATATCAAATAAACAATTCAGTTTTAATTTAACTTTGTTTGAACTCTCGTTCTGCGGGCTAAGTAAGATCAGTATTACAAACAAAGACTGTGCTGATCTGGCAGCAGTTCTTTCTTCAAACGCTTCACACCTAAGAGAACTGGATCTGAGTGAGAATGAAATAAAGGATTCAGGAACATCAGATTTTTGTGTTGTACTGAAAACTCTGGAGTGTAAATTAGAAGAGCTACTATAAGTAACAGAACCATCATGTGATACACACAAGGAAGTGAGCTTTAAAGTAGTAAAGCAAGTGAGAACAACATTCACCTTCACCAAAACTATTGTCTGAATATCGGCATGTAAATCTGTTTGATCTTTATCTATAGGTTAAAGAATTGTGGTATAGAACAAGAAGCCTGTACTGCTCTGACTGCAGCTCTGAAATCACCCTCTTTACACCTGAAACTGCTGGATTTGTGTGGAAACAATCCAGGGACAGCACTGAATGACCTTGCTGAAGTGCTGAAGGATTCAGGATGCGAGATAAAGTAAGCGCACCCTCACAGACTGAAACACTAATGAGTATAACTTTGGGTTTGAGTCAGGATCTTATCAACTCCATGATATGAGCTCAGTCTTTTTACCTGCTCTACGGTTCGTGTTGTTAAATCAGATGAAAATCAAATCAAGAGACTATAAATAACAATAAGCCAATAAAATGTAGCCTAATCAGAGGCCTTGTACCAACATTCTGCTGGTAGCCTGAAACCGTTTTTTCCATACAGCATATTTATATTCTGATCCCTGCCTAACAATGCCATTTAAGTGTGATACATTTTATGTGTTGAAGGAATACATCCATTGTTCCCAAACCACTCCGGTACCACTTTCAGACATTACCCACCTGCTATGTACCCTCACATTCCTTATACCTGTGCACATGTTGTAATGGATGTGAGACATTTAGCCTCATGAAGTCCACCTTAAAACATCAAACACATTTATGATGATGACATCTCATAAGATATACTAAATATACATCTAACCCTATATATATACTAAAGATATAGATATACTAAATCTGTACATCACATTTAGCACAGCAACATCATCCACTTAGTTTTAACAGGTCTATGGTTTGTACCAGCCCTCAAAACACCCACCGGAAATGCTAATGGCTAAGCGCTAATCACACTAACTACAGCCACAAACTAAACCATTTTACCACACAGGGTAAAATCCACCAAAGTACACAGCTAGTGGGGTGTACACATGCCCTAACAACAGTTAGTGAACTATACTCAGTTAATTGATGCCAAGGCAGAGTAAACTGAATGGACTGTCAGTTACTCCAGTATGCAGACCATGAACGAGGAACCAGAACCTTCTCACCTTTTTCTCTAACACAGTCTTATAAAATAAACAGAAAATACCATCTGGAACTGGCTTTAGAATAAACCCCAGAGCTGAAGACAGGAGTGCAGAGCTGTTTGTGTACCTGTATAACTGTGTGGCCAGTAAATTAAGTGCAGGGAAATTAGGATTAAATGTAGTGTAAATGGCAAACAACGGATATTTTTTTGTGTACCACAATTTGTGAACCACTGCATTACAGACCTGGAGTGTTGGCTCTGAGCCAAAAAAGCCATCTCAAGTAAAAGTATAATGTGAAATATGAGTTACTTTAAAAATAAATAAATAATGGAATGTATGATAGTCAGCAACATTCTGTTGTAATAATAATATTGGTAGTAACCGTATAAATATTGTTAATTCATATTAATATTCAATAAATAAATATAATTAAATATTGAACGTGGAATATTGTTAAATAAAATATCTGTGACTATGTGTTGTTACATTAGTTCAAGTAAATTTGTGTCAGTGCCACACAAGCACAGAGAGATGGCTGGTGAATAAAGCATATAATAATTAATTTCTTTATTTTTTTCTTTTCAGATTGGACAAGTCTTTAATAAATGTGGTTGGAAAAGGGTTAATGACAGCATTTTCTTGGTTTTTGCCTGGTTCTGAAAAGTCAGGACCAGAAGTTAAATCCCAGTCTCCTGCACAAAATGGTGAAGAATGTACAAATGACAAACAAACAACACAGAAGGGACTGGAGGGGCCAACAGAGTCAAGTAAGGGGAAGTAGATGCTGACTGTACCAAAGTGCCTCAAGGAGCTGGAACTACATCCAGCCCCACAGTGCCGAAGATGGAGGGTGACTATGCTGGCCGAGTGCAGGTCACTAAAAATAGCCCAGAAACAGACGAGACACATTCAGATGATTAATAAATCTACTAGAACAAAATGGAAATAAAAGAAATTTATGTGTCAGATGGATCATCACCTTCCTGTTTCATGCACTCCAGACAGGTGACACAACAGAGTTACATATGGAGCAACCTGGTGCAGGTAGCTCTCCTTTATTAAATGGTGTATGATAAGTGTTTTGTTACCTTCCATATAACATCGACTGTATTATTCTGTATAAGATGCTCACACCTCTTTTATTGTTGCATGCAAGGTGTTGAATGTTGAGTTTAACTTATTTAAACTCATTTAAGATCAGGAAAAGCAAAAACATTTAAACTAATTTTAGTTCTCAGCCCTGTCACCCATTTTAAACAGTTATTTCAAATTAAAATTCTAATGTAATGGTCAAGCATTTTGTTTATTCACAGAAAGTGCCTCAATCTTTTGTTTGTTTTGAGGCAATCTTCTTGTAAGTTAATGTAGAATAATTTTGGGACCGTTAGTATTACTCTATTCATTAATTCAACTTGTTTTCGCTATGCAGCTAATGTTAATTTGCTATTCCACTAAGGGTGTCTATTTCAGTATTCATCCTCTGATTAGGAAACTTGTGAAGTGTTAGGACTGTGAAGTGGTTTTGACTGTACTTAGCGATAGAATTTTATTGCCTTATAGTGTCTTTTTTATGTTTCAGTGTTCCTCCTGTATTTAATAAACCAGGCTAACCATTATTCTCCGATCATTTCCTGTGCTACTTTCTAACTCATTTTAAACAATGGCAAATATACCTGGCTACCATGGTCTAAACAGATATCTGACTGAAAGGATGCTTACATAACTAATGGACACATGTGCTACCCAGCTGTCATATGAATAGTGATGTTAGTGAGCTATTCATTATCTGTGCTGAATCAGATAACATATCCAGACTTTTCCCCTCAGGGGAGAATACCATGACAAGATTATGTAAGTGTACAGTAGCTGTATTATTGTTATGTGGCAAAATTCCTGCTAAATGAATCAGCTCTGGAACTAAATCAGAGCCCACTCCAGTTTCTTCTTCAATCAGCATCTCCACATGTACAGCAGGTTCTTAGTGAGGAACAGAAGGTTGGGTTCTAGCTTTACTGGCAGATACAGTGAGCGTCTGGTTCATAAGAACAAGGTCCAGCAGCAAACACACAGGAGACTGTACATCACACGGGTAAAAATCTGTTGTTTTAAATGTGCTTTATAACTGAACTGCTTGACTTCAGGAGTTACTGATATGGGGAAAACTCATTCAGCAGAATGACTGGATGGCTGGTATGTGACATGAAAATTCTTCACATTCAGTTTTTAAAAAGATGACAGAAAATAAAAAGCTCTTATTATATATAATATATAATGTGTCTTATTATATATATAAAACCACAGGTTTAATAAATGAGTTCATAAATCCCCTTAGAGTTTACCATCAAATACTGCAGCACTGCAGCACTGACACGCATGTATTTACAGCTCTGGAATAATCTAAGAGCCCACCTGAAAATGATCAGTGTCTCTGGGTGTACAGATTCTGGGTTTGTGTTGGACCGGAATTCCTCAGTTCTGTTTGATTCTCTACACTACTGGAACCATGTCTCCCAAACTCCAGATCAGATATTGTATTAGATCTGTTTATTTAGACAATCACTAATGACCTCCAGAAGATGCATGCCATCAATTTGACCCTACTGAAACAGATGAACATCTTTTCTACGAGCACAGGACGCGTCTTTTACACATGGTTGTTTAACAAATGAGAAGCTACTCACTGCATCAGTCATGGTTAAATAACTTGTTGCCAGCTGAAACAGAATCACCCATGACGTAATTATCCAATAATTATCCAAGGTGGTGACCTATACCTATCTATATATACATATACGTGTGTGTGTGTGTGTGTGAGAGAGAGAGAGTGTGTGTGAGTGTGCGTGTCCTCTGTTTGATATTAATAATTCAAATAATTCAGTTACCTTTACGCATCACTTTGATGGTATAGTGGTAAAAGTGCTGGTGTTTTCAGACCCATACATGTCTACATTCACATCAGTATGAAATAATGCCATCTGGTGGCGAACTTAAGATACTGCATCCAGACCACGTGATGCGGCTAAGAACAAGCTGGGAGGCAGGGAAAGCAAAGGCAGCGAAAGTGGAGGCAGGGAAAGCGGAGGCAGGGCCTTTCAGAAAAGAGAAAATACAACACTCATTTCACCCCTGACTCTGAAAGTGTGCCCATGTTTGATAATAGTGAAACCGTGAAAGACAGCAGTTATGATGAACCTGGCCCTGGAACCTAAACGTTTAGAGGATGTGTACAAGCTGCTCCACACAGAAAATAGGCCTTACGGCAGTATGGTGAAAAGGAGTGTGCCGTTTTAGCTGAGCACTACTGTGAAGCACAGGACACGGTGACAGCTGGATTTGTAGACATGCCAGTGTGTAATGATGCCAGAGCTGAGAAGGCCTTACATGGGCCAGCTGCACAGGATTCAGCAGTGACAACTACAGTGCCATGGTTGGATAGAACAGCTCTGTCTCATCAAGAGTGAAAGCACAGGCCTCTCACACATACAGTGTTGGCTGTCCAAGTCACTTGGTGGACGCATGTGTCAAGACCGCTGCTAAGGAGGTCTCAGTGCCTGAAGAATTGCTAATTGACATGTGTCCTGTCCTGTCTAGGCTAGCCCCGTTTGTCTCGGTCTTCTCTGGTTTTCCCTTTATGTCCTTCTCTTGTCATTACCATGTGTTTCTGTTTGTTTTGGTTATTGCACCTCCTGTTTGTTCTGGCTTGGTGTTTTGTCGCTAGGTCAGTTGTTTCTGTAACCCTTGTTCATGGTAGTGTTCTGTTTATTATTCCGAGTGTCTTTGGTCTTTGTTTTTCTCTTATTAGTCCTCCATTAAAATACCTGCACTTGCATCCTCCTCGCCATGTCCCACATTATAACATCTACTGCTACTTTTAAATCTCAAAAAGAAGAGAGGAACTGAAGCAGTTTCAGGGCTTCTGTAACATGACTCAGCAGAGAGTACAAACCACTGTCCCGCACGTTAGCTCTCCTTGGGGAACAGTTTGGACCATCTCCTGAACCAATGGACAGCCTTTAGTTCTTATTTTGAGTCACACAGTGAAAATCAAAGGTCTAAGGATATTTAGAAGAGGCAGGTAGACCCACAATGAAGCTGTGTGATTGTTTTCAAAACAAGACACCTGTTCTTTACCAGCAAGATGATCGAGTTGAAGAACTCCTGTATGACGTTGCATTGCAAGTAGGCTTGTTGTTCCCAAAATATTTAGAGAGAATACATTGCAGGTATTAGATGCAGGTGACCCAGAATTTCACTGTGCAGAGGAAGGTGTTTTTGTTGGATTCTTGACAAGCAGGTATTTACAAAGTGAGGAAACACATTACACCCACAAAACAAAACAGTTCTTCAAAGACGCAGGAGCATTTTATGTGAGAAGCTATCAGAAAATACAGGACAAGTTCCCAGTGAGAGGCCAAACCTTGACTAATCTGTCAGTTGTCAATCCAGAGAACCAAGACGATGTGCCACCACAGCAGATTATGGCTTTGACTGAGAGATTCCCCGATGTGATTTAGGCTGATGTCCGAGAAAACCTCCACTTGGAAATCCTAGATCTAACTGGGAAGCACTAGTCCCAAATTCAAGAGTTCTGGGGTAAACTGTGAAAGGTCCAATCTGTGAGCTCAGAGCAGTTCAAATTTATTGTGCTGTGCAATCTGATGAAACTGCTACCGGTGCTGCCGAACTCCAACTGTGATGTGGAAAGAGCCTGATTATTTTCAGTTAAAGGTTACGTTATTCAACAGTTTTCAGAGTGAGATTATGCTTCTGCAATAAAATTAAATTTATTTTAAGGCTTTTAACACATCTTAACAGGGGGTGCCAATAATTGTGGCGGGCTCTGTATTGGTAACACCACCTAGATAGGAAATGTATAGAATAGTAGGAGAGGCATGACATCACCTCCTGCACACTGTATAAGTATGGAAGCTCTGTACCGTGTGGTTGCCATTGAATTCAGTCCAGCCAGGAGAACACCCTTCAGCACACACCTGAGAATAAAGCTTGGAGCCTGTTCCCTTCAATCTAGAACCCAGTGTCTGATGGTTTCTGTTTAAGAGCTGGCTTATTTCCTAACAGAGGTGTTTCAACATCAAGGAGGCTTTCAGCACCACACCCCTGCCTCCGTTCGGTAAGAGTGACCACATCTCTCTGCTGATGAAGCCCACATACCGGCAGCTGCTGAAACGGGTCAGAGCCACAGTGAGAACAGTGCGTGTGTGGCCTGAAGGGGCAGAGTCAGTTCTACAGGACTGCTTTCAGTGTACTGACTGGGAGATGTTCAGATCTGCAGCCACCACAGACTCTCTGGTAGACATAAATGAATATGCAACATCAGTCACTGGATTCATCAGGAAGTGTGTGGATGATGTGACACAAACAAAGCAAATCCGCACACTTCCAAACCAGAAACTGTGGATGAACAGCGATGTCCGCAGTCTGCTCAAGGCACGTGATGCAGCCTTTAAGTCTGGCAACAGTGAGGAGCTCAAAGCTGCCAGACACAACCTGAAGGCCGGCATCAGGGCTGCGAAGCACAAGTACAGCTCCCAGATAGCAGCTCACTTCAACACCAACTCAGACCCCAGGCGCATGTGGCAAGGGATTCAAGTGATCACTGACTACAAGAGCAAAGTCAGTACCCCAGTGACCACAGACGCCGCCCTACCAGCTGAACTGAACAACTTTTACGCCCGCTTTGAGACCTCTGCCCAGGCCCAGTCCTCCAACACTGCCCTGCTCCCCACCACAGAGGAGGAGACACCACTCATACTGGCTGCAGATGAGGTGAGGAGAGCACTGATGAGGGTTTCAACCCGGAAAGCCGCGGGCCCAGATGGGATCCCAGGGCAGGTACTGAAAGCTTGTGCCAGCCAGCTGGCCTCCACCTTCACAGACATCTTCCACCTTTTCCTGACACCCATAGTGAAGAAGTGCTTCGAGAGACTAATCCTGTCTCATATAAAGAGAAGCCCTCCCAGTACCCTGGACCCACATCAGTTCACCTACCGAGCCAACAGATCTACTGATGATGCAGTCTCCCTGGCAATCCACACTGCACTCAACCACCTGGACAGCACCAACTCATATGTGAGGATCCTGTTTATCGACTTCAGCTCCGCCTTCAACACGATCATCCCTTCCAGACTCATCCACAAGCTAAGCACACTGGGAATAAGCAGCCCATTGTGCAGCTGGATCATGGACTTCCTCACCTGCAGACCACAGTGTGTTAGGGTGGGTGAACCCTCCCTCACACTCAGCACAGGATGTCCCCAAGGCATTGTTCTCTCCCCGTTGTTGTACACTCTGTACACCCACGACTGCACTACAACCTACAGTTCCAACACCATCAAGATTGCCGATGACACAACAATAATCGGCAACATCACCAATGATGACGAGGACCCATACAGAGAGGAGGTCAAGCTCCTCACAGGATGGTGTGCCGCCAACAACCTCTCCCTTAATGTCAGCAAAACCAAAGAGCTGATCACTGACTTCAGGAAGGGGGGAAGAACGCACACACCACTGAACATTGGAGGCACGTTGGTGGAAAGAGTGAGCAGCTTTAAGTTCCTCGGTGTCCACTTAGCCGAGGATCTTACTTGGACAACCAACACTTCACACCTTGTCAGAAAGGCCCAACAACGCCTCCACTTTCTACGAAGGCTGAGGAGAGTCAACCTGCCACAGCAGCTCCTCTGCAACTTCTACAGATCCACCGTGGAGAGCATCCTGACAAGCTGCATCACTGTGTGGTATGGTAGTGCCACCTCTGCTGAGCGCAAGGCCCTGCAGAGGGTGGTAAAGACTGCACAGCACTTCACCGCATCTACCCTCCCACCCATACAGGACATCTATGACAAGAGATGTCTGAGGAAAGCAGCCCACATATCCTCAGACCCCACAAACCCCAGCCATCCCCTCTTCCAACCTCTGCCCTCCGGAAAGAGGTACCGGAACATCCGAGCCAGAACCACCAGGTTCAGGAACAGTTTCTACCCTAGAGCTGTCAAACTGATCACACCAGCAGCGCCTAACAGAACATGACTACACCACTAAAGACTGCTACTGATTTGTAGTTCCTCTACCTCACAGGACTGTTTGCACCGCACTTTAACTCAACCTGTATACTTGAACATCCAGTTTTGTTTTTATTTTGTTCTTATTTATCTATATTTATTTATCTATACTGAACATCTGTACAAAGCAATTTGGCTGTTACTGAACATTAAGCTGCTATTTTCCCACCTGCACTGTACACTTTATATATCCATACTGTTTAAACCACATACTGATACTGCGCTACTCTTTGCACATGTCCTGTACACATACTGTACTGTACTGTCCTGTACACATACTGTACTGTACTGTTTGCACACATTGTTTTTGTCTATTGTCTTTGCACTACACAATTTATATATATATATATACACACACACACACACATTATTCAACTGCACTGGAGAAGGAGCCTGACCATGTTTCGTTATACTATACCACCCTGTATTGGTATAATGACAATAAAGTTGAATTGAATTGAATTGAATTGAATTGGTCCACTGGAGTCACTAAGTCATGACAGTAATAAGCTGACTCTTAAATAACTCCAGCTGGAATACCCTTTTGTTGAGTTCAGTGAACATTTCCTCACGGCCCACTAGCTCACCATTCTGAAAAACAATCTGCCGTTTGTACACAGCCCTGACTGTGTAAGTAAGAAACAACCGAGCCCCACAACAGGAGATTGCTGTGTACAGAATAGGAGCGGAGACACATGCCATGACATGCATCTGGCACATGCTATGTGGAGAGACCACTTTGAGAGCGCCAGTCTAACATTACCTCCATTACTTGCTGTGTCATTGTTCACTCTAATGGTATATATCATAGTATTTGGTTTGGTTTAATGGTAGCCCTGTGTCGTTCACCCTGGTGATGCACAACCATGAAGTTTGGGGGTGGGCCTTCTATTGGAGGACTGGAGAAAGGGTATTTGTTTGGCAGTCCCAACATCAACAGTCATTCTCCAGAACTGCTGTCTGCACCTTTAATTGACTCCTTCCTGACAGTGACGGTGTAATTTCACCATTATGTTTCAGATTGTATTCAGTTTTAAGGTATGTTCTTATTGGTAAGACCCCTGATGTACAGCAGGGGGCAGTCATGCCAATATAGTGGTGCTTCTCCATAAACCTTTAATGAGGCGTCACAGCAGAGCTCTACATACAGAACCCGCCCGGAGCTCTCCTGATGTGGAGCTGCGTGTTCAGTCCTGGGTAATTCCATATGAGTTTATTATGTACATACAGTGTTTAGTGTGTGTCAGAGAAACAGGAACATCATTAAGTGCTACTCTGATTAACAGAAGCCCAGTTGGGACACTAGTAGAATAGAATGTAGTCTGGATTAGAGTAGAATTATTTTCATTCTAAATCTTATTAGTGACACATTTCATGTTCCGATAACACCAGCTAACACCACAGAGGTGATCTAGACAGTGCAGCTTATTCATTAACATTTCACTTTAATAGACAGGCTGATTCATCTTCCCATAAAATCTCATATCTACTATGTGAGACTTTGTCCTGTGTGTGTTTAGCTGAGATAAGAAAGTCAGTGTAGAGTTTCTGTTTATATTTTATCCTGTATTACAGAGATCTAATACATTAACCCTACTGCTCCAGACACAGTGTTCAATAATTATGTTCATTATAATGTATATTTGGTGATATGGATCTTTTTTTGACTACACTGGGTCATTGTTTATAATCCTTTATATAAACGTGTTTGTTATTTAAGTTCTTTTGGAGGTTTTTTTTTCATTTAATGCTGTATTATTCTAACATGTATGTGGATTGAGGGGTAAGTACAGAACACAATAACTAATAATAAGTAAGATAATAAAGAGGTGATATAAAGAGAGAAACAGGAAGCTCTGCCGAAACTGTACTGTATGGGTCCAGAGTAGTTAAATCATTTACAGAGAGGAGACGCTGGTTTATACTGTAGTATATCTGCTAAGAGATAAACTCATGTATTTAATAAGGTCAGATTTGATCTGTTCTGATATAGTTATTAATGATGAGTCTTGGTCTTGGGGGCGCCTTCCTGTATAAAAGGTAACCCACCCCCCACAGTTCAGTAAGTTTTAATAACCTTTAATAGTTTAGTTTATTAGTTTTGGCACATACTCGTCTCTGAAGCTACATCACCCCGAGAACACCGCAGCATTAGAGGAAAACACAATACAAATACAAAACCTGACCCTGTCTTTTTAATTTAACTTCTAACAGCTTCTTCAGTAGGACGACCCTTTGTGTTTCATCTCTCATTATTAATGAACTGCTAAATAAAACCAGATTAGTCAATAATTAAATTATTTTTAGAGGAAAAGAAGAATTATAGAAACCGTTTAATTATTATATTACCTGCGCTGAAATCATTATCTCTTGTTTATCGGCAGGCATATTAAGTGACTGTACTTATCTGTAAATAAAAATCATCTTGGCTGTAGACGAAATCACATGTTCTCTGTAGAGGATGTGTTAACTTATTTACTACTGAAACAAACAGAAAAAAAGACAAACATTTGCACAGGCTTTGTAAGTGCAGCGTGGAGTCACTGAGACTGTGACTCTGATCCCTGTATATAGACAAACATAACAAACCAGCACAAGCAATCATTAGAGGCCAGACTGGAGAGAGAGAGAGAGAGAAAGGAGAGGAGAGATAGAGGGAGGGAGAGAAAAAAAGAAAGAGGAGGGGCTTCAAAGCAGGAAACATCTGCAATTTCAGTTGAGCTTGAAAAGAAAAGTGAAAGTAAACGAGTGAAGAAAAACTACGTGGTCTATCATCCTGTTATGGATGTTTCCATTCCCGGAACCCAGAGTTAGGACATTAACATCACTCTCCACTGATTTCAGCATCTGCAGCTCAGCTTTTATCAGAACCTACAGAACTTCTAGACCCTGTTTGATCCACACAGAACCGGAAGTCATTCAGAGAGGACAGGAGAAAAGGTAAGACTGATGAAATATCCTCAGCTTTAATGATTCAATGATTTAATGATTCTTTTTTTTTCTTTACAGATTATAGTAAAACCTCTCTGTGTCTACATTTAATAATGATTTTCAGAGTGCAATGTAGTTATGTAATATTTGCATTATGAGTTTAATGACGGAGAAGCAATTTACAATACAATAATGGCATTTTCAGTTTCAGTAATAAATTCATATATTGTAAATTGTGACCTCATATTTTCTTGTTCCAGATGAAGACTAATTGCCGTTACCGAGCCACTGGAGTTAGTGCGGATGTTTGATGTGACTGATGTCCTGTGTACATTATCCGTCTTTCTGAAATAATGGAGGTGTACAGAAAGGACAAACCCTCTGGAATGAGTCTCCAGCAGGAGCACAGTGGGGGTCAAAGGTAAGCATGGTGGAAGTCCTTTCAGTCCCAAATGTCAGAGTAATGATTACTCCATAAATCAGCCATAACGATCGATCAGAATAAATTGCCATGGTGCTGTTTTAGATAGAGAACATGCACCATTTACTGCATTTAGCTGACGCTTTCATCCAGAGCGACTTACGAGGTTAATCATATTACAGGTGGGCCAGTGTAGTGTTAGGAGTCTTGCCCAAGGACTAGTCACCCAGACCAGGATTCAAACCCCAGGCCCCCACATGTGGTAGTGGCTACTTGGCGGGTAGTGGTGTTATCTGCTGAGCTACACCAACCACCTATCTGCACCAGGTGCACCAAACCAACTATCATTCCTATTAAAAAAAAAACTCTAATGCAGTCTCTTACTCTAAGTGTCCCCTGGTATTATAAGTGCCGTCAAGTCGTTTCTGACGCCTCACGACCATATAGTGTTCCTCCAGAATACAGTTTGATTATATGGTCTTCTAATGAGGGATGAGGCTTCTAATGAGGGTGAGGCCTTACCATAGGGAAGACCATAGTCTGGACAATTCAGATTTTTCTCTGTCGAGACCATTTGTTGCATTTAAAGATCTTTTCAAACGCCTTCATCCTACATCTGCCAATTTTCTCTCAGTGTCATATTTGTTGAGCCAAGAGACCAGTCTGTTTGTCCATTTTCTGTCCTGACCATGCCTTGTAGATCAATATACAGATTTGACTGTGATTTAGTTTTGCAGCTTTTATTGCTCAGCATCTGTAAATAGATTTCCTGAGGGCTTTAATCTCATTCCTCAGTAACCAGTTGGGTTCCTTCTGACCTAGGAGTCCCATCTTCTGGTCAATCATTCTGTTGTGTCTACCCCTGTAGCTTTCTTGGTAAAGTACAGAGGTATGGTGGTTTATCATTGTCTTCTGAACAGCTGAACTGATGTCTCTGCTATATTGCTATATTGCTGCTGCCCAGTATATGTGGTAGGTTTAGTCTGTCACATCTGCCTAGACCTTTCTCCATGGGAGAAAGCATAGCTCTTTCAGCATAGCTCATAACTCTTTCCTTCCCTGATGAACACATATCATCGCACCTTAATAAGCCACCACAGCATGAGAAAGAGTGCTTCTTAATTGTTACTGGTGAACAGCGTTTGTTGTGTGAACATGTTTTGGCTGGTGACCAACTCATAGCGATTCTGATCACCATCTCATGCTTCTTTTTTTGTTTTGCTATGTCCATCATTGGTCAGTAACATATCGTCTAGCCCTCCTTTCTCTTATGTAGGTTCAGGTACATAATAAAACCATAAAAATATTATGGGACATAAGATATAAACAGATATGAATCACTAAAAATATGTAAACAGGCACATGCATAGATTGACCCCAGGAGGTTAGAGACTCCACTGCTAAGTGCCCCTTTGGTGCGATATCAGCCAGCTGCAAAGATTCCATATCTGACTTCACAGATAAATATCAAATAAAATATCAGCATTATTAGCATGGGCAATAGTAATGTTCTAAACTATTATTGTAAAAAAAAAACTGGTCGTATTCCGGGATCTGCTGAGCTATTAAACAGAGGTGTACAGTGTATTATGCTAATTAGATCTCCTGTTTTACAGTAAAGTTCTCATATCTTTATTAATAAGTAATTATTACTATCAGTAAGTATCCAATAATATAATATCGTAATTGTGATGGGAATAAATCCATTTTATTATATAAAACTGCTAGCACACCATCCTCTCTGATTTCAGTGGATCTAAGGAAAGGCCAGACTCACCTGTGTTCAGCTGTGTGTCCTTAAAGAGTGACCAGTCACTGATGGAACCTCTCAACTTCAAAGGAGGACCATTCCCTCAAGACAGGTATTCCTTATACTTCCTGTAGCTCATCCTGATCCCATCCACAGATGCATGTTTCTAATCATCTCCCCAGAGACGACTGATTAGAACACAAACATATTAGCTCTTTTAAATGTACAGTGTCCCACTTTGTGTCATATTAATAATAATACTGCTTCATCTGATACATACATCAAATTAGGAAGCAGCTTATTCTCACCTTTCTGTCTGGTTTCAGGGGGACTGAGAAAAGGTCAAGCTCACCTGTGTCCAACTGTGTATCCTTAAAGAGTGACCGGTCACTGATGGAACCTCTCAACTTCAAAGGAGGAACCACCCCTCAGGAAAGGTATTCATTGTACTTCCTTTAGCTCCTCATAATTTCCATCTCAGAGGAAATGGCTTCCTACAGAACTGTTAGAAACGGTGCAGGGTAGATGTTTTAATGGACAATTTTTTCTGTTTTGACAGAAATTTGAAAACGCTTTTTTCAAAACATTTTAGTTATTAAATTTTATTAGAAAACACATAGAGGAGCTCTAAAAACGTACAAATATATTACAATGGTTTTATTAATAGACAGATCACATTACAGCATCACAACAACCTAAAAAGAGTGAAGTTAATTAAAAGCACAGATGACGTTTGGCTGTAATGAAAATAATGACAACCGTTATGAACGGATTTGTCATATCTTACATTAACTCACAAAGCTGCATTACAGAACAGAAACAGATACTACTTATGACTAAGAAGATAGACCATCAGAATAAACGATAAAAGGCTAAATAACACATAAAGAGAATAGAAATGGTCAACTCTAAAGAATTTATTCCTGAGACAATGGGGATCTTTTAATCAGGTGCTCTGTTGCAATGAAATCTCACACCAGTGAATTCTCAACTGATCAACACACCTTACAGCAAAGTTGCCAAGCAGGCTGGTTTGTTTTCTCTGTTTCTCCTTTAAATCACTGATCTAGTCATGATTTCTTCCTTCATGCTCTTCAGAGCGTCCCTTCAGTTGGAGTCTTAGTTCCTGTCTCAGTCAAGAATCCTCTTTGTACTTGTTCTCTTTGCTCTTGCCTTGCATGTCCATAGGGTCCTAGCACTGATATCTGGTTAAGGCTGGTGACTTTGTGCTTGGTCGATGGGAAGAGATGAACTGAACACAAAGCAGGTCATGCTCTTCCCTGTATTATCTAGTCGTACTAAAGAACATGGTAGATTAATTTAAATAACACATAACTAATGTGAAAAATAAATAAATACAGTAAAAAGCAAAATATCACAGTGCTTGGTGCATTCACTTAATTACACAACCACCATGTCCACACTCTCAGAGGATGGAGGATTGCTCTTATGTGCTGTGACACTATATCACCTGAAGAAGACAATAATAGTCTCTCACTGGGTACAATATAGCGGGGAAGTACTCGAAAAGTAGTGGCTTAGTCTAAAATGGCTATAGGGCTGATACTGATTGTAACTTTCCACCATATAGTGTGAATTGGACTGCACTGTCTTTAATTAAATTGGTCAGCCTCCTTCTGTCCCTGAGCAGGCAGTATGGATTGTGTCATGAGATGACACCACCCTCGTAAACAGAGAACAGTGCTTGGTCAGGAGTCTAAGACTCTGGAAGACTTTCTTGTATAAGTTTTGCAGGACTGTTTACATGTGTAAAAAAGCACTTAATAACACCACTAAAGGGAAAAACTGGAAAGATTAATGGGCCTCTTTGTTTTGGTGCTCTGTGTCTGTGTTTTCTTTTATATTAACAGTGGTAAACATGGTGTAATTTTATTAAGTAAATTCCATGTGATGAAACTTATTTCCCAAACCAGAAAATGATTAATTCTATTTCTGGCCTCCACTCCATTTACCTTTATAATTACCACGGCCCTAAAGTTAATGTAAAATGTCTCAAAGTCTGTGATTTGTAAAATTTCGAAAATTTGCCTTCTTGTTTATTTACGTCTAAGGAGACTGTCATGACTGTATTCTCTTTGAATCTGAATTATATGCTGAGTTATTAAATTAATAAAAAAGAAAAAAAGGTAAAATTATTTTTAAATAAAAATGAAGAGAACATCAGTTGCTGTGCTTTGTAATAAAAAACCATGTTGTCAGAAACATGAAAATTTAAAAACTCAAAAGAATTGGAATTTAGACAAAAGTCTATTTTGCATCAGACAAATTCTCATTCATTTTGTGAAAAAAGTAAATAATGTGAGTCCTTGAAGGCAAACTTATTTTAATGCATCAGACTACTTAAGAGAATATACTCTAATCTAACAGTTATACACCAAAATGAACGACTCATCCTAAATTCATCCTAAAAAGAATGGTCACCTTGGGCAATAATCAGAAGATTCTCGAATCAGGAATCAGAAATACTTTATTGATTCCCAGAGGGGAAATGTGCTTAGCTTTTTTACGAGTAGCAACCATTTAGAATAAACAATAATGAATTTACAACAAAAGAGAAATTTTTCAATATGTTAACACCGTTTATATCAACATGCTTCTTACTTACATACAATAAAAAATAAAATTAAGAAAGTAAAAGTGGCCTTGTGGCTGGTATTATAATAATAAGTCAGATATACTGTTAACTAACAGCATAAGGGTTCAGTAGTCAGAAAATTATTGCATCAGCTTTGAGGTTGTCGAGCACACATAATTAAAATGATTGTTTATTGTGTACTGTTATTACTTGTAGCATAGTGAATGGTTGTCGTTGCTCTAAGGGAGGAGTTTATAAAGTCTGAATAAAGCCACAGGTAGTAAATGACCTCCTGTGACGTTCTGTAAGTTGCATTTTGGCCTGAATGAGTCTTGCACTGAATGTGCTCCTGTGTGTCTATCACTGGTGTTGATCAGAGAGGATGGGAGCCCCGTTAATCCATGATGGTCTGCAGCTTAGATCAGCGTCCTCCTCTCAGACAACTGCCATCAGCGAGTCCAGTCCTTCCACACCCAGCACACCACTGGCACGTTTGCGGATCAGTTTATTAAGTTGGGTTGGCTGTTTCCTGCCACTCTCAGCCTGCTGCCGCCAGCATGCAACATGCTATAGGATTTGCACATCGCCACCACAGGACTCCATAGAAGATCCTTAGCATAGTCCTGCCAGATGTTGAAGGACCTCACTCATCAGACGCCTCAGAAAATAGAGGACGACTTTGGCCCCTTCTTGGTAGAGGGAGTCAGTGTTCAGTTTAGCCCACGTCCAGTTTATTGTCAAGTGTGAACAACCCAGGTATTTTTATAGTTCCTCCACAGTGTCCACCACTGACGCCCCTTGATGGAAATAGGGGTTTTTTTCACCTGTGGCTTTGTCCCTCACTCAGGTCCACCAGCCAGCTCTCTTTGTCTTTGTCACGCTGAGCTGCAGATGGTGTTCAGCTCAACACCACAGCAACAAAGTCGTTCACCCCGTGGCACCTGTATCTGTCATCCTCATCACCCCCTGCTGATTACATCCACACTACTGCAGGAGTCTATCAGAAAACTTCTGGAAGATGGGCGGTCTCTGTGCAAGTTAGTTGAAGTCTGTGACGGTGTAGAGGGTGAAGAGTGAAGGGAGAACGACGGACAGTTACCCTGCACGGAGGCTCCAGTGTTGCTCTACCCACTACTGTTCTGACACACAGTTTGCTGCACTAGGCGTAACAATACTGTGGTCTGCCAGTCAGGTAGTCAACAATCCAGGACACAGAGGGGGGCGTCTACCTGCAGTCACGCTTCAGCTTGTCACCCAGAAGAGCCAGGCCTGAATGGTGTTAAATGCAGCACTGGAGAAGGTCAAAAAACATGACCCTCACAGTGCTGGCTGGCTTATACCAGGTGAGCGGTAGACTCGGTGTCAGCAGGTAGATGAATGGCATCCTCAACTCCCATGACGAGGTTGCGTAGGACGAACTGGAAGGGGTCTAGAAGATGGCTGGAACAATGGGCCGGAGCTGTTCCAGGACGAAGTCTCTCCATGGTCTTCATGATGATGAGACGTCCAGTGACAACTGGCCTGTAGTCCCTGATGTCAACTAGGGCGCGGAAGTCTTTGCACAGGAAACAATGCAGGACGTCTTCCAACTATCACAGGGACCCTCTGGAGACACACAGGCTCATGTGAAGACATGGCAGGACTCCACAAAGTGGATTGGGCGTGTTGAGGAGAGGAGTCAGGGAGGTTTTTGGAGATCAGAGCTTGCCAGTGTCAAATCTGTTAAAAAACAGATTGAACTCGTTGTGCCCTGTCCACTACTGCCCTCTTACTCCCCTGGTTGGTTTGCTGGAAACCTGAAAGCCGGTGATAGGTCCTCATACACTCCCAGACCTCCCTCATTTGTGTTTTTCTGCTGGAGTTTCCACTCCAGCTTACCTCATATCGTCTGTCTTTAGCCTCCCTGATTGGTTCTCTTCAGTTCCCTCGGGTCGTTCTCACCTCCCCTCCCGCGTCTCGCAGCTCTGAAAGCCCTCTTCTTTTTGTTGAAGGAGGGCTTTGTAGTATGTCCTTTGGTTACCCACACGGCTTGTTTGTTTGGGTAACATTTAACAAGTCCTTGGTTGGCGACAGTGGAGTCCACACGAGAAGTTGATGGTACTTCTGTGATGCACTCTGTGAGGGTCCCCGTCAATGTCTCTCTCCATGAGTGCTCAGATAGAGTGCTGTTCCAGTCTGTAGTCTCAATTGACAGTCCTGCAGTCACTTCAAGAAGTCTCCTGACTGACCATCATCCTCACTGTTCCTCGTGTCAGCAGGCTGACTCTAGTAACCTGAGGGCACTGAGCTAATTGATTGACCAAGTTATGATGCAGATCCACCCAGAGGGGGGAGGGAGTGTGGAGCAGCTGTATGAGACATCCTTAACATTAGCATGATCAGCTACAGTCCAGTGTTCTCTCTTCTCTTCTGGTGGGACAGTCCACATACTGTGTGAAGTCTTGGTCAGTGTCCTGGCCAGTATTAGTGACGTGGTTGAAGTCACCTTATATGGCAATGAAGGCAGTCGGATGTTGGCGTTTGGAGACGCGCGTACGGTGGAGTTCAATGACGTCACACGCCGACGATCGGGTTGGCAGAGGGCGTGATACGAACAGCCACGTAGAACAACAACATGGGAGAACTTTCCCGCGGCCAAATAATATGGCCTAAGTCCAACAGCCAGTAGCTCAATGTCCGGACAACAGATACGTTCCTTGATGGTAATGTGACCAGGGGAGCACCAGCGGTTATTAAACTATAACACAGCTTAGCCCTTCCCCCTTTACGCTTTACCACTCTCGGTGGCAGTTCGCCGGTCGGCTCCGAACAGTCGTGAAAAGCCAGTGATGGTAAACGTTGTCATCCGGAATGTCCCTGGTGTAGCCATGTCTCCGAAAAAGCACATTTAAACTTACACTGGCGGTACTCTCCTTCTGACTCATGGTACTAACGCTGTTAGCTCGTCCATAACTTGTTACGTGACCAGAGCACCTCACGTTGCCCATGATGAGAGTGGGAAGGACGCGGTTATATCCCCTTTTCTCCATAAGCCTCCGTTCTTTTCCGGGGGGCCCTCCGATTTCCCCGTGCGCTGTTTAGTTCCTCCTCTAACATCCCCTGTGCGTCAGCTCCAAAGCTCTTCGGGGATAGTTAGCGGTCCGTGGTGGTGTACCATGCCGGCGGCTTCAGGCATGCGATCAGCCTGATCCAGGGTGTTACACAAAGGGACCCGTGGCCCAGCTGCGCCGGCGCAGTGCCACCAGGAGAAGTGAAAGTCGAACTTTCCACAGGGAAAAAACTGGACCCAAAACTCTCTCATACTAGCATGATTCGAGAGGGCACGAGCTTCACTAAGTTGCCTTTGAAAATAAAATGAATAAATATTACAGATAAATTAAGAGTTAAAAATGAAAACAAAACGGGGGAGCTGCTGTAACAGGCAGCATGCACTCTCCGCCAACCGCATGCACACGTAGCTATAGATATTTGCTGGTGCTTTCAGTTGTATCCTTGGATAAAAAAAAAATTATCAGTTTGACTAAAACCCCCTATACCTACTCTAAATGTTTGCCGTTTTTCCCATTTGGAGGGAACTGAAACATGCCTGTTGGGGACTATACTTTCCTAATTCCTACCCTCATAGTTCAGTACTCCTGTATTGAAGTACATTTTACATACCCTAATAGTGCATAACACTTTATAACATTTAGCAAGATTGGCCTTGCTTTATCTTAACATGCGCAGTGCACTGCGTGTACATCAGCTAAGGCCAAAATTAGAGCCACATTTTAATCATATTTGTCATTGGTAAAAACCGACTCAAACACCGAAACATCAAGATTTAAGATTGCAGTTGTGCAATTGCTATGAATCTATGCTATGCATTACTATAAATCTATATAATTTAGTGAGGTTCTATGTTTACAAACACAGTTAGTCTACAGTAATTGCATAAAAGTGACATTTTACAATAAGTGTACAGTAGACATTATATTAGGATCAAATTACAAGACAGGAAGAATAACGTCTATTGAGATAGCAGCTAATAGATAGATAGCAGCTGGAGCGGTCCTGGGGTGGGTCCTAGGAGGCAGCGATCCATTCACGGCTGGCTCTGGTCCCTTTGCCTCCAGTCTCTGAGTTCTGGTCTTTGCCAGTGCAGGCCATCTTGAATTTCTCTCTGGGATCAATAAAGTATCTATCTATCTAATAGGAATCCTAATAATACAACTAAACAAATAAAACCTAAAACAGGTTTATGAAGTGGTCAGTGATGCGTAAGTATTATCACATTACATAAGGGATTAAAGCTAAAATTGCAAAGTAAATGTTAGCTAAATTTCAGGAAGCTGATATTTCTACTGTAAATACTGTCTTAATATTAGATATCACACACTTCCTTATAATGATGGACAATATTTTCCACCCCACAAAAAA
>JAMWET010005523.1:0-7500 GCA_024036415.1 Prochilodus magdalenae
CATATCGTCCGGTATGATGCGCTGATGTTTGCTTGTATACAGCTTTTTGATCGGATGCAAGAATTCCGATCGGGAAGGAATTTTTCCGGAATTTTTTCCCATAGAGAATGAATTGGAGCGAAAAATGCGTGCCCATCTAACCCACTTCCGCTCGACCTAGAGACACCAAATCGGATACACAGGCTCGGGGCACAGCCCCAAGCAGGAATACAGTGATGGATTGACCCGCACTCGTTCGTTTCTCCTTTTATCGCATCCCTTTCTCCTCTCATTGGAAATGAATGGGGCGAAAACGCGTGCCTACCTTACCCACTTCCACTCGACCTAGAGCCTCCAAATCAGACACAAGGGCTCGGGGCGAAGCCCCGAGCCAGCATTCGGTGATGAATTGACCCGCACTCGTTCATCTCTTCTCTTTTTCACATCCCTCGTTCCTCCCATAGAGAATGAATAGGATGGAAATTTGTCTGGCTATGTACTCTACTCCCGTTCGACCTAGAGCCTCCAAATCGGATACAAGGGTTCGGGGCAAAGCCCCGAGCCAGTATTCGCTGATGGATTGACCCGCACTCGTTCATCTCGCCTCTTTTTCGCATCCCTCGTTCCTCCCATAGAGTCCCAGTCATTTTTGGACCCACCTAAAGCCGGCTGTTTCGTTCGCCCGAGAGGCGCGTAACTTCACATACACACTAAGGGCAGGTCCCCAAGCACTGACCCACAGTCATACTGACCCGCACTCGTCTATCTGTCGTTTATTCATCCCTCGTTCCTGACCCCATAGCTTTTCGTTTCCCAGTCACATACTCAATTTCGACATTCATCACAAACCAAGCAGTAATGCTTTCGTTCGCCCGAGAGCCACCAAACTTCACGTACTCACTAAGGGCAGGTCCCCAGACGCAAACTTCCATACTCACTAAGGGCAGGCCCCCAGACGCTAATCCACAGTCATACTGACCCGCACTCGTTTATTCATCCCTCGTTCCTCCCATAGAGTCCCAGTCATTTTCGACCCAAACCAAGCAGTAATGCTTTCATACGCTCGAGAGCCACCAAACTAAGGGCAGGCCCCCAGACGCTAATCCACAGTCATACCGACCCGCACTCGTTTACTCATCCCTCGTTCCTCACTGAGCAAGCTGCGCAACCATCCCGCGTTTCCCTCAGGAAATGCACTTTTCTAGTTATTATTATTGTTCTTATTTCGCCGCGTTTTCGTCGCCGGCTAACTAGTCCCGCAATTTTCGAGATATCGACTCCGTTCCAACTCCATATTGTCCGGTATGATGCGCTGATGTTTGCTTGTATACAGCTTTTTGATCGGATGCAAGAATTCCGATCGGGAAGGAATTTTTCCGGAATTTTTTCCCATAGAGAATGAATGGGAGCGAAAAACGCGTGCCCATCTAACCCACTTCCGCTCGACCTAGAGACACCAAATCGGATACACTGGTTGGGGGCAAAGCCCTGAGCAGGAAAACGGTGATGGATTGACCCGCACTCGTTCATTTCTCCTTTTATCGCATCCCTTTCTCCTCCCATTGGAAATGAATGGGGCGAAAAGCGTGCCTACCTTACCCACTTCCACTCGACCTAGAGCCTCCAAATCAGACACAAGGGCTCGGGGCGAAGCCCCGAGCCAGCATTGGCTGATGGATTGACCCGCACTCGTTCATCTCTCCTCTTTTTCGCATCCCTTTTTCCTCCATAGAGAATGAATAGGTTGGAAAATTGTTTGCCTACGTACTCTCCTCCCGCTCGACCTAGAGCTTCCAAATTGGATACAATGGCTCGGGGTGAAGCCCCGAGCAGGCATTCGGTGATAGATTGACCCGCACTCGTTCATCTCTCCTCTTTTTCGCATCCCTCGTTCCTCCCATAGAGGCCCAGTCATTTTTGGACCCACACAATGCCGGCTGTTTCCAGCGCCCGGGAAGCACGAAACTTCACATACACACCAAGGGCAGATCCCTAAGCACGAATCCACAGCCATACTGACCCGCACTCGTCTATCTGTCGTTCATTCATCCCTTGTTCCTCCCATAGAGTCCCAGTCAATTTCGATCAAACCAAGCAGTAAAGCTTTCGTTCGCCCGAGAGCCACCAAACTTCACATACTCACTAAGGGCAGGTCCACAGACGCTAATCCACAGTCATACTGACCCGCACTCGTTTATTCATCCCTCGTTCCCCCCATAGAGACCCAGTCATTTTCAAGCCAAACCTAGCAGTAACGTTTCCGGTCGCCCGAGAGCCACCAAACTTCACGTGCTCACTAAAAACCATCAGTAGCCTAAATAAGACTTTAATTATGTAAACTGATTCTCATATTTTGGCCTAATATTACCAGGTTTTAGTTTTTTGACAGTCGGACCAAACACATTTACCATGGTGGTTTGAACTGGCGAACATGGTGGCTCAAACCAATGTGGTTCAAACTACTGTGGTACCAACAAGGTACGACAGTTTGGGGAAATGGTGGCACTTCAGATGCTAATGAGTTTAATGATGCATCGCACTATGCTAGTTCAGTGGTAACCTTCATGGCGGTATGGGAAACTCACCCCAGATTGTCAGTAATCATGCTTTGTGTGCTACCTGTATTTAATGTTCCCCTATGAAGCCCAAACATCCGGTCTCATCTCCTTACTGAAACGTGTGGAGCTTTGGAGCGGACTGTGTCTGTGGAAGGTGTGCCCATCCATTTCAATGGGCACTTGTGAGGTTAGGCTCTGATGTAGGACAGATCTCGGCTCACGAGTAGCATTTACATCCATCCCAAAGGGCTGGGGTTGAAGTCAGTGCTCTATGTGGGCCGCTGAAATCCTCTAATCAAGCCACCTCGTTCTCTCGAAGTAAAGAAACGGAGCGCCCTATTTCCCTTGCCCAATTGTTGCCAGACAATGTGGCGCCATGTGACAAATCTGTCTCTTCTAAGCGGAGACCACTGTCCTTTACACGCAGCCACCAGTGGTGTCATGTAGTAACGTGGTTGGTCTGGCGCAGCAGGTGTCCTGGCTACTCCCCTCCAGGAGCTGAGTGTTCCATGTGGTGAGTTCATGGGGGGTTTGATTCCTTCGGTATGGCTGACTAGTGCTGGTGGCACAGACCACTTAATGGATCCTGCGGGCAGTGACTCCTACAATATAGTATCTCGTTAGGCTTAATATGAATTACCTTTGTAAGTATATCAGCTTCAATAGCCATCTGTGTCATGTAAATGCATTCCAGGTAATGGCGTTCTCATGGCATCTGCTAAAACCAGTCCAGTGGTATCATGCTTTAGTGACTATACGCTGTGTGGTGTGCCTATAATGCCGACATCATACAGAACTGTTACAACCCACACAACGAACCTGGCAAGCGGGTTCATGCTTTCCGGATGTTTGTTGACGAGCTGTGTCATGACTTGATTGGGACACACCGCCGAACCCTGGTGCCCATGTCACCTCGTGAAACAGGAGGAGATGAAGCCCGGCTGCAGAATGAACCCAGCACCCCACTGCACTCGCCTGATCGACCGGAAGGTGCATCTCGGAACAGCAGATGCGTGTTTGTGCCGAAAAGTACAAGCAGGCCAAGAGAGCACATCCAGAAGCGAAGGACCAGGACCTGCCAGAGCGCGCTGAAACGGTGCACTGGGGTAAACGGTGCGGAGTGTTTCTGTGCACTGCCTCTGGTAATGACACTGTGTTGAAGCGTATCATTAAGAGGTTCAGTTCTGGCGTTCGGTCAATAGGCCTGAAATGAAACTGCGGCGCTGAATATAAATTTGAAACTATTGCATTTTGATAATTGTCAAAACACTGGGGAGGCCAGGGTTATAGTGTCGAAGCACTGGGGAGGTCAGTGTTCAAAGGGTTAAGCAATCTGATCGTATAGACAGTGAGACATAGCAGATTATACATTTATGGCATTTAGCTGATGGTCTTGTCCAGAGTGACTTACAAGGTTTATCGTACTACAGGTGGACCAGTAGTCTTGCCCAAGGACTCTTATTGGTGTAGCACAGCGTAGTCACCCAGACTGGGATTAGAACCCCAGTCTCCCACATGTGGTGGTGGCTCCCTGGTATTGGTGTGATCTGCTGAGCTACAGCAACCACCTCCTCCAGTATACTAGTATCTTTACCATATGATCACGTTTTGGGGTGGGAAAGAGTGGCACATGTTTTCATTACACTGTATAGAGTATGAGACACCTACTTACACACCTAGGAGCTTTGAACACATCCCTTTCTAAATCTATAGGCATTATTATGGACCTCCACTCCTCTGGTGGAAGGCTTTCCACAAGATTTTGGAGAGTGTCTGTGGGAATGTTTCTGCCATTCCCCTCCAATAATAATACAATAATCATAGGTTACACTTCTATAGCGCCTTTCACATACCCAAGGACGCTTTACAATTCCCAAAGAAAACAAAAAACAAATCCTGAAGAGTGAAATTAACTGGAAAATGTTTTTAAGTGGGCTTTAAAGATGGAAAGAGAGGGAGAAGAGCGAGGAGTTGAAGTTAGGGTGTTCCAGAGTGCGGTGGCAGCAACACGTAATGACCTGCCACCCTTTGAGGACAGCCTGATCCTAGGAACAGCTAGAGTCAGAGGACCTCAGCTTGCAAGATGGTGGGGATAGGTGGTGCTAGTCAATGCAAGGCTTTACAGGTCAGTAGCAGGATCTTATAGCTGATGCACTCTGCACTTGGTAGCCAGGGTATCTGTCTCCAGAAGAGCATTCGTAAGGTCAGGGACTGATGTTGGACAGGAGGGCCTGGCTCACATCCTCCATTCTACTTCATCCCAGAGGTGTTTGAAGAGGTTGGAGTAGGGTCTGTGGGGGCCACTCAACTTCCTCCACACCAAACTCACCCAGCCATGCCTTTAGGGACCTTGCTTTGTGGAAGGGGGCGCAGTCATGCTGGAACATCTACATTTATGGCATTTAGCTGACGCTCTTATCCAGAGCAAATTCCAAGGTTATTCATATTACAGTTAGGCCAATGTAGTGTTGGGAGTCTTTCCCAAAGACTATTGTTGATGTAGTACAGCACACTCCCCCAGACCAGGAAGTGAACAGAAACCGGGCTTCCCCAAACTGTTACAACAAAGATGGAAGCATACAATTGTCTGATACGTGCTGAAGCGTTATTTCTTTACCCTGGAACTGGAGCACCCCTGAAAAACAACCCCATAGCATTGTCCCTCCAACAAACTTTACAGTCGGCACAATGCAGTCAGGCAGGTAATGCTCTTCTGGCATTGTCTAGACTTGTCACTCCACAGAACACGTTTCCCCTGCTCGAGAGTCCACCGGTGGTGTGCTTTACACCACTCCATCCGGCACTTGCCATTGTGCTTGGTGCAGTTTTTGTGCTGATGCTAATGCCAGAGGAGGTTTGGAACTCTGCAGTTCGCAGAACATTGGTGACTATTTCGCACTACGCATCTCAGCACTCTCTGATCCCAGTCTTTGCATGATACGTCACTTTGTGGCTGAGTTGCTAATTCCCAAAAGCTTCAATAAGACCACGCACAGGAAGACATTTCACAAACTGACTTGTTGCAAAGCTTTTTAGAACTACCCATTTTTTTCTGTTTGTCCATCAACACAGGGAGATTTCTGGTCTATGCATCATAAAATGTTCATGAAATGTAAAGAGCAGACGTTGTGCATAAACGATAAAAAATTGTTATGTGGTTGTACACTTGGTGTCCCATTCACACCTGTACTGACCAATGGTTAACAGTGTGTTGCCTATGGGATGTTGAGATCAGGAGTAATAGCAATGATCAGCCAACTCAACTTTGCACAACAAGGTCAGAAGAGTAATTCCACCTCAAAGTTGATCTTATTTATTGAATTAATCATCTGATATTCAGAAGTTCAGATGTACAGATGTAGTATTAAGGACAACTCTACCTTTAGATTAGGCCAGGAGTGGCCAGGAGCTGGACTGGGTCTCTGGTAATGAATCCCCAGGTGTGTTGTTAAACAGTTTTGCTGTGGCTACCCCGCAGCTCGATCTCGACACAGCCTGAATAATTTACTGTGCTTAAAATGCTGGAGTGTTACTCTGTGGCAAATACTCACCATGAGTGTGACTCAGTGCTGTACTGTGACTCGACTCTGGGTTTATTCAGAAATTCATATAAGAGGTGGAGATTGCAGTAACGGTGGCCTGAAGAACAACACTTGTCATGGTTTGACATTTTGGTTTGGGAAATTGGCAGTCACTCTTAATATATAGCATATTGATATATCCTACATTGTTACTAAATAGCCTATAGCCAAGTTCCAGGACATTAAAGTCCAGTTCAGTTCATCGATTCTGACCACGGCTTTGTAGTGTTTTATATTGCCTCCACAATAAAAAACGGATTCAGGTTGGGTGTCTCCAGTTCATCGATTTCTGACATTTACACGGTGCTCCACACACGGCGGGACTCCAACAAACAGAGAAAAGAAATGGGAGTGGGAGACGTACAATGAAGATGACCCGCTGCCATTCTAAGTCACTCCATGACAGTCTGGTACGACACCAAACTGCAGTCTTTGGTGACGGTGACGACGTGGTGTTAAGGGACAGTCATGGTAACGGTCTGCGTACATGCAGCCTGTGTGGTCTGCCGTCTGCACGTGTGCTGCACTAACAGGATGACTCATGGAGGACACCACTGCTCGCTGGAGGTCTGTAGTGGTGGCTGTTGGGTCAGTCAGGGACAGAGATAAGGCCCTTCTTTGCTTATGTCACCTGAGTATGAAACTTAACTCAATCGCATGTCCCACCAAGTTTAATTCCTGCAGGCCGATTCCTTCTAGGTGCAGCTATTTGTGAAACTATTCTTCTGATGATGAGTGAAATGTCTTCATGCATAATTCTTATAACTGATGTGTAAATACCCAGATGGCAGATTTTCAAAGTGAAAGTGACGGTCTACTGATCATGATGGACTGATGATCACGGTGGACTGAGGTTGGCTGACTGTCTCCCTGTAACTGTAGTGGTCAGAAGGGTGGCACTGGTCAGCCTGCACCTCGGCTGAAAGGTAAGAGATTTTAACACTTCATTGATTGTTATTACACACTCGCACGGCATTGCACGAGAACGCTCGTACCAGAGTGTGACACATTCATAACCAGCCAAACATTGTGTCTTGGTAAAAAGTCTGGCCAAAATCTCGTCCACGTTCCATATTTCCTCATGGACTGACGGCACTTAGGTGGACCACTCCTGGTTGCAGGCACATTTTTAGCAGTTTAGGACCATGCATCAGCCAACAGTAGGCAACTTCGCTCTATCTCTTTCAGAAGAGGACCAGATCTGTTTTAGAACACATGGGCCACATGAGTTTTTCTATATGTGGGCCACTTTTGGGTTAGAGGAAAAGCTCTTACAGGAAATGAGAGCAGCGTCTTCCTGTGAGGGGTGGATACCGTCCCGACTCAAAAGACCAGGCTTACCCTCAAACATAGACCAGTTGTCTATAAAGCCCACATTGTTT
>JAMWET010005523.1:12500-15000 GCA_024036415.1 Prochilodus magdalenae
GATGAAACATACGTACATACGTAAGTACACTCCATGTAAAGTGTAGTTTCATAACATATTTGGACAGGTGTCTTCATTTTGACACTGTTGATAGATGTAATATGATGTATAATACTAATATAACAATAAGACAGTGTAATGTGATAACAGGTAGGCAATAGTGTATACCAACTTTTAAAATTAACTTCTGTTTTTCTTTTTTTTCTTCCTTCTTTTCTATTATTACAGTGCTTATTGACGGAACGTGGGCCTTTAAAATATAAATATAAAACTAGAATGTGTCCAGGCCAGACCAACACCTGAAATTATACCAAAAACCCCTACAGTGCTAAAGGAAGCCTCTAAAAACCCCATGGGTCTCGCCACCGCTAAGGCCAAAGTGCCTCCATCTACTATTAGAAATCTGTTCTGTCTAAATAGAACATTTAGGACACAGCTGATGAATGTCTGTTTTAAGACAGTGCTACAGATGGGCAATCAAAGATAGAGTGGTTTGGCCACTGTACCAGAAGTCATGCTTGGCAAAAACCAAAGAAATCATTTGATCAGAAGAGCCTTATATCAACTAGAGAGCATTTTGGTGAGAGATGTATGGTTGAGGAGCTGCTTTGATGCCTCGGGGCCTGGCTAACTTGCAATAATAGAATTAATTATCTCTTTTATACAGATCTGCCAAAAAATTGGGTCTAAAGAAGTGTATCTTACAACATGATAATGATCCCAAACATACAAGTAAATCTACCAAGGAATGGCCCCAAAGGAGGAAATGACCAAGGTCTGAATCCCGTTGAAGTTCATCTATCTTGTCATCATCTTTGTGCTATGGAACTTGTTGCGTCTCATGTTTTTTTAGTTATATTTTTTAATCTTCTTTTGTTATATAGCCGTCCTTGAAGTCTTTAACATCAGTGTTTCAATCATAGTAAATCATCAATGAACATTTTCATTAACCCCGCCCCCCGCTTCCCCAAAAAGAGGGAGAAGTTACAGGAACTTCTGAAATCTACGTCAGCACAAAAACATTCATGAGATCATAATTTTGGTTGTTAAGCATACCATCACTGGACTATGGGACAATGGAAATGCATTCTCTGAGCCAGGGTAGCTTTTTTTTTCAGGTGGGCCTGCGTAGAAGTAGACCAACTTCGTAAACCCACATTCGTCAAATTCATGAGTGATGCTATATAGCCTGTTCCTGGTGGAAAAGTCGTGGAGGAGGGTTAATCTTCGTGATTCCAACGTTGTGGAACAGTTATGGGAAGACCCTGTCGTGTTTTAGGATGCTAATGGCCCAGTACACAAGGCAAGGTGCTTAGTTTGGTGTGAGAGGCTTGACCTCTGCACTTTTCGAATGCACTGAAATGCAAACTTCGGAAACTCACAGATCACAGCATGTTAGATCTCTCTGTAACCTTATTCTGCCACCTCACGTATGGAAATGAGCGCTGTGTGGTGCTGCACTGTCCTGTCTGTCTACTGGGTCTAATGTCTGTTAAATTTATCATATTTATTGTATTGTTTGTAGTTTTAATTTTTGTTTACACACGTATGTCTGCACGTTTGTACTGTGTACTCTGTTGTTCCATGTTGCACCAACTCTCGACTCGACTTGACTTGAGCCAAGCCTTTTCACCCAGTCTCAGTACTTACCCACACTAATGCTATTATGGATGAACGCAAGCAAGTCCCCACAGCCATATTCCAAAACCGAGTTCGGAGAGTCCCTAGAGGCACACGTGAACATACTATGTCTACATTTCTTTTGGCGTTGTAGGGCCCATCAAATCTGTACTCACACAACACATTCAGTTACTACTCACCTCTAGTTTCCAGCTAAAAGCTCAAGCTCGAGTACTTTCTTATTCGGTTCTCTGTTAAAACAACATTTCACTATGTGCGGTGGATAAATACGTCTTGATCATTAGCAGAAGCGTATGTTCTTTAGACGTGAAGCCGTAACTGCTGCCAGCAATCTCTGTGATGACCTCAAAGGCCGCAGTCTGCCAATAGGCGAGATCAGAGGTCGCGACCTCTCTTAGCTCAGCGGTTGGCAGGTGCTTGTTAAACATGATTATATTAAAAGAGCGGCGCATGAAGACACCGTTTACTACGAAAACACCTGGCACGCACACGCGCGGCAGTGGAAATCTAAGCTGACAGACAGCTTTTCATGTGAATACATGTCTTCTCTCTTTTTTTGTTTTTAGATATTAGGGTAATTTCATATAATTGTTTGAAACAGGTCCACTTTTCCTAATTCCAATATGTATCCTTGACAACAGGGTCAACCGCAGCCGATCGACCAGATGGTGGAATGAGGGGAGCAATAGAGGGAAGGAGAAAAAAAAAAGTCAGAAGGAGAGACTAAAAAGAGGAGAGAATAAAAAGAGGGTTAAGGTTTGGGATGGTTTGTAATACTTGCTATAAGATTAAAGGTGAAACTGTACAGTGCTGCACAAAAAGTGAGAGACGTCATTTATTCAGTTTATCTTTTATTCAA
>JAMWET010005523.1:20000-42500 GCA_024036415.1 Prochilodus magdalenae
CTCATTAGGGGGGATTTTGAGGAAGCTGTTACAGAAGGCAGCATGTTACGTGCCATGCATGTGTGCACTCAGCAAGGCAAATTCCTTGTATGTGTATCATACTTGGCAAAATAATGGGAAGTAAATAAAGCTGACTTTAATTAAAACGGCCGAAATGGGGAAAATATGGTTCTAGATTGGAACCCTGTGGAACTCCTAAAGTGACTTTTTCTTTTTTAAGCTGCGAGTTGTGTTCAGAAGAAGCATTGTACAGGTTTAAACATGCTTTTGTTATAATACAACTTGTGCTTAAGAGTTTTGATTGGTTTGAATGCCCAGCAGTGGTGAACACGACTATTAAAGCTAAGCCTTCATTTCAGGTCATTAAAATCAAAACATCCGGCTTTCTACTAGCTTCATATTGGATTTCTAATACTGTTGTCTGATCTCCCGGACTCCATTTCCCACAACCCACCACCGGATGACATCACTGTCACATGTCCGCCATCTCCCAATCCTGCTCCGCTTCCTAAATCCTAGTCCTAAGTATTGATCACACCTGTTGTTAATCTGGTCTGTTTGTATATATACTCCTCCCCCTCACGGCTCGTGGTGACGTATTGCGACTCTGTGCTTACTGAGCGGTTCTCTCTGTGATCACTCGTTAGCTACTCTGGTTTAGACCTTTACTCTTTTGTCTTTGCCCTTGTGTTACCTTTGCTGGTCTGATGGTTTGCCTGGTTTTGTCGCCCACCTGTTTCTTCACTCTGACTCCGCCTTGTCCTTCTGTTATGTCCGTCTGTTCTTGTTGCTGCTGTGTTTGATTACAGACCTGTTAAATAAACCTCACCTTGATTTTAGCTTAGCGCTCATTACAATCTGTCTGTCCGTCAACACAATGTGAGAGCTAAGACATGTTTTGTAAAAGTAAAAGTAAAACACTTATATATTGTCACTGTAAAAAACCCAAGAAACATATTTTATGTTTATATTGTATTTTCATATTTATATTTTATTTTTTTATTTTTTTATTTTGTACATAATTTGAGCACAGATTGCCAGGACCAGGTGCCCTTTGCATTAAGTACAAAAAAATCATGATTAATGGAAAACAAAAATGCTGAGATAATTTAGAATAAAATATTTATACATTGACAGGCATCAGGCTCCTAGCATACAGCTGCCTTTGTTTCTCATCTCCTACAACTAACCAGAACCTGGCTAGATGATGGCTCTTATTCTCAGCTAGTGGCTTCCCACCACTTGTATGTGATGGGCTGATTGTTCTGCTTCTTTAAATTCTGATATTAGTTCTGAAACTATTTAACTATTAAACTATAATATTTTTGAAACTGTTTACTGTTTCAGGTTTTTCTGTTCAGCTCCTGAAGTCCTCCTAAAGGAGCAATGCTTGGCATCATCTACCTTGATACAACTTTCCATTGTCCTTCTGAAATATTATATTAAAATAATATTCCTACAATACATATTACAAGCATGTAATCGCTTTCTACTTAATGGAGAAAGAGTTCTGAGAACTCTTAGGGTTATTCTCCTGCTACTGTCATCTTTCCTCTGCTTCGTGGGGGGCGGGGTTAGCATTTCTGTGGTTACACTGTAAAAACAGAAGTGGCTTTAGTCTTGAACCCTGAGGCACTCCTAAAGAATTAGTTTTAATCAGACTTATCTCTTACTGGCATTAAACTCGCTCTGTCTCTCTCGCTTTCACTCATTCATAAACAGACACACCCCTTATTTCAGGCTGGCGTATGAAAACTCTGATCTGACCCCTTGGGGAGTTTATTTCTGGGTGCAGTTTCAGGGAAGGTTTGCAGTTTGAGAGATCCTCCTCATCCATATTTGCTCCTGTCTGTCAATGTGTGTGTATGTGGTGCAGTGGACCTAGCTGTGGTCACGGTTACTGTGGCAACTCACGGTTATGTGCCATGAGCCTGTGGAGGGCAGCTTTTGATTGACAGGTTGGAGTCCTGCCTCCCAGTCCTACACAGGAAGACCAGAGCTTAACCTCTGTTGGACAGAGCTTCATATGTAAAGCATATGGTCTGCAAACACACACACACGTGCACACACATACACACACGCACAAACACACACACACACACACACACACACACACACACAAAGCTATTTATTAACTGATTTATTAAACAAATTAATTAATAGATTCTTTTAAGCATTGTGTAATTAGTAATTAGTTGCTATATAGGCAACATGGGTGATGCTTCCTTTTTTATAGAGGCATGGCACAGGCATGAAACTGAACCTGACCTGAACTTGATCCATACCTGAGATTTAGAGACCCAGTCAAGCATTACTAGTACTGCTCAAAGTACTCTCTTAAAACAGAGCTAGATATTACAGAAGGGGGCTTACAGTGGTGGGCTTTATCAAGTGTTTGAATCGATCGACTGAAAAGCTGATTAATATTGTACGTATCTGTCATACACTGATTTATTATTGGTAGTTTATTATAAGTATATATTGGTGGAGTTGCTGATTGCTAATTTTGAGGACCTGAGAGTAAACCACATCCATCGTCCTCTTATCAGTTGTTAGAGACACCATGTTAAACGTCCTCACCTGCAGCAATGCTCAGGATACTTCAGACTTCAACGATGGTTCATTATTTGTTTCATGGTGAACGTACAACTGTACATATACACCATGTACACCACCTCCTGAAGCTATTCCAAATGCAGAAGGAGACTATAACCTTAGTGAAGAGAGTGAGAACGGTTATTTCTTCAAACGCTACTTCTTCAAACGTTACTTTGTTGGTTAGTAGACCTCAGGTTTGAAAGTAGATCTCAGACTGAATAGTAGTCCATAGCCATGAACTGAACATTAAACGTACAAGCAGGGTTAACATAAGGACACTGAGGTTAACTGAGTATGCCAAAGACCATTGCTGATGTTTCCATGTATGATAGCTAATGTTAGTATTGGGTTGATTGATTAACACTCGCAAATCTGCCACTTCATACAATCACTGATGATAAAATGATTTATATCCACAGTTACAGTCACAGTTACAGATGTTATAAGAAGTTATAAAGACTTCGCTGAAGTAAATTGCTAGTATGGTGACACTTAGTACAGTACAGTACAATACAATTACAAAAATAAGTGTTCCATTAAAAATGTTTGGATTGAACATTATACAGAGATACACAGTGAGTGGAGTATTTGAATTTATATTTTTTATACTGGTATAATTCGGGTAGTATACCGTTGTTTGGGTAGTTGACCTCAACAGAAAAACCTAAATATGACATGTTGTTTTAGCAAATTAATGCATAATTTCTATATAACATAATGGGAATATATATATATATATACCCCCCTATAGTATATGTATTATATATAAATTATGTTATATATATATATATATATATATATATATATATATATATATATATATATTCATATATATATATATATATATCTATCTTTATATATATATATATATATATATAGAGTTGTACACAAAGTGTGTAAGATATATATTTATTTTGCAAACAACATATATATATATATATATATATATAAAATAAAAAAAAAAATATATATATATATATATATATATATATATATATTATTATTAAAACTAATGTGATGAAAAAAAACAGTAGTTGTACACAAAATGTGTAGAAGATGGATTGTTTATTTAATATCAGATGTGCTCAAGGTTTTTGCAAGCAACATATGGAGAGATATATGTATATGCGGGCAATATATACTTTATATATATTATATATATATGTATATGAAATATATATATATATGGCAGTGTATATCAATAATGACCCAGCCAGATTTTTGCAGTACTAACAGCTGATCTACGGAATGGAGAAACAGCCCCAAACAATGTTCTAATGCTTCACAGTTGGTATATGGAGTGCAATCTCGCATACTTCCCCCAAACACGACGAGTTGTTTTTTTTACCAAATAGTTTTTTGCATTTCAATAATACTCTTCCAGAACATATGTTAGCAAACTTCAAGAGAGGGCAGGGGGGTCTGCAAATCTAGCGTCTGTTGCTTGATTTATAAAATCATTAGATCCCCCCTTGTGGTTCTGGGATTTTTCCTTAGCACACGGGCTGAGATCTTGCGTGATCGAGGGAGATTTAGTAGGGGTCTTGTAGGTCTTCCATTTTCTGATTACTGCAGTCTTTATTCACATCAACGCTGTATTGTTCAGTATTTATGCAGGTCCCCTCCGACATTTAGTGGAGTTTGAGATATGAGTATTTAGGTTGTAGGGATCATCATAAACAGCGTTATAAGTAATACTGAACTCTTAAAAAAAAACTGTCAATCTTTGCTTTGTTTGTTAATTGACCAAATACTTCTATTATTTGCAAATTCGGAACCTCTCAAAACTAGTGAGGTCGACTGATGTACAGGGCCTTCTCTTATCTAGAGGGACAACGAGCAGTATGAGATTTCAATAAATCAGGGCATGTCTTTATTAAAGTTTATAATGTATGAGTAAAGTGCAGCTCTCTTGGTATTATCTAGAGGTAGAGTTGCAGCTCTCTTTGGGATTAGAGGGGTCGTGTGCAGGACTGTGTTCTCTTCCCCGGCGATTATTTAATGTTCCTCTTTTACAAACCGTTCAGAATCTACTGAACAAAGAAACATGGAACTCAATCAGCGCGGAGGAGACCCGGCCGCTCCCCTTCACTCTGTAAACCAGCCGCTGGACGGTGAGAGGGAAAGAGAGAGAGAGTGCGTTGTTGAGATGAGATTGGGCGTAAAGTGTTGGGTGGGGTCGTGACCCTGGCGATGTCACTAGCGTGCGGGCCACCCAGCATGCTCTGCTGTGTGGGGTTTCAACAGCCCAGCGGGGCCACTGCTCTAACAGCAGCACTCGCACTGATGCTCTCCAGCTATCAAAGCAACCGCTCACACTCGTACTCTCTCTCACACACACAGCCGCACACACACTTCGGCGTTTGGGTTCACTTCTTTCTCTCTGTCAATAGCAAGCCAGCGAAGCTGTGATGAAACTCCAAACTGGAGCTATAAAATGTGAGCTGGCAGATTTTCCCACCATTACTCACTCCAGTTTGCACTGCGTTGAGTTTGGGCAGTCCGGCTCTTTGTCCTGCTGGTCGTCAGCTGCTCTTCTGAGTGCATGGCAGCGAGAGCAGTGTTATGGCTCAATTTGACGTTTCTACCTTGACCAAGCCACGAAGGAGAGGGAAAATAAACCGTTCTGCTCTAAGTGGTCTTTTTTTGTCTAGATATGTAGCAACAAAGGCTTGCACATAGTCTACCTATTCATACAGGGGTTTCTGTTGTTGTACCATGTTCCATATCAGCGGCGGACCCTCGGGACCTTATGGGCCTACAGAGGGGCCTAATGATTTCTGTGAAATATGTTTCATAGCTGAGCCAGGCTTCACAGTGTACGTGCTTTTGTTCTAGGCCGTGCACAGAAACGGTAGCATGTATGTGGCACTATGTGTTTAGTAATTGCTAAAACACCTCACAATTCAGAGGATCGAGTAGCAAACGGGCTACAACGTATGTAGAGCAAGACATCTGGTTTTGTTAACTGCAGGGTGGCTACAGCTGTAATATTCAAAAACACCAATTCGTTTTTTTCCATAGAGACAAACCTGCACGTACCAGGGGCTCCTAAAACCGGCATGATGCTGACTTCAGAGGTCTATGAACATTCTCATAGCAACAGCCAAAACTTAGTTCCAAAAACATGCCATACTTTTGATTTATGTGTGAGGTAGGAGACAGATAGGAGCATATCTGACTGAATATTATTTTGCACACATTGCAAAGCACTTAGCTTATGTAGCAGGTCACCACGTGTCTTTAGGCCATACTAAACCTCCATCCAAATTAGGATTTAATATGAAATATTATAAAACCACTGTGTCACATACAGAGACCCATGCCGTTCTAGGCCGTCTGAGATCCTTGGGAGATAAAAATGTATTTTTAGTTTTAAACGATTAAAAAATATATATTTTAAAAGCTGTTAATATTTTAAAACCACCGACATAAATATGTCCGGTCAGTGTCCTGTTACATTCTGCCCTGTCCTGTTCATGTTTGTCTGTCTTATCTGGCTTTCTGTCTCGTCATGTCCATGTGCTTCTGTTTGTTTTGTTTTTTGCTCCTCCTGTCTCCGCCCTCTTGTCAGCCCCCTCACCTGTTTCTGGCTCCGCCCCTTCCCAGGTGTATCTCGTTAGCCCTTGTTGATTTATACTCCATGTTGTACCCTTTGTTCTTGCTTGCCGTTTGTTCCCCTGCTGGTGTTTTGTCTCCATGCCAGTCGTTTTGTCTCCTTGTCTGTTGGTTTCGTCTCCCTGTCGGTTAATTGTCCTCTTGTCGGTTGTTTTTGTATTCCTGTTCAGTATTTCTCAGTTTGCCAGCTTTTTCATGAGTTTGTTGTCTTTTTTACTCCTCATTAAAACACTTGCGCTTGCATCCCGTTTCCTCGTCCTGTCCCCGTGTGACATTGGTAGACACAGCCGATCTAACACTCCCTGAACTCCCAGAAGGCCTAATGTGTAAAATAAATAGGAAGTGACCGCATCAACCAATCAGGTGAAACGGAAAATAGGGACTATGCCAGATCCATTTACTGAAAGAGTCATTGTAAAACTGCTACAAGGTCAAATATGTCATCCGATAAAACACTGAAGATCGTTTACAAGCTTCGAAAGTTCATCCTTGAACTAGAGCGGTTAAAGGTGTTCATCTGAGCTTTTCCCTTGCGGACATTTGTGTCTCATTCTGAACGTTTTAACGTGAAAACAATCCAGTCATAACCCAAAAAGCACAGAATATTTCCAGAATGTTGTAATGTAGTTCCCTTTATGTTATTTCCTAGGAACCATTCTGGCACTAGTGTTCTGGCATTGTTTTATTTTACTCAAAGCTTAAAGTCCACTTTATTCCCAAACCAAAAACAAACAACTCACATAATAACTCATATGCCAACACATGACCAACACTTGTGACATTCTCCCCTACAGCTTCATGTACAGGGGATGCCACAGCTTGAAGAAGATGCCGATATGCTGACAACAGCTTCATAAATTCATACATACCTTATGCACACATGTGTTTTCTGCAGGGCATTACATCCTATTAATAACGCATTTTCTGGGTTTTATGAGCAAAAACACTTCAGTCAGGTGTTTCCTGACTGAACTCCAAATGAGCCAACACACCTCTATAGGAGTTACATTTAGTAACAGTTAAAAGTAATATAATCTAACTAATATGCTATAATATCTAATATAACTGGATTTTGAGATTTAGTTAATGACCAAAAACATATAACGTATATCCGTTTAATATAAGTAATCAATATTTTAATAATCACAGCTTTTGTTTTATCTCCTTCTGCCAAATTTAATGCCAAATTTTAAATTTCCTTTATGGATTTTAGATGAAGAGAGGAGCATTTTACAGTAAGGAAGCTTTTGCTTTGTCTGGTTTCATGCACACACGTACCAATCTGACCTTAAGAACTTTTGTCTTTTCATAAGTATCTGCTTCCTTCTTCCTGCCTTACTGTCTTGGCCCGTTTTGAAAAAGACCTGTATGCGTGTATGTAAACTTCACTACGAGTTTTTAATTTAGTATAATAATAATAATTATAATATAATATTATTAAAAGTATAATATAATAAAGTAAGATTTGTGTCTATACGGTAGCATTAAGGGCAGCACTGTAGTCATAAAGAGGAGGAAAATAAAATTAAACTCTAAACTCTTTAAACTCTTTGCCCTTGTCTGGATCCAGAATAATAAATTCTCATTTATCTCATATGAATTTGTAGATACTAAATAATTTGTATTAAATACTAAACAATCGTAGTAGATAATAACAATCAGTTCACAGGAATTAATCAATCATTGGCAAAAAGTTCAATCCTAGAACCTCATTTCTTCAGTTTGTGGGCAATGTCAATAGCTGCCCTCCAGTCCTCAGTATGGTTTAAGATAGAGACATGGTCCATGTGCCTTATATATTAAAACACTCAACACTCAAATCCAGTCATGACCAAGCTTCTACCAGTAACTCAGCACCAAAACCAGCAAAAACCCACTGCCCTTCATACAGTACGAACAGCCAGTCCAGACTGGAATCAGTGAAAAATGCCTATCTTGCATTTATGTCAGTTTAAAGTATGCATTATGTGACGACTTTGTTATTCTAAGTGGATCCCAAAGGACAGAAAAAAACATGGCTCCTTGCTTTAAAGCAATAGAATGACCCACCATCAAAGTTCTCGCATTTCAGACCCTCTATGTAAAAACGGAATTTGAGGTGAACTTGTTTTGAAGATCTATTTAAGTAAATATTTACTTTACTGACCCTAACCCTAACCCTAACTAAACATTTGCTAATAAATATAAAATTCAAGATAACTATTTTTATATAAGGTAACTATTTGAAAAGCTACATATATTGACATATCTGAACCGACCAGGGTCCCCTAAAAAATCTCCTGAAAGTCATATGTAAATGTTTGGTAATTGTGATTGACTCAAAAACCAAATCAATGATGCACAATTACTCTGGAGCTCAAAGAGTTAACCGGATCATTCACTGCAGACACTGAATAATGTGTAGCAGTTACTGAATAAATCATAATGAATAATGAAAATGGATTTAATAAAATTGCTTAAATATTAATAGTAGGTTGTTACTATGAATTCACATACAGAAAGCATAGTAGATACGGAATGAATTCATAGCAAAACTGAAAAACTCATAGTAATTAGATAGGTACTGGATTATTCAGTAATTCATAGTAGACACTGAATAATTCATAGGCTTTAATGAACATTTAATTAGAGTTACTGTATAATTAATTCTAGTTCCTGAACATTTAATGAACAATGATAAAATTCCTAGTGTGGATCATGTTAGATGACTGCTTAGCACATGGTAACAAATTCATTGGAGTTACTGAATAATTCAGAACTGGTACTGAAGTTGTTGAATATGACTGGATAGCATGCCTACGCTTGAGTGGATTAAACCGAATGAGCAGTTCAGATTTACGGTGTCCACATTAGTCATGAAATGCGCTGCACTCCATCCAGAAGGAGAGAGAACGGGGTTTCAGCTTTGACTCCTCCTGAAGGTCATTTTAGCGTAACGTTTTTCGCTTCACCGTGACAGATTTTGCTGATGTGAGCCGCTGCAGAGGCCCGGCCCGAGCGGACAGCCGGCAGAGTGATGGAGGTTTTGGCGTAGGCGTCCGTTAGGGCTCCTAATGTGCGTATTTAAATTTCAGAGCAGCTAAAGTGGAACAAATTGGCCAGTTAGCAAGGCAGGCTGACACTAAGCAGAACGCTATAGCCTCCAGCCCACTGGCCACTGGGTCTTAAAGCACCTCACCCTCACATTCTCTGCTCTCTCTCCCTTTCTCTCTCTCTCTCTCTCTCTCTCTCTCTCTCTCCTTGACTCCCCCAAACTCATCTCTCTTTCCATCTCTCCTCACCTTACTCTGTCTCTCTGGAGTTATCCTCCCATCTCTCTTAAGCCACACGCACACATACTCACACGTTGCCCTCCTGGTTGCCATCTGTTGATAATTAGGGGTGCGTCTCTAGTGAGTGTGTGATATTTAATATTTCCTCAGCACTTGGACAAATAAGCTGGAAAAGCTGTGAGGAGGCTGCCCACAGGAGTGGAGATAGAGAGAGGGAGAGAGAGAGAGTGTGTGCGCAGTGTGTGTTTGTGTGTGTCCTTGCTGGCCAACTTGCCCGTTCTCAACTTTCCATCCAGCCCTACTGGCCTCCGTCTCTAAACCAGAATCTCTCTCTCTCTCTCTCTCTCTCTCTTTTCCCCTCTCTCTCTCTCTCTCTCCCTCTCTTGCACACACACACTGATGCATCTAAACCCATCAGTGCAACCACAGAGGCTTACAGAGTGAACAAACATTATAAATCATGCTTAAAAGGAGATATAAAAATAGTGCTGCCACACGCCACACACGGCTGATGTGTTTTGAAGGTGTTTGAGCGCCGCACACCATCAGAAGAAGCCCAGAGAACCTCTCATTAGAGGTCTACAAAGATGCTTTTGTGAATACTTTTTTATTTTTGTGAATCCCCCCCCGCCACCTCTCTCTCCCTCTCTCTCTGTCTCTTTCTCTCTCTCTCTTCTCTCTCTCTCTCTGTCTCTCTGTCTCTTTTTAAAAGTTGTATATTTTAAATGGTCAGTCGACGAAGTTCATCAGCCAGTTCCATACAATATGCATGTTTCATACATTCATCCATACAGCAAAAGTTATTTTGTGGCTACTCTGTGTGCAGCAGGGTCAGTCGTCTCCTTCTGTGCTCGTGTGTATGTGCCCCACATCATCTTACACTAATGCTATATTTGGTGTGAGTAATGGGATTAGCTCCTAGCGATATAAAATTGTGGAGAGAACTGAGCCCGGGCGAGAAAGACGACACGTGGCAAAGACCTGCATGACAAGGCTCATCAGCCGGGGGTGGCACACGAAGCAGCAGCCAGGATGTATGGATGTCTGGCACGAACGTATGGATGATGGCAGACCGCAAGTACGTTGACTGCTTTCCTCCGGCGACGCTTTGAGCATTTGTGGCTCCAGGAAACACATGCAGCACCCTCACTGGCACTAAGGCCCTCTGGGCGGCAGAGAAAGTGAATATATGGCTGACAGAGTGCCACTGCTATAGACGTCACCCCCTGTAGGAAGATGACGCAGCTTTAGGTAGGACCAGCGACATGCACATCTGCGGGATGTGTGATTCCTGGGCCATTGTGCAACCCCTGCTGCACAAAGACTGTGAGAGCGTGTGGCTTGTCTCTGTGAACCCCAGGGACTCTGCTCAGACTATCATGTGCTGTAGGTGTATAGCTGTACGTCACATGGCTGCTTCCCAGCTGTTTCATGTAACGCTGGGGGGCAGTTCTCTACCTGCTACCTTCCTCAATAAAAGAGCTACACATCCATTCAGACCCATAGCATTGAGCTGTCTTCTTATAAGGATGAACATAAACACAACTGGAGTTGTTCATGTCCTAAACAAATGCGAAGCTTGATTTTCTCAAAGGCAAAATCTTGAAATCCTATTAAATCTTGCACATTGTTAGGGAAAGTTATTAGCTATGGGCAGATACTGATTATCACGTTGGACCACATGGGGGCGCCAATCACTGGGGTCTTATAAGCTGTGGGCTCAGCCAGAAATAGGGGCTGGAGCAACGGCGGGAAACGTGACCATGATTGAAAATGAAATAAAAGCAGGTTTACTTTTGCACATAATACTGTATGTAAATAGGTACGTATTAATATGTATATCATATATATTTCCATCAGATGTAAGCGTCATAGCTTTGCCATATGTCCGTTTGTGTCTCATGGTGCCTCTAAAGAAGCGTGTACGGCTTATTTAGCACACAGCAGCAGAGCTTCACACAGACTGGAAGGGTCAAAAGCCCCTCTGCAGGTTGCCAGGACCACCATGGTGTGCTAAAGAGGGGGATAAAACGTTCTTGACCTGCCTGGCCATCTTCTTAAAGCACACGTCTTGCATCTCCAGTCACTGTCTGTTTTACCAGCTCCGTTTACCATATTGGTGCCCCTTATAGAATTACGGACTCCATCTATTCCTTCGCATAATTTGTTGGTCCCCTTGTTCCCTCTTCAGTAGTCAGGACCCCCACAGGACCACCTCAAAGCAGGTATTGTTTGGAGGTGAATTATTCTCAGCGCTACAGTAACACTGACGTGGGGGTGATGTGTTAGTGTGTGTAGTGCTAAGTGTTTAAACACCTCAGTGTCACTGCTGGACTGAAAACAGTCCACCCATCAAATAATCCATTAATAATAACGGTATAATCTGCTCTGTGGTGGTCTCGTGGTGGTCCTGACCATAGAAGGTCAAACTGACGTTTGGTAAAAATGGGCATACATTTGAACATGATGACCAAACGACTTAATAAAGTTGTTTTAGACTTTAAAGTTTGGTCAGTAGGGGGACGTAGGGTGCCATGCATCCCGTAAAATACGGAACCGTCCTTTATTTGGAAATTAAATGTTGCGTCCCGTATTAAATCAATATGGGACATGATTTCTGTAAATGTCCGATACACACGTCTGTCACACACATATAAAAGATAAAAATCCCCCCTCCCCCGGGACTCAAATACAGGACGTGATTTCTTCCGTATTTTCCCACCCTCCTTTATTTTCATTTCTGAAAAATGGGCAACCCTAGTGTAGTCTGTGGGTCGCCTTTAAAATAAATTGGTTTTGGACATGGGGTATTTTGGTCTAACGGCCGTTGCAGGATGATGGAGAGATGTAAGTGGGGAATGATGGTGTGTAGTGTGTGTCTCACAAGTCACAGGATCTTCTTATTGGCTTTATTTATTTTATTTATTTTATTTATTTATTTTATCCATTTTTATTTATTTATTTTATTAAATATTATTTATTTTATTTCATATTATTATTTTATTTATTTATTTTATTTATTTATTTTATAACATTTTATTTATTTATATTATTAAATATTATTTATTTTGTTTTATATTATTTATTTTATTTATTTATTTTATTACATTTTATTTTTATTTATTTTATTTATTTATTTTATTACATTTTATTTTATTTATTTTTATTTGCATCTGCGCTGTTTTTGTGAAACCGCTACTGGCTGCTAAATTTCGGGATCAATAAAGTATCTATCTATCTATCTATCTATCTATCTATCTATCTATCTATCTATCTATCTATCTATCCTATCAAAACATGCTAAAGATAAACGAATGAGGTGCTAGTATGTTGGCACTTGATTTCATGCACAGATGAATAATTTACGGCCAAATGTTCTCATGATATGCAGCGTTATGAACCAGACGCAGAGCACTCTGTGCATGATTAAAACGATCTGTGCTTTTTTTATATAAATCTTTGGTAAACAGGCTCCACTGCACATGGCATCTCCACTATCAGCCTATCCAGCTGCTGCTGGCCTGCCAGTTGACCCGTATTGAGCCCGTTCTGTTATAGCAAACTCGGAAATGGAGGTTTATTCTAATTAATTTCCTGCCTGCCCCATGTGCTCCTGCTCATTAAAGGCTTAACGAGCGTTGTAGATCATGTTAATATTTAATGGAACATATTTTATATGTTTACTTTGAGATATCTAGCTAATAAGTGTTTGTGTTGGACCGGGATCGAATTCCCCAAGCGCCAATCAGGATGGCACAGTGAGAGCGTGTGTCTGTGTGCGAGCGTGTGTGAGCTGTAGTAAATCTAGCTCTGCCAGTTTTGCCAACCAAAACCAACAACATGGCATCAGCGAGTCTCCTTTAACCTACTACGCTAATTTACCGATCAGTGTGCACCACATCGCCACCACACACGTAAATCTCTCTTAACATGCGCACTGCACTCTCCCCTCCGGTCTCCTTCAATCACAGTGCAGATGCATCAGAGAGCATCAGTGTGGGATTTACGACCATACTAAAACACACACACACACACAGACCGGCCTGGTATTCTCACACAGAGCCTCATTCATCATTGGTTAGCGAGGGTTGCCGAGGGAAAACCGAGTTCTCATACACTTCCAGTTCATGCAGTGGCAAAGGCCAAGTGCTGGAAATGAAGATAAGAAAAACAAAAAGCATGATCACCAGTGTTTGTGTCTCTAGGTGCAACCAGAGACATGTATATATGGGTTGTTTGGTGAAACTAATTCAGTCGGCAGTCCCACATATGATGTTTGATGTATAACATTTTATTAATTTGAGTTATATGTATATATATATATAAATTAAAGCAGTTAGAAATCCTGTCATATGTTCGTCATTCACAGGCCTTCTGTCGGCCATGCCCAACCTCAACCCCTGCATTGGTTTTTAGGGCCAACCTCCTTTTCATTTCCACCACGACCAACCTCTTGTATTTTTCCACAAGAGCCAGCCTCCTACAACTCTTCACCAGGATCAACCCATGCTGCTTTACAAGGGCCGCTGTCCTACACTTCTTCACTAGGACCAACCTATACTACTTTACAAGGAGTACCCTCTGACACTTTAGGACCAACCTACACTGCTCTACAAGGAGCATCCTCCAACATCACTTCACTAGAACCAACCTGCACTGCTCTACAAGGAGCATCCTCCAACACCTCTTCACTAGAACCAACCTGCACTGCTCTACAAGGAGCATCCTCCAACACCACTTCACTAGGACCAACCTGCACTGCTCTACAAGGAGTACCCTCCAACATCTCTTCACTAGGACCAACCTACACTGCTCTACAAGGAGTACCCTCCAACACCACTTCACTAGGACCAACCTGCACTGCTCTACAAGAACTACCCTCCAACATCTCTTCACTTGGACCAACCTACACTGCTCTACAAGGGCCACACTTCTGCATTTTATCTCCAGGACCAACCTACACCTGTTCATTAGATCTACTTTCCTACACTTCTTCACCAGGACCAATGTATGACAGCCACCTACACATGACTTCTCCTATATCCACTCCTCCTGGGTAATGTTTGCACATGAAAACTGGCTGGCTAGCTAAAATAGCTCCTCGTTCTTTTATAATATATAAACTAGTATATTTCTGTCATATATTCTGATATATATCTCAGAACAATTTAAACCACTACATAAAACTTTCTGAAACACACACACACACACACATACACACATACACGCACACAGATTCACTCACACTCAAACACACACACACATACACGGACCCACACACACACATACGCACACACACACATACACACACAAACACACACATACACACACACACACACACACACACACATACACACATACACGCACACAGATTCACTCACACTCATACACACACACACATACACGGACCCACACACACACACACACACACGCACACAGACGCACTCACACTCATACACACACACACACACACACACACATACACGGACCCACACACACGCGCACACACAGACACACAGACGCACTCACACTCATACACAGACACACATACACGGACCCACACACACACACGCACACACACACACACACAGACGCACTCACACTCATACACACACACACACATACACGGACCCACACGCACACACAGACACACACAGACACACACACACACACACACGTGCGCACTCTCTCACACACACACAGCCACACTCACACTCATACACACAAAGACATGCACACAGATTCACTCACACTCAAACACGGACCCACACACACACATACGCACACACACACATACACACACACACACACACACACACACATACACACATATACGCACACAGATTCACTCACACTCAAACACACACACACATACACTGACCCACACACACACATACGCACACACACACAGACACACAAACACACACACACACACACACACACACACACATACACGCACACAGATTCACTCACACTCATACACACACACACATACACGGACCCACACACAGACACACACACACATACGCACACATACGCACGCACACACACACAGACACACAAACACACACACACACATACGCACACACACACATACGCACACAAACACACACATATACACGGACGCACACACATACGCACACAAACACATACACACACACACACACATACATGCACACACACATGCGCACTCTCTCACACACACACAGCCACACTCATACACACACACACTCTCACAGTCACAGCTACACACACACACACAGACATGCACACATGCGCACTCTCTCTCTCTCACACACACATTTATTTTCTTACTATTGTCTGTGAGGGATCACTCAGTGGCTGGCCATGAACACCTGAGGAAGTTTATTTCGTGTAAAGCAGTTTAAATCCTTAACTGCTTTTTTTATATCTTGGATTCGAGCAGCTCAGTGTGCCAAGAGCTGCAGACGAAGCGGCACACACTCGGCCTCCTGTTCAGACGCCTCTCGCACACTCAGGCAGAAAAAAGCACAGACTTCCAGCTACGTCCGGACAGCAGAGTCTGTGGGTCGCATTTAAAATAAATGGGTTTTGGACATTTGCAGGGATATTTTGGTCTAACGACCGTTGCAGGGTGATGGAGGGATGAGAGTGGGGGATGATGGAGGCAGAAAAAAGGAAAACAGAATGTGAAAAAGGAGCTTTTGATAGCAGGATATGCTCCCCGCTGTGAGCTGGACGGCACGCGAGTAATATATAAATAAACCAGTGCAGCTACATACTGCTCTAATCCGCATCGGAGTGTGTGCTCATATATGTGTGTGTGTGTGTCTGAAATGTTGAGGTTCTTGTAGCAAGGAGAGAACGTGTGTGTGAGGGGTTCTTGCAGAGTGCAATGGGTCTTGATGTGTGAATGTTAAAGTCGGCACTAGCTAGTTTTGGCTTTTGGCTCAGGTCCTCTTCCAGTAAATGTAGTTATGTAAGAGTGAAAATGTGGAGGGGAGGCCAAGCCTGCATTAAACCATAACCACACACGCGCACACACACACACACACACACACACACACACACACATACACACAACCTGCATCATAGTGAGGAGTCATGACTATACCATACAGACTTACAGACAATTACAGAGAACATCAGCCTTAAAGGAGCCATATGTATATCAAAAACATAGCCCCAGCCTTCCTGTCTTGTAATACCACCACACCTGAAAAGTATTGAGTGGCTAGCATCATGTCTGCCTTTAGCTCCCATATTAGCAGATTAAGCACAACTGAGGACTCTAGGGGAGTAAGGGACAGGGAGTGAAGAGGGAGGAGAAGGGATTGTGTGAAGTATAATTTTGACAGACTGCATCATCTTACATATTGCTCCTTTAAGTCACGTCACGTCATCGAAGGACTGATCCACACATGCTACTTTTGCCTGTGGAGAGCAGCTGCATACACTGATCATTCATGCCTCGGCCATTTTAGCTGTAGGGTGGTGCTGTAAGTAACACCGACACCTCTTCCCAAACGAATAAACTTTCGGCCACTCATAAAAGTCAGATTTGTAAATAAGAGGTGTTTCTTGGACCTTGGGCTTTTTTAGCAAACCTGTCTGAGTGGTGTTATAAAGCTGTTCTCTGCTAGTCCAGTACTATTTTAGCTATAACCTGATGGTGATGCTAGCTAGCAGGCTAGGAGTGCTGGAGTTATGATTACTATGTTTCATCACATTTATATCGTTTATTTTTATTTCTAGTTTTGCTAGATGTTCAATATTAACACTCAAGTTAAGTATCAGACTAACCTTTTCAGTGTTGTACTTCCCGGGTGTTCCCTGGGGCTTTATTGATTTAAAGGCCACTTATTTTCATGCTGGTGATGTGTTGTTGTGATTAGTAAATATTATTTTACAGGTATATTATCCTGGGTACTGGTTTATCATGCTCGTTCTTAAGTCCATTCTTCAAAGTCCTGATTTCCTGCTGTCAATAAATCATCTTTTACCCACAGCATAATCTGAAATCTTAATCCAATAAACATGCACGGACAAGGAGGTGCTGTGCAACATTCAAAACTCACAGATGGCTACCACAGTATCCTGACCCATTGAACGTCTTAGGTCTTTGGTACTTGAGAAATGGGGTGGTTTTACTCAGTACTCACTCTATGAAGTACTATCCCAGCATTCAGTGGGTGCAATGCAGGAAACACCCTGGACAGGCCGATAATGCAGGGAAGACACACAGACATAGTCATTCACACACACACACACACACACATCCCTATGGGGGCAGTTGGCATCTTCAATTCCTCTGACTACATGCCTTTAGACTGTGGGAGCAACCCGGAGCGCCCGTTAGGGTTTGACTGCGACTGTAGATGGATACCTGATCTACTCACACCAGCACAATCCACACTAACATGCCATCACCACGTCAGTGTGACTGCAGTGCTGAGAATGATCCACCACCCATATCACACCTGCTGGTGCTGGTGGTCCTGTGGGAATCCTGATTATTGAAGAACAGGGTTAAAGGGGCTAACAGTGTATGCAGAGAAACAGATGGACTACAGTGTGTAAATTAATTGCACAGTTTATTAATAATCTATTATTGCACTAGTAGTATCTGCACAGTTACTGTATATACTGTATATATACTCACTGTCATGTATTTCACTCTGCATATTTACCATTTGTGCTCACAATACATACAGCATACATTGTATTCTCTTGACTCACGCTGTGTATATGTATATTATACTATATATCATACTAACATATGTATTTGTCTACCACTCCACTATCACATGACATGGGTACTCTCCTTTACAGGTACATGATACTGTATTTTGCACTTCTGGTTGGATGCTAGCTGGATTTCTCTGGCTTGGTACCTGCGCTCTGCACAATGACAATACAGGTGAATCTAATCTACATGTAGAACTACAGAGAGGACCCATATGGTAAGTGGAGCTGATAGTATGCACCCTGTATATAAACAGGTGTGTATCATTTAGAGCATGGTACCGTAAAAGGGGATAACTGGATTTACAGAGGGTTTGAATAATATAGCTTGCCTATAATTGATACTTTTCATGGAACCGCTAACCAACCACTTAGGAACTATCCTCGGATTGGCCAGTCAGTCTCTGAGGAGGAATGATGAATGAACCCTGCCCCAGTCATTGTTCGAGCTGTGATCTGTTGAGGATGTGGACTGTCATTAAGCTTACGGGCGCGGTATGAAAAGGGCAGGAGGTCCATGTGTGCGCTCCTAATACCTTCGCTTTCTAAATTAAAGTGTTTTCCTTCTCACCGCACTCAATCACGAGCCCTGACATGCAAAAATAGACGGAGACACTTAGCAAAGAAAACCTCGTTTATTTCCTGCATGCGCGCCTACGTTATAACTGTTTGAGAAGTGGCGGCATTGAGCTGCGCTCCGTAAAGAGCCACTTCAGCCACTGTTTGCTTTCTGCTCTCTGAAATGGAAATGGCCATTAAAATTAACATGGTAATTATCTTTACACAGAGAGGCCGCGCTGCAGGAGCACAGGAGCCCTCTGTCATTAGGAGAAAATAAAATATTCTCAGAGCGCGGAGGGTATGCACAGCTAGGACAGAATATGAGGGTGTGTGTGTGTGTGTGTGTGCGTGTGTATATGTGTGTTTGCGTGTGCATGAGTGTATGTGTGTGAGTGTGCGTGTGTTTGTGTGTACGTGTGTGTGTGTGTGTGTATATGTGTATGTGTGTGTGAGTGTGTGTGTGTGTGTGTGTATGTGTGTGTACGTGTGTGTGTATATGTATTTGTGTGTGTTTGTGTGTGTGTGTATATGTGTGTTTGCGTGTGCATGAGTGTATGTGTGTGTGCGTGTGTGTATGTGTATGTGTGTGTGAGTGTGTGTGTGTACGAGTATGTGTATATGTATGTGTGGGTGTGTATGTGTGTGTGTGTGCGTATATGTATGTGTGTGTGCGTATATGTATGTGTGTATGTGTGTGTGTGTTCGCATGTGCATGAGTGTGTATGTGTGTATGTGTGTATGTATGTGTGTGTGTGTATATGTGTGTGTGTATGTGTGTGCGTGTGTGTGCGTGTATATATGTATGTGTGTGTGTGTGTGTGTGTGTGTGTGAATGTCTGTGTGTGTGTGTGTGTGTGTGTGTGTATGTGTGTGTGTGTGTGTGTGTGTGCGTGTGTGTATGTATGTGTGTGTGAGTGTGTGTGTGTGTGTGTGTGTGTGTGTGTGTGGTTTTTGAGCTAACCAGTGACATACAGCAGATTTCCTCTGTCTCACTAACTGAAGCTGTGGGACACTGCGCGTAGGACTGTGCATGAGTGAGACACAGAGAGACCTTTTCTTGATGAATGTATGTTTGGATGTGGACGGACGGCAGGGCTGTATGGTCAGTCATATTTTTAGCTTCTTCGAGATATGGCTTTTAGAAAAGTGCTGCCCTCAGATTTCAGTCTTGTAGAGTGTGTGACTTTACTGCTCTGCCATCCATCCAAGGACCTAATGTGTGCACCTCTCAAAATGGTCTATCCTTTACTACTAGCCATGTATAGGCTTCTAATCGTATAGTCTGATTATGCTTCATGAAAAGGCAGTGGCTATGGTTACAATGGACCTCATAATACAGCGGCTTTTACATAGGACCCTGGGGTTATAACGCTATGGTAACACACTGGGAGGGTTTGAGTAGCTAACGTTAACGCTAACCGTACTGGAGAAGAAAACACCCTGAAACGGCCAGTAATGTTGAGCTCTGGCCGCATCCCAAACTACATACAGCCGCACTAAACTGCTTTCAGTAGTGCAGTATGTGGAGCTCCAGAGTGTGTTGTTCAGGACACAGCCTCATTGCCGAGCGTTCATGGTAGTGGCGTCTCAGTCTTGTAAAGCTCAAACCCATTTTTGTAAACTAAAAACAGATATAAAAGCATCACAGGACACAAGCAGCATCACAGGACACAAGCAGCATCACAGGACACAAGCGGCATCACAGGACACAAGCGGCATCACAGGACGCAACAGGCACTGAAGTTTGTAAAAAGAATAGTGTTGGTGAATATACCACAGATTTACACACAAGGCCATCCTAATTGATCATACACTAAGCCCAGTTTTTCATTATTGTAGATATCATGGATAGGTGATAAGAGGAGTGGCAGGCGGAGGTAAAGGGGCTAGATTAACCCATAAGAGCCCAGAGCCGTTTCACCTTAAGGTAAAATAATAAAGGGTCAGTTATAAGATCATAAAAGATCAGTCTGTGATCACAGGACGTGACATAAGATATGTCACATGAACAGTCTGTGTAACGTATTGTATATATGAAGATGCTATCAATAATAGACTAGGATAGGTGAGAATACATATCTACTATACAACCATCTACAACCACCAGTTTATATGTAACGGGGTAATTCTATCATCATCTAGTGTGCTATCTATGAAATATTGTCAGAATGGAAGTAATGGCGTATGATATTATAGAATACAATGGGATATAGGTTATGTGTATTGTAATACATGCTAATAGAAATATGGGATATAGGTAATATAGGGTGGAATCTAAATGCTACTGTAATAGCTGATAATTATATCCGGAAGAATAAAGTATGATTCATGATTCTGAATTATGTCTGAATGTGTTATATGTAATATTAGCTATCTAGGTCTATCATGTAACATTATCTAGAATATAAGTATATTCCTATAGTATCATTATATATATGGGTAAGTACGGGTATAGCATTATCAAATGTTCAGGACCAGTGTTGTTTGCTGTTGGCATAAACCATGCTGATGTGTGTGGGCAAGGTGGATTGTGTAACGTCTCATGTTGGCTCTCCAGGAACCAAATTCCTGGTTTGCTTGTTTTTTGGAATTCCACAAATGATTGCCAGTTGGTCACATCTTCCACATGGTGTTGCACATCTTTCCGTATATTGTATTGTACTGCCGTAGGTACAGTGGAATCAGATTATGGCTAGCTAAAATTTTAGGTAATAGGGTGGGCTTTGAGTTATTGGTGTATATGTAGCCATATACAGCAAGATGATGATCCCAAACATGCTGCCAACCTTCACCTGCCTAAATCCCATTGAGTACGTCTGTCATTTAGCTGAAGAAGACTGAGATGATTTTAGAGGAGATATAACACGTGCATGACTCACAGACTTCAAGCAGTCGTTAATTATGTTAATTATCTTATTATTTTACTGTATATGTTATTGTTTCCAAACAATTTAACTACCACATGCTACAACTTAATGTGTATACTATACCCATTATTCAAATCTTATCATCTTGAAGTGTCTAATAAGGCTTGCCAGTGAGCTATCTTTTTATAAAGTGATGTGCTGAGGTATTTTACAGTAACCTCATAAATAGCTCAGCCAATCAGATCTCAGAACCTCAACTACAACCTTGAGTTATATAAACATGATTCAGAAGTACTGAAATAAAAAAATCTGAAGTGTCTCGAAACTATACGATCACATTTTGTGCAAATAAATATATTTATCAGTTGATTATTTTTACTCTGCATCCACCTTAGCAATACCCTGGGTCAGTTATTTCCAACCCTACCAGACCTGACTCCTGAACAGAGAAAGACCCAAATGCTTCCTAAAAACAGGAAGAGCGGAACTGAAGGTTGAATTCATGTTTGGTTCATGTTTGAAACCACTGATATAATCTGACCCAAACCTCATAAACGGTTTCTCATGTGTGGCTCAGCTTATTCTGGCTACTGCGACTGCACAGATCTCCACAACAAGGCCTGACTGCCTGCTAGTGCCACAATATCGATGACCCTAGTTGTGCAACCAGCTCGATGATGGGCTCTGTTCCTGAAAGGGATGCATGTTCAGTGTCCTGAGCTTTCCCAATCCTATTCCCAGGTTTTCAGTTATAACGCCTCCTTGTGTTTTTATGTTAGGGAGTCTCGCGCCGTCTCACGCGGATCACAGTTTTAACACTCCTATCGTTGCTTGTGTTGCCGCATGTGTGTAAGACA
>JAMWET010005523.1:45000-50000 GCA_024036415.1 Prochilodus magdalenae
ACTGTAGTTATACTGTGTTTTACTATGCACATAGATAAACCCTTTATTAAGACTGACTTCATGAAAACATGGATGCAGTTTGAGCTGGTCCAGAGACTTTGGGGGGTGTATTCACAGTGTGTTACCATTGGGGTGAATGGAAATTTGGGTAGATTGGATTTTCACTAGATCCTTAAAAAACATTAACCCAAATCCTATACCATAACACCACTGAGCATTAACTGGAGCATCTGTAGACGATCTACAGGGAACTTTCCAAATAAGAGGAGTCAGGGAGTGTATGCGTGCATGCGTGGGTATGTGTGCTTTGCTGTGACTGTTAGAGTTGTGAAAGGTCCAGAAGTGTTTCTCAGGAAGTGAAGTGTTTACCTGTGAGTGTGACAGGAGTCGTCACGGCGCTGTGTGTGTGTGTTTATTTACGCTTTGCTCACTGAGGTTCTTTGCTCAGACTGTGTACGGGGACACATTCTTACATAAAGACATCATGGTGCCACAAACACTCACAAACACAGGCTCTAAAGGATTAGGCGCTCCGTGTGACATCATAGTTCAGTTGCGTTCCGTTTCTGTCGACACCAAATTGCCACCTGAGCTGGAAACACTCCATCATGTGACTGTGTGTGTGCGTGTCACACGAAGAGACAGAGAAATATTAAACTGCTGACATACTCCCATGTGCATTACTCAATGGGTCTTTATAAAGTCATGCATGTAAAGGTCTAATTGGGCTGGTAAAGATGGCATATGAGCAACATTCATATGAATGAAATACAGACGATTTCAGGGTGCATGTTGTGAGTTACCGGCAACAACCTGCACAATTACGGAAACATACGGTGCTATGTGGAAACATTATTACGGATCAGGTCAAACACTTTGGAATTGGAATGGAGCAGAATATCTCAAAAACCGCAGGACTAGTTAGCGGACAAAAATGTGCACCAGGAAGAAGAAGAAGGAGAAGAAGAAGAAGAAAGAGAAGAAGAACATATCATTGGATAACAATATTTTTATTATAATTAAATAAACCCCGCTCTGTATAGCATGATATAAGCAGGCTAACCAAGAAAAATAGTTGCTGGCCCAAGCAGCTAATTAAAAACTGTTAGCGTTAGCTGGCTAGGCTAACCCAATGGGTTGCAGGAACATTAGTTGTCGTCATGCCTCAAGAAACTAACACAATGAAAAAAACCTTGAGTCGATTAAGAGGTGGGTCTCCTTGACAACCACCAAACAAACCATCTACTGTTTTATTTTTATGTCCGCCAATCCAATAAAGCCAGTCACTTCAAAGTATGTCGCTGGGCCCTACCATGTGAAGTGCCGTGGTTTCACTGCAGTTGTTTTAATTTGAGATGTTTGAAATTGTTAGGACTGTGTTTCAAATGAGTTGCAGGAAGCTTTGTGTTACGCAACCCAAGTACAACTCGGGGTTTCATCCATCAAAGTTGCATGAGAGTTCACCCTGTGAAGCCAGCCTTACACCTTCTGATTATATCTGCCTCTGCCTACAATCATTTTAGCTAGCTGTTTTAGCTGACTGTTTAGCTAGCCAGCTAACATCACTAGCTTGGCTGGCTAACAATGGTTTTCCTTTGAATTACCGTAATATCAATATCTGATTAGAAGCTAACTGATTTCACAGCTTAGTTTAGTAAAAAAAATGTTTTTCATAACTTACACTTTTTGATCTCATGCAAGTGTCACAACGCAATAAGGGCCTGTGGTCGGTTCCTGGCCGAGGCATCCAGGGACTTCTCTCTGTGGAGTTTGGAAGTTGCATGTTTCCTCCCACAGTCCAAAGACGTGTGGTCAAGTGAATTGGAGATGCTAAATCGCGCCATAGGTGTGAGTAAATCTGTAGGTCAGTCTGTGTTACTGCCCTGCGCTAGATTTCCATCCTGTCCAGGGTGTTTCCTGCCTTCTGCCAACCGAACGCTGGGATACACTCCAGCACCTCCCATGAGCCAGAAGGTTTAGAAGATGAGTGAGTGAGTGAGTGAGTGAGGGCTTACAAGTGTTTGTAGTTAAACTTAATACCACTATAGAAAATAATTATGGGTACTGACAAACGGCATCACTTTGATCCCAATTATGGCTCGTCTAGATAATCCTCCCCATTAAACGAATTAGCCCTGTGGCTGGAGTCTTTGTATGGGATGGTAGGGAATGAGCTAACAGCCTCTATGAACTTAACTGGATTAATCTCAGGAGCTACGGTCTTCGTATATGGAATTCTGTCAAACTATTTAACAGCTTCTAGAAATTCTAAAACTGAATCATCAACAATGGTCTTAGCTAGCTACCTGCTGCACTGCCATGTGTCGAAGGAGCAGGGCACACAGTGTAGGTATGGGGTGAGGAAGACCTGAACTCAGGAGGAAGAAATAAACCAAACTAGCCACAGGCTCAGAAGGACCAGCATCGTCTGGACAAAAAAACCCATTCTGTTCCAACAGGCCAATCATACGGAGTGTGGGCCTGCCTCGTAGGCTGCCAAACTCTCTCTCTAAGAGACGGCACTGAATGAAGCTCGAGATTGAGAGTCAATATTCTGCTTTATTTCCTGTTTATGTTGCCAGTCCACATCGGGCTGTAGAGTCAGCCAACATAACACACACACACACACGTCTGCAATACACACCGCCACAGAGACCACTTCCAGCTCCCTCTCTCTCTCACTCTCAGAGGTACAGCAAGGGAACACACAGCCCTTCTTTTCCTGCAGGCTGGTGTTGGGGCTGTGTGGGTGCGGGGCTTTGCCCGTAACCCAGTCCGATAAAATTAAAAACCCCACCAATATTTTTAGCATCACAAACATACAAAGTTAACTGGATGTTTTCTGAAGCAGTGCTGCTGCTACATACATTTGAACCTGTGATCTGACATGCACAGAAGAACTCTCGATCAGAACCGGTTCCGGTTCTATAGAGTTATACGGTTTAAATATGCCCAGTTAAATCAGAATTTTGGGGCCAGTGAGTTAATGCAGCATCCTCAGAGAACAGACCTCTGCAGGGTTCGGTGCACAACTTCGATTTATATGCTGAGGTCTATATATTGTAAAATGAATGTGGATATTTTGTGTGTTCATGTCGCGTGGCCTTAGTTCTGAAAGGGGTGTGTTTGCTCTGTACTGTTGGTGATGTACATGCTGTGTCAGTATTTGTTGTTTGTTTGTTTGTTTGTTTGTTTTGGTTTTAATTAGGTTTCATTTTATAATATGGGCCTGATCACTGGGTAGTTCTAGATCTGTATTATGAAATAAAATAAAAATGTAATTACTAAAATACTATGTGGCTGTTTTTGTTTGGGGGGTGTATTTACAATGGTGTCAGTACTGTGTGGTTTTGTCAGTAGTTTGACCTGTTGGTCCTGTGTTTATTAGTCAGTACTGTAAACTGTTGGTCCTGTGTGTGTTTATCAGTAATGTGCGGTTTTGTCAGTACTTTTAGTTGTTGGTCCTGTGTTTTTGTGTCAGTACTTTGAGCTGTAGGTCCTATGTCTATTCGTGTGTGTGTTTTATCAGTAATGTACGGTTTTTTCTTCTGTACTTTGAGCTGTTGCTGTTTGGTTCTGTGTTTCTTTAATCAGTAGTTTGACCCGTTGTCAACCTGTGTTTATGTTTGTCAGTAGTTTGACCTGTTGGTCCTGTGTCTGTTTGTCAGGGCTGTGTGGTTTTCTCAGTACCTTAAGCTGTTGGTCCTGTGTTCATTTGTCAGTACTGTGTGCTTTTGTCAGTAGTTTGACCTGTTGGTCCTGTGTTTTTGTGCCAGTACTGTGATTTTGTCAGTACTGTAAACTGCTGGTCCTGTGATTGTGTCAGCACTATATGGTTTTGTCAGTAGTATGACCTGTTGATACCGTGTTTATGTGTCAGTACTGTGAGGTTTTGTCAGTACTTTTAGTTGTTGGTCCTGTGTCTATTTGTCAGTACTGTGTGGTTTTGTCAGTAGTTTGACCTGTTGGTCCTGTGTCTATGTGTCAGTACTGTGTGGTTTTGGCAGTACTTTGAGCTGTTGGTCCTGTGTCTATTTGTCAATACTGTGTGGTTTTGTCAGTAGTTTGACCTATAGGTCCTGTGTCTGTTTGTCAGGACTGTGTGGTTTTCTCAGTACCTTAAGCTGTTGGTCCTGTGTTCATTTGTCAGTACTGTGATTTTGTCAATACTGTAAACTGCTGGTCCTGTGATTGTGTCAGTACTATATAGTTTTGTCAGTGGTATGACCTGTTGGTACTGTGTTTATATGTCAGTACTGTGCAGTTTTGTCAGTACTGTAAACAGTTGGTCCTGTGTTTGTGTCAGGACTATATGGTTTTGTCAGTACTGTAAACTGTTGGTCCTGTGTCTGTTTGTCAGTACTATATGGTTTTGTCAGTAGTATGACCTGTTGATACCGTGTTTATGTGTCAGTACTGTGCGGTTTTGTCAGTAGTTGTTGACTTGGTCCTGTGTAGGTCCTCTGTGTGTGTTTTGTCAGTAGTTTGACTGTTGGCTGTGTTTGTGTCAGTACTGTTTTCAGTACTGTTGGTCCTGTGGTCTTGTGTGTGTTTGTCAGTACTGTGCGGTTTGTCAGTACTGTAAACTGGTGGTCTTGTGTGTGTTTGTCAGTACTGTGCGGTTTATCAGTAGTTTGGCCTGTTGGTCCTGTGTGTGTTTGTCAGTACTGTGTGGTTTTGTCAGTAGTTTGACCTGTTGGTCCTGTGTCTATTTGTGAGTTGGTCAGTGCTGTTTAGTTTTGTCAGCGTTCGATGCTTGTTCCAGTGCTGTGTGGATTTGTTGTTGCTGTGTAATTGTGCTTGTACTGTATGACTGTGTCAGTCATTTCATTAGGTGCACTGTAGTTTGTCAGTACCATGCGATTTAGTCAGTACTTTAGTGTGTCGTGTGTCAGCACTGACGGGTATTAGTGTATTTGTGGTTTCTGTTCGTGCTCTGTGGTTTTTATGAGTGTGGTTTTGTCAATAATGTCATTTTGCCATTACTGTGGTCTACTACT
>JAMWET010005523.1:55000-62500 GCA_024036415.1 Prochilodus magdalenae
TGTTATTTCAGCTGCTTGATCTTCACACACACACACACACACTCTGGGTGGCACTGGCAGTGCATTCTGGGTACTGTGTGGCACCAGCAGTTAGTTGATTAGCAGTTGTGTAAGTGAGCGAGGGATTAGGAAAATCACACCTCGTCACCCATGGTAGCATGGATACAGGGTTTCTTGGAAGGGGAAAGTGATGATGTCATAGTGTAGTTAACACCTATAACACGTGCTGTGGGTTGAGGTGGTCAGTTATTCAGGAACACTGTATGTTCAGGAATCAGAGATGAGAACAGGGTCAGTGACTCGGGCTGAAGACTCGGACTCTGCCTCCACTGTCTCAAATTAACTGTACTGTTACATGTACACAGGTGTGAAAGTGAGTGATGATCTTCGGTGCTTAGTCCCGAAATATACACATTATACACTAAAATATACACATTATACACCAAAATATACACATTATACTATAAATATATACGTCATAAGTACCAGATTTGATTTGGACCTGAGACTTAAGGCTGCCGAAATTTTAGCCTGTAAAAATTATTAATTAGGACAACGGTAAATTAACGAATCCTAATTTTTCTAAATTTACATGTGTAGCTTCTCCTGTCAGTTGGTGATGGACATGCACCGCCGTGACTGCAATGCCCTTCACCTGCGGCCATGTTGGGTTCAATACAGGTTCAAACAAAGAGCCTTTCATTATAGAAAAGTGTTCCGTCTGATGGACAGAGCACTACGTCCAGTAAAGGCATGTTTGAAGGAAAGAACGAAAACAGCTGAAAGCTACCGGCTAGCATGCAGCTTGGATATCAAGTGTGCTAGCTAATTGCTATTGCTAAAGCTACTTTAAAGATCAGTGACTTTGACTTTTTATCTGAATTAGCCATAATGCTCTGTAGCCATTCAAACTACAGGTTTACCCATCATTTCAAGTTGCCTCTTTCCTCGAATCGCCACATGCAGTACTTTATCCATATCGCAGTGCATTATGGGTATACTGAGCCAGCTAGCTACTTTAGAGCCCGGTTAGAATTTTCACATTTGCTTCATAGTGATGAAATTCTCCCATGCAAGTGAAATTGGTTTCTAGTGGCATGTGTCTTCTACAACTGTGAATCTGATGCATCACACTTTATCACTTTATCATAATGCAATGCTTATACCGCCGCAGTTAGCATTTCTGCTTTAATCCGCCTGCAGTGTGGAGAGGAGAGGGCCGAAGTTTTATCACCCAGATCAAATAAATAGTGGAGAGACTCAGCTACCATCGTTTTGTGATTCAGGATCTGGATACGCACTCTAGGAAACTAAATACAGCGAGTATTTTCCAACGCAAGGAGACATCATCCCAAAAACAACACCAGGATATGTGTATCCGGACGGGACGGGACCACTGCTGAGTTCGGTGAAAAACAGTAATCAACCACGGCACTTAGGCCTGTAATTTTCCCAGGAGAAGCAGGAGGAAAACACCAACACGGCCAACTGGGGCGGAAATAAAATCAGTTAGGAGTACCTGTAAAAGAGGAAATGATCCCAGAATTCCTTGTGAATTTAATCCTGTTCGAACTGGGCTTCAGAACGGAAACTCTCCACTGGGATTTCAGACCGCCACAGAAGTGCAGACTCCCATATAAGTGCATTATTAACTGCATAGTTTTAGATATAGGCATGGTTACAGGGCGTCTGGTGAGAGGGAGGTAATGATGTCATAGAGTCATTAACATACACAACACGGCCGGTGCGGTCAGCCACGCTCCAACAAGTCCAAATGAAACGGGGGTGATTAAAGCAGGGAACGGTTGCATGTGTGGCCATCTGATGCCATGATGGCCCGCGGTGCCAGTACTGCCAAAGCAGAGCTGAGAAAGCAACAGAAGGAGAAATAATAAAAATGAGATTATTAGTTCACAGGGTAATGAGAAACTGATCAGGGGTGGATAAGGCACTGTGCCAAACTGAGAAGACTCTTTCATCAACAGTCATTAATTACATTTGTCCTGTTTAGAGATCAAAGGAAAACAACACTTCCATAATTAGAATCCAAAAATGATTACAAAAATGACCAACCAGGACCTGGTGGACCACTAAAACTCACAACCGGATAAACAGCACTCTTTTTATCGTGGAGAGAGAGAGCTCCACTCTTACTTTAGATCTGAAACAGTCCCTCGTGTTTCTGTACATCTAACCAGAACGGTAACACGGATGTGATGTACAGGAGGCTCACGTTATTACTCCTGGTATCTACAGGCTCGGCCCATTCTGTCAGCTCCAGGTGTCGTATAGAAGAGCTTGGTGGCTCAACTTTACAGCGTTCAGTCCATCGGTTTCTCTGCAGACTTTATCAGACCCCTTTTACCCTGTTCTTCAATGGTCAGGACCCCCACGGGACCACCACAGAGCAGGTACTATGTGGGTGGGGGATCATTCTCAGCGCTGCAGTGACACTGACGTGGTGGTGGGTGGTGTGTGCTGGTGTAGTTTTAAAACACCTCAGTGTCACTGCTGGCAATAGCGTCCTGTGGGCGGTGTCCTGTGGGCGGTGTCCTGTGGGTTGTGTCCTGTGGGCGGTGTCCTGTGGGCACAGATGAAGGACTAGAGGGTGACCAACACCGAGAGAGAGAAAGAGGGAGAGACAGAGAGAGAGAGAGAGAGAGAGAGAGAGAGACAGTGCACTGGCATCCTTACCGTTAAAGTCAGTGAGTGACCTTGGCATCTATTAAAAATCGAGTTCACTCTGAGTCATACTTTTCATTGTTATTGTTTAAAGGATGAGACGAACGAGCTGTGAGCCTTTCACCAATACGGCCGCACTCGGACACTTTATTATTATTAATATTCCTAATATATGACAGCTACGGACAGCATCACTGAGTCACTTTAAACTACAGACACATATTCATATTTATATTATAGCTCCGCTGTCTCAGACTGTCCTCGTCTAATAAATGTACATATCAGAGAATTTCTACAGACCCCTCCTGTCTCTGTATGTTCTGTATGTTGGTATTTATTTAATGTATCTCTTTTATATCTTTTTATTTTAATATTTAGTATGTATATAGTGTTATCCTGCTGTAGAGTATCCACCTGAGCCTCACCACAAACATTTCAATGCATAAATGTCCAGACACGTTGTGCTTATGATAAATAAACCTGAAACCTGAGATGCTCTGCAGTAAATGTGTGACAGAGCCACTGGAGTGACTGGATCACCTGTCACTAGTCGTGTCACTCCACCATTTCAATCCCCTTTAATCTCCCACCACCTCCACCTGCTTCAGCTGACCTCAGTTCCTTTCTGCTCCGTTTAATTTTAATGCAGATGATTTATTTGATGCTAGTTATTTTACTGCTCGATAATATTTGATTATTTTTAAAATAATTAAAAAAAAAATGTAGTTTTATTGTTGATTACCTTATTTGGTTCTTTTAATGAATTTACATTTATTTTAATTACATATTTAATTGCTATGTATGCTATTATTCTATATGTTTTATTTCTTTATAAATCTTCCTCTTGAATATCTAGCTGATTTAGAATTTAGTTTTTTATATATATGTACAAATTACAAATGTAAATGCAGGTTAAACACATATTTATAGTGATTTTGAATATTAATATTTATTATAACGAATTAATACCTAATATTTAATAATTAATACATCTTCTGTAGTTTAGTTCCTAAGGTTTTATAGGATTAGGGAACTGTTAACTGACATTTTATTATTGACTGATGCCAAGAAAAAAATAAATATGAACCCACATGCTAAATGGCTTGTTCTATACCTAAAGAGTATTTAAATTATTCACATTTAATAACTTAAATTAATATTATAGGTTTTACAAACTGTTATAGTTAGTTTACACTGTAAATTGTCAGTTAAATATAGTGCCTTTAATAACATAATATACTAGAGATTAACAACAGTTTATATGAACTGTACTCAAAAGTCTCAACCTCTAAATTACACATGGAAGTAGAGAGGGGGGTACATAAAACTATGTCACTGAGTAACAGGCTACCGTCTGATAAGGTACAGTTGTGCTGGAAGGTATATACTTTTGATAGAATATCGGTTGTAGTGTGCCAAGTACAAGTTTGTCATACAACTCTGAATTGCTCATCTGTGGTGCCAAAAAAAAAATGCACCTAGTGTAGAGGCACTAATGCCTGCAACGATCTCTGGTGTTGATGTTATGGAGAGTCAGATGCGCTGCACGTTTTGTTGTCGCTTTGGTTCTTCCACCACGGCTCGATCGGTTTTTATACGACCGATTTTCGCTTTGCATGTTGTAAACCTTGTTAGACTCCCGCTCTTTCCCTCTACGATACTGATTCTGCGTATTTATAGGCTTGTGACTAAGTGTCACAATGTATATAGGTAGGGTGTAAGCAAATGGGGAGAGAATTTCATGTCATGTATTAGCAGAGGCTGGAAGGTGCAATCGTAGCTGGATAGGCGCTGTAAATTAAATCATCTTCGGAGGGAGTTTTTTGTGTGTTGGAAGCGAAGACGAAAGATGGAGCCGTAAACTGAAACAGAAGAAGAGAAAACGAGCCCGTGCCCCGGGTCCTCTAGAAAAGCGACACACTGAAGTGTTGTGTGTGGAAGCCGTGGAAAGTCTGGGTGGTGAACTCTAAGAGAAGACAAGTGTGATACCCGATTCTAGTCATTAACTGAGCCACGAGGGGGCAAGCAGAGCGAAAGTGTGTTTGATACAGCTGAACCCAAGCTTGTTTCAGAACCTCACCAGTCCATCTGACATCGTCCATTACACTCCACTTCTCCTTCCTTTTCTCTTCTATCTCTCGTGTTTGCTGTGCGTTCCTTCCTCGCAGTCGGTCTCACTTGGCTTTGCTCCTGCTCCTCTCTTTCTCTCTCGTCTCCCTCTCTCACCCGTCTCCCTCTCACACACTCTCGTATCTCTTCGTCCCTCTCTCCCTCTCCGGCCCCTCTCTCCACACACGGTCTCGGTCACTCGTCCCATCACATCACTCGTCAGTCCACTTCGTCTTGCTTTCTCTCCGATCTCTTTCTCTCGGGATCTCTCTGCAGTGTCCCTCTCTTGCTCTCAGTCGTCCCTCATCTGAATGGTGAATGGAGTCAAATATCTCATTATAAAAAAGACTATTTACTACATCTTCCTCACCATTCGATCGACTGTGCCAACAACTCAATCTGCTCAAAAGGTTTTTGCCTCCTGGCTTCGGGATCATGTTTCCTCATACTCTCTCGTGACGGTCTCTCTCTTTTCCTGTTCTTCTTTCTCGACCTAATTCCGTTTTTTGTTTCAGCATGTGTGTGTGGAGTTCTTTTCTTCTTTCTTAAAAAAAAAAAAAAAAATTCATTTTCACGAGAGTCATTAAGTAGAAGCGTCTCTCTCTTATCAATATGTGGTGTCAGAATTCGGTTCTCATGACAGGGCTTGTTTTGGTCCCTCTCGGTCCCTCCATCCTCCTCTCCCTCTCACACAACTCTCTCTCTCATCACTCTCCCCTCTCTCGCTCTCTCTCTCCCGTCTTTTCCCTCTCCCTCCTCAACATACCCCGCTCGTCCCTCTCCCTCTCTCCCTCTCCGCTCCTCACTACAGCTCTCTCTCTCTGTCCATCGTCTCATCTTCCTCCCTCTCTCTCACATTGCTCCATCCTCGTCTGCTCCTCTTTCCCTCTTCCCTCATCCACACCCGCTCTCCCTCTCTCTCTTCATCGCCTCCTCTCTCTCTCTCTCTCTTTCTCTATTCCTTCTCTCCCTCTCCCCTCTCTCACGACTCTCTACTCTTCGGCTCCGGTGGGCTCTCCTCCTTGGTCTCTTATCTTCCAAAAAAAGGAACAGCCCTTCTCTCCCTCTCCCTCTCACATACTCTCTCTCTCTCCTTTTCTCTCCTCCCTCTTTACTCTCCCTCTCTCTCTCTCCTCTCTTGCGTCACTTCCCTCTCTCTCCCTCTCTCATCTCGTTCGTTCTCGTTTTCTCTCTGTCTCGTCCTCTCTCTCTCTCTCTGGCTCTAAACTCCACGAAGGGCTGCACTGTACACACAAACAACACTAGCAGGACACAATGCAGAACTTCACAATGAGCGCGAGAGAAAGGGAAGTGAAAGAAAGAAGAAATGAAGCGCAGTAAGATACAGAGAAAAAAAAAAACAGAGAGAAATTTCTTTACGCCTTTATTTTTGTGCTATCTTCTTGTTTAATTTTCCCATCCTTCTTACCTGGTGCAGCAGACATATGAGAGAGTGAGAGAGAGAGAGAGATGCAGACAGAGAGAGGTAGAGAGAGATGTAGAAATAGAGATGCGTAGAGAGAAAAGTAGAGAGGGAGAGAGAGACTTATAGACAGTGACAAAAATATGGAGAAAGAGAGAGTAAGAGAGAGGGTGGTAGTAAGAGAAATGCAAAAAGAGAGTAAAAGAGTAAGAGAGAGAAAATGAGAGAGAGAGAGTAAATGAGAGAGAGAGAGAGTAGAAGAAAGAGAGGGTGATAGACTGCACAGGAAATGCAGAGAGACAGCTGTAGGGTGCTGAGTGTTATGGAAAGTTCCTCCTCTTCCTCCTTCCTGCTTTAATTTGTTTTAAAGATGGTGTGAGTGGCGGAGCAGGGTGAGGAGGTGAGGAGGTGAGGGTAATAAATCTGCTCCTTCTCATCAAGCTGACGCGTAGACTCCTCCACAGATTCGCCATTTCCGCATCATACACCAGCTCTGACATCTTCACTCAGAGGGTGGAAACAATCCCTCACGGTGGATATGAAGGGAAACAGAGGAGGTGCAGTCAGACATGGTGTGACTGGGCTAGTAATGCGAGAGGCTTAGCATTCTGCAGAGTCCTTACCCAGTTTTCAAGCCATATCGTTTTCATGCCACGTCATGTATATACGGTACCCTTCCGCTAGAGAAATAATAACCACAGATTAAAAATTACTGCCCACTAATGAACTGGGACCGTACCCAACCTCCCTGGACGCGACTGCAAGAGGAAGCGTGATGACAAATCGAAGAGTATAATAGGAATAGTAACCAAAGAGCCCAGAACAACTTCCGAAGAGCTTAGAGGTGAACTCCAAGGTCAAAGTACATCAGTGTCTGTCGCTGTCTTGGCCAAAGTGAACCCAATGGAAGACGACCAAGGAGGAAACCACTGTTGAAAGCGAAACAGAAAAAAGCGAGACTGGAATTTGCCAAAATTCATATTCACAAGCCGCAAAGCTTCTGGAAGGATGTCCTTTGGATTGATGAGACAAACCTGGAGCTCTCAGCCACATCAGCTCTGTGTTCACAGACACCAACACGAAGCATACAATGGCAAGAACCCACTGCGCAACATGGAGGGGCATGGTTCTGTTCCAGGGCTGTGTTGCTGTACAGTGGAGTCTCAAGACTGTCCAGGCATTCTGGAGCGAAACGGACTGGCCAGTGTCAGAAGGCTGCTCACTGGACTATTCTGAATGAGCCCTGATCTAGATCTAAAGGTGAGACACCTGGGGACAGGTGCAGA
>JAMWET010005523.1:67500-82500 GCA_024036415.1 Prochilodus magdalenae
ACAGACCGTTACCACGACTGTCCTTAACACCACGTCACCGTCACCAAAGACTGCAGTGGTGTCGTACCAGACTGTCATGGAGTGACTCAGAATGGCGGCGGGTCATCTTCAGTGACGAGTCCCGCTTTAGTCTTGGTGGAGACGCCCAACGAATCCGTGTGTGGAGGCACCGTGGTCAGCACCAAGATGAACGGTTTGTAGTCACACGTCCAGAAGGCCTGGTGTCCCTCCACCTCCACCCCTACCGCACCATCTGCAGGAACTGTGTGAGGATGTTCAAGCTGCATGGGATGGATTATCACAGGACTCCATCAGGAACCTCTACAGCTCCATACCGAGACGTGTGGCGTGTTGGGTTAGCAAACACGGCGGCCCGACGCCATACTGAGAGACAGACTTCTGTATGTGTAGCTCAATAAATATTGATCATATCAGTCTAAATTTATCATCAGTTATTGATCCTGGGACCCATTGGTGCCAAATTATTTATGACCACCTACTTAAAAATGCCACTGCTTGTCCACCTTGTGCAGCTCGAACCCGGATTCTCCTGACAAGGCAGCACTTTTACAATGCTCCACTGTTATTTTGGCAATTATGGCAATCCCATGCAAACTGGAGGCGACGGTACTGATGAGCCTTAACACTTTTAACATTTACACCTGAACCAGGTAGCAGTGTTCGCTCGGTAGTGATCCCTGACCCTGTCCTTGGTGCTCCTGTGTTCATTAGAGAGGTCAGCTGCTCCACTTTTTATATTTGCCCATTATAATCATTTGGTATTTGATGGTTGGTTCATTCACATGTGCTCTTATCCTTATACAAAATGTTACTTAAAAAAGAAAAGGTTTATTTATTATAGGATTAAAATGTTCACTATAAAAATAAATTGTGGTATTCATTTTTAACTAATTGTGTGTTCAGGGGACTTAAAATTTTTTATTGATTTAAACTTATTTATAGATTTTACCATTATAACCTTATTATGAAATAAGCGTTATTTACACAAATATATACAACCATTAAATATTTTTTAAATATTCGGAATATTTTTCCCTCTTTCTTTGATCATCCCGTTTACAAAAATGATATTTTAAAGGTAAAAATGGGAATAAAGTTGTATTATTCAAATCTAAAGAACAAATCACCCTTAAAAGGTTTAATTCTGAAGTTGTAATAAAGTGGCTCAGTTATTAAATCTAAAGGCTTGAAGGCGTAACCCATGTGTGTGGAACCTGAGGTGTTCAGTAGAAGGTTTTGGAAGTGCTGGGGCTGTTTGTGAATTTGTCTTTCTCTGGTTATCTCTTTTGTATCTCTCAAAATGTCAAACTACCTGGGAGGTCATCTTCCCTGTCCAGGCTTCACTGCGTTTATGTTCATACTGTATCAAAACGGAGCGATATTATGGAAACGTCTACTTCATACGTGACATGCGGGCACATACGCATCTATACCAGCAGATGTACGTGTGATCCTGAGCTGTCCCGAGTCTCGGAACCCTCTGGTTCTTGACAGTGTGGAACATTAAGATGTCAAAGAGCGGTGACTTTAGTGTCATGGATATGAAAGTGGGAATGTCGCTGTGTAACGTCTGAGTGAAGATGTTACGGTGTGGCGGCTGTTAAATGTGTGCGTGTCTTCTGTTAAAGAGAGATAAATGATTTTCCTTTGTGTACTGTTAGAACAGTGTGTGTGTGTCTGTGTGTGTAGGCGTACCCGCATGCCAGACAGATGGCAGTACCCGCTGACCTTTTACTCGCAGTGGGCACACACCTGTGAAAAAAATAATCCTAATGGAAGTTAAAGTATAGTCGCTTTCCAAGTGGATCAGACACAGAGGTGGAACTTTCAAACACTGCGTCTTCTCGCTGTTCACTCTGTTGGACACTGCTACCATGTAGCTCTGGCTTGTAGATGTAGATTTACACACAGTAGTCTATCTGTGGATGTAAAGCTCGTGTTGGTTATCCTCTAGTCCTTCATCAGTGGTCACAGGACGCTGGCCACAGGCCACCGCTGGAGGGATTCTGTGTTGGTAGACTAGTCTCAGTGTCTGATCCACTCCAACACCACCAGCTCGGTGTCACTGTAGCGCTAGCAGCGGCCCACCACCCAAATAATACCTGCTCTGTGGTGGCTCTGGGGGCGGACAAGGCAGGCGGAGAAACAAACAGACTGCAGTCTGTGAAGAGTCTGTTAAACCATGTGATCCATTTCAGTGTACCACATTAGATTAAAATCTCAAAACTACTTTCTGGCATAAAAATATTCGATCATGTGTGACTGGTGTTTTGCAGGCTCATATTTCACATAGCCATTAATACTGATATTTCTCCGGGATTTCATCATTAGACAAGTCTACACCAGTGAGCTTTTCCACAGAAGAGGTTTAGACATGTATTCAGAGTTGCTAATGTGTTTTCGAGGGCATGGTAGAACGAGTTTTACAATGAGAATTTCAGTTGCAAAAATTGTGCAAGATCGTCTGAACACAGTTATATACAACAGCCCTCCTTTATTTATTTTATTTCCAGTGAAAACGGCCTTTAGGTGCAAGCTGTTTAATACAGAAATCATTTAACAGACAATTACAAAGAAACTGAAATAATAAATATCGTTTCTTCTGTTCAGTGATGTTTCCAGCCTCTCCATTATTCAATATAATCTGAAATTCTGTAATTCTGGGAAATTCACCGATATTTTTCCACACCTTCCAAGTTCAGTCTGAAAAACTGGCTGTATTTTCTGCTTCTCCGAATCCCAAAACACATTCCAGGATTTGGATGTTAGGGTGGCCAGCCCATCATTTTAAGACCATCATTGGTTGATCTTTTATTATGATTTTTAAAAAATATATTTTTATATACCATGGATGATGAAATCCCTAAGTTCTTTCCTGTTGCACTGTGAGAAGCATCATTCTTCTGAAACAGGACGCGTCTCTGGGTCTTTTAAACCTGAACCTAATTAGTCGTGAGGTGTTATGAGAGCCACCAAGTCTTTCTTGGCATTGCCAAACTTTACCAGTCTTTAGTTGCACCAGTCCCAACTCGTTTGACACCTGTTGCTGGCATCAACTTCAAGATGGGGATATACATTCTCTGTACATGTTTCTTTAAATTTAAATACAGTTCCCTCACTCACACTGTTTCTCGCTGTTTCTCGATGTGGTTGGTGTGGCGCAATGGATAACACCACTTGTCATTGAGTTACCACCACATGTGGGAGATTGGGGTTCGAATCCCAGTCTGGGTGACTATGCTGTGCTACGCCAATAAGAGGCCTTGGGCAAGACTCCTAACACCACACTGGCCTACCTGTAATGTAGTTAGCCTTGTAAGTCGCTCTGGATAAGAGCGTCAGCTAAATGCCGTAGATGTCCCAGGTGGAATCACCCCAGAGAACCCATTTGGGCACTTCTATGTTTAAGAGTGCAGGCGTGTCTGAACTTGTGTCTGCTGCTGTGTCTTTAAATCCTAAAATAACCTGCTTGTTGACGCTGATTACTGTAGATAACTTACCCGTTACTGTTTTTGTCTTTTCTAACCTCCACTGGTTAAACACTGTCTCCCCCAGCTGACGGTCCGTTGTTGGAAAACAGCCGTTTTAAGATGGAAGGTTTGAAGGGGAGGGGGGGAGGGCCTGAGGAAGGAGAGAAAGGGAGAGCTTTAGGAGATGTCCTGCTGGTTAGAGTCATCACACTTGAACCATGAACAGTGCTGAGGAGAGAGTTACCACCCACTGAATACCACACACACAAAACACACACTCACACACACGCCCCAAAGGCCTGGGAGAGCAGTTCTGTAGAGTGATAACAGATGGCGAAAGCAAAGCTCTCCAGCCTCTCAAGCTCCTCTGTGTTTGAGCTCTGAACTTAAGCGACCTTCAGCCTGCCGCTACCACTAACCTTGCTGCTAATGTTAACAATGCTGTTACTGATAACACTGCTGCTAATGCTAACATTACTGCTATCGCTAACGTCGCCGCTAGTGCTAACACTTCTCTTAGTGCCAACACTGCTACTAATGTATTGTTTTATAGGAGTGACAGATAACAGTGAATGTGTCCGTTTCAGTTTTCAGTTTGTGTCAGTTTTCCAGACCACACAACCACATTCCCAAGACAATTTACTGCATCCATTGTCCTGTATATGCTGAGCTGAGATATGGCCTGTGGGCATGATGGCACTGTTAAAAAATAAAAAAACTCAAAATTTCAAGGCAGCGTACTACACTGAATTACAATAAAATAATAAAAAATAAAATAAAAAAAATTAATACAGCACTGGGGACGCAGGGAAGTAATACTCTAAACAGGATCCAGGTTAAGTATCTTTACTTTAATTCTTCTGTATATATATATATATATATATTATTTTTTATATATATTATTTTTTATTATTATTATTATTTTAATATTAGCACTGGGGATGCAGGGAAGTAAAACTCTAAACAGGATCTAAGTTAAGTATTTTTAATCCTTGCTTGGTGTAAAGTCACACTGCAAAAAAAAAAAAACATTAAGAAAACTCAAAAGTTCAAGCTTACTGCACTAAATTTAAATTAAATAATAAAATAAATGAATAAATTAAATATATAAATAAAAACAACTACTAACTACATTTTGTTCAGATAATTTATCTTTCTGATGTATATTTTACACAAGTTTAAGTTTAGTGCAGTTGTCTTGCGGTTTTTATTTTTCTTAACTTTTTTTTTTTTACAGTGTGGCTTTGCACTGAGTAAGGATTATTTGTAAGCTGGAGCCTGTTTGGAGTATTACTTCCCAGCGTCCCCAGTTCTGTATTAAAGTGTGTCACACACTTTGAACCTTGCTGCATAATATTTACATGACTAGGTCATATGCTTGAGTTATGATGAGAAATTATGTCCACTAATATGATTTTAAGACACCACATTGAATAGCAACTATGGGTCCTCTGCTAGCTATAAGAAGAAGCTAGCTCGGCATTCTTAGCATGGACATCATGGCAAAGAGGCCAAAGAGGATGATGAGGAAGACAAAAAGAGAGAGTGACCAAGCCGGAGACTGGCTGGCTTTATTTATCATGAGAGAAAAGAAAGAGACATAGCAGACAAGAGATGGAAGGACGCAAGACAGTCTCATGGCTTATAATAAAGAACAACAACAAACAAAAAACCCCACAGCATGATGTTCCTCTACACCAGCGTTATTTATAAAAGACCTTCACGTAGGCTGTAACCTTATCCATCTCATCCCTGTCTCAGAATTTTTCAGTTTTTCTGGATTTTGCGATTTCCTGTTGTAACGAATGGAGGTACTGTGTTCGGTAGGTGCTCTCGTGGAGAGGTGGGTACTTGGTAGTTTGGGTACGTCCCTGGAGACACACGCAGGGAACGCGTGGTAAGGGGGTTTCAGAGACAGTTTATTAAGCATGAGAGCACAGAGACTTCGCTCGACACAAGATCCCAGAAAACAGCAGCTGGAGAACCCTGGCTACAACCTAGAACAGTTCTCCATGCGCACATTCTCCCCCTCGTCTCTCCCTACTCTCTCTCCATCATTCACTGTGGCTCGCCCGCACACATGCGCAGTGCACCCAGCCTTAAAGTGACCGGTACACTGTATTACCATCGTGTGATGTTAGTCTACCGTGTAAGTCAACGTGGTTCTCTCGCTACTGACGTTGTGCCACATTCTGGCAGAATCCAAGTCCCCTCCTTTAGACAGTTCATCCTCAAGAGTGCAAACTGATATAAACCGAGTCAGGGAGCAGTCTCCGTATCTCTGTTATATTGGTGTTATGGTTTAATGATGTGATGCATTGTTTTGGAAATTATGTTAATGGGCATCATAATGTCATGTTCTCTGGTCCAATGAGGGAAGGGCGTGTCTGTCATGGCAAGGTGGCATATTAGTGAGTAATACGCAGACTTCTGGACGATATCTTTTTAGGGACGTCCATGCTTATTACAGTGTGACAACCACGGGTCAAATGCTGCATGTTAGGATGAATGTGTGTGTGTGTTTGTACTGTAACCTCGAACAACAACCGAGCCGCAGCAGCAGTCCAAAGCGCTTGCCAGGGCCCTGAAAAGCCACCAGCACCTTTGTTGTGGAGCGCAGCATGTGCAGGCAGAGGGCGGTGCTGGCTGATCACGCACGGCTGGCCACAGATGAGGAGCATAGTTGCCATGCCAAAACCAGGGAGGATAAAGGGAGGAGAGAAGACAGCTGTCGGGGTGAGACACTCCAGTAGGCCCACACTAAACTTTGTCTCGCTGTTCTTTCGTCCAGGCTTCACGTCAGACTCGGACCAATAACTGATGATATATTTAGACTGATATGATCAATATTCAGTATGGCGTCGGGCCGCCGTGTTCGCTAACCCAACACGCCAGACGTCTCGGTATGGAGCTGTAGAGGTTCCTAATGGAGTCCTGTGATCATCCATCCCATGCAGCTTCAACATCCTCACACAGTTCCTGCAGATGGTGCGGTAGGGGTGGAGGTGGAGGGACACCAGGTCTTCTGGTCGTGCGACGAGACACCGCTCCTCTTGGTGCTGACCACGGTGCCTCCACACACGGATTCGTTGGGCGTCTCCACCAAGACTAAAGCGGGACTCGTCACTGAAGATGACCCGCTGCCATTCTGAGTCACTCCATGACAGTCTGGTACGACACCACTGCAGTCTTTGGTGACGGTGACGTGGTGTTAAGGACAGTCATGGTAACGGTCTGTGTGCATGTAGTCCTGCGTGGTGCAGCCGTCTGCCGATGGTGCTGCACTAACAGGATGACTCATGGAGGACACCAGTGCTCACTGGATGTCCGTAATCGTAGCTGCTGGGCCGATCAGGCACAGTGATGATGGCCGTCTGTGCTTATGTCATATGGGCGGCCGAGTGTGAGATGTCTCACAATCTCAACCCTACCCACCGAGTTGTATTGTTGTATTGTCAGCTGATTCCTTCTGGATACAGCTATGTTTTGATGATGAATGTGTATAAGGACAGTCCAGCTCAGATCGTAATAGCAGGACTGAATTAATTATGCTTCTAATTAAATTAATGTTTAATTAAAAATTTACCGCTTTTGAGACACAAGCTTTTCTTTTCAGTACTAATATACTGTACTTGTATTATTACTATAGAGGCAGCATCTCAGCTAGTCCTTTAATAGCCCATTAGGGAGCTTAGAGACCACCAGGTGTGTATTTAATGGGCCTAACCAACAGTGCTGAGGGAACTGAAGGGCTCCACACATTTTGTTCTCGTACGTACTTTATTCTTCTTTAGCTTCAGCACAACTGTTTATTTGGTTCGTATGGGCCAAGAACAGACAATCCCCTTCTTCCTTAAACCCCACACACACACTTCTCTCTCTCCTCTCTTTCTCCTGTGTTTTGCTGCCGAATGGAGACATCCTAAACGTTAATGTAGCGTATCTGAGGACCTCTCACACACACATTCCCAGGGCCCCGTTAACATAGCAGCCAAACAAACACACCGTCAGACTCTTGACTAGAGCTCATCCCAGCAGAACAATTCAACCCGAGCTCAGCTCACACACACGTGCGGCTCTGAACGGTCCCAGTAGAACGGCCAGTAAGGAGTAGAGAGTCGTTCATCTTGACAGCCGAACTCTGCGGGACCGTGTGTGTTTGTTCGACTGGAGTTTGGCAGATGAATTAGCTCTTCATTTAGTAATCAGCTGAAATAACAGCAGAGCTTTGGCTTGATGAATTACTCAGGAGTGCCGCGTCGGAGACCGCGTGATGGATGCCTGCGCTGATGTACATGGCTGTAGTCGTATAGTGCAGGTTTCGGATCGGTGCAAACGCAGCCCGTTACCTCACCCTCCTGCAGGAGCAAAATATTATCCTTCCAAAGTGGAATGCTTATAGAGCACACACCAGTCGCTAATGAGGTTCAAGTTAGCTGACCAAACCTATTCTTTCAACGGGTGGTTCCTTTAATGGATCAAACCTCTGACTGAAAGATGCACTGGCTCACAAGCCAAGTCAGAGGGTGTCCTGTGATAATCCATCCCATGCAGCTCGAACATCCTCACACAGTTCCTGCAGATGGTGCGGTAGGGGTGGAGGTGGAGGGACACCAGGTCTTCTGGACGTGTGACGACAAACCGTTCATCTTGGTGCTGACCACGGTGCCTCCACACACGGATTCGTTGGGCGTCTCCACCAAGACTAAAGCGGGACTCGTCACTGAAGATGACCCGCTGCCATTCTGAGTCACTCCATGACAGTCTGGTACGACACCACTGCAGTCTTTGGTGAAGGTGACGTGGTGTTAAGGACAGTCGTGGTAACGGTCTGTGTGCATGCAGTCCTGCATGGTGCCGCCGTCTGCCAACGTAGTGCACTAATAGAATCTCTCATGGAGGGCATCATCGCCTGCTGGATGTCCGTAATCATAGCTGCTGGGCCGATCAGGCCCGGTGATGATCACTGTCCGTGCTTATGTCACATGGGTGGCCGAGTGTGAGATGTCTCACAATCTCAACCCTACCCACCAGGTTGTATTCTTGTCAGTTGATTCCTTCTGGGTGCAGCTGTTTCTTTTTTCAAGCTGGACAGCACTTCTCATGACCCCCAGTGCGTATCAGTCTGCACAGCACTACTGTAATTCAGGCAAGTCGAACTTCATTCTATTAAAACTGCAGCAGCTTTCCATAGACTGTTCCTAGCTCCACCCACAGGTGGATTATTTTATAGCAAGGTTGCTCAAGTTTTGAAGGAAGAAAAAAAACCTTTTTGTTTCTCGTTTCTACACTTTCCCCCTCTCCTGCACACTTCGGCTAGTTGAGTGACACTGTTTCTTTTGATTGAGGAAGTCTTTCTCTGATACGGCCGATATCGCCTTTTATCCCACTTTCATTTTGCTGCCCGGACCACCTACCTGTCACGCTGTCACACCCTGCCCAGTCCTGTTCATGTTTGTCTGTCTTATCTGGCTTCCTGTTTCTGTCTTGTCATGTCCATGTGCTGTCTGTCACTCTGTCCCATGTGCTTCTGTTTGTTTTGGTTTTTTGCTCCTCCTGTCTTCGCCCTCTTGTCAGGCCCCTCACCTGTTTCTGGCTCCGCCCCTTCCCAGGTGTCTCTCGTTAGCCCTTGTTGTTTTATACTCCATGTTGTGCCCTGTGTTCTTGCTTGGCGTTTGTTCCCCTGCCAGTGTTTTGTTTCCATACTAGCCCTTTTGTCTCCTTGTCCGTTGGTTTATCTCCTTGTTGGTTGTTTTTGTAATCCGTTTTTTTCTTTGGTTTGCTGACTTTGTTACTCTTCATTAAAGCACTTGTGCTTGCATACCGTCTCCTCGTCCTGTCCCCGTGTAACACACGCTGTTAAAAAGTGTTATAGAGTAATACAGAAATATCAATAATTCAGTAGTAATATATTTACGGAGTGGGATTCTTTCTATTGGATTTTCTGTATCTGATTTAGTCACATCCCTACATTTTGGAGCGGGAAGTGAGTTTGCATCCCTCTCCCACACAGCCACTGTGTGAACACTTGTGATTTAGAAGCAAATGTGTCTCAAATCTGAAAATCAGCGTGTAAAATAAACATTGTTGCTACTGAAACGTGTTTTATGTATTTATGATTTGTTGCATGTGCAGCTATTCAAAGCTGTGCCACTAACGAAACAGTGATGACCCCTTTCTGTACTGTTGAATTGGTAAAGCACTGCACTTCACATTACACGCTGGTAATGTGTTATGGATTTTATGGAGCCATGTAAATATTTGAATATTGAATATATTGATTAAGATTACAAACAAAATTAGCTGACAAGAGATTAGGCTCTTTTGCATGTAGTTCTACAGTGTGTGCTAGATAAGGAGAGTTTAGTTAGTATATACTGTCTAGCACTCGTGATTAAAGTACTGAGAGTGTGTATTTTTCATATACTGACAATCTACTTAGTATGCTAAATATAATCATTAGTGTGATTAAACTACTGTCTATATTTACATAGTAAATATATTTTAATTTTCAATAATGTTTAATATTTTTAATATTTTAATATATATAGCACACAAAACAACATATATATATATATATATATATATATATATATATATATATATATATATATATATATATATAATATTTATTTTATAGTATTTATCCAGTATTATATATATATATATATATATATAATATTTTATTTTATAGTATTTATCCAGTATTCTATCTATATATATATATATATATATATATATATATATATATATATATATATATATATATATATATATATATATGTTGTTTTGTGTGCTATATATATATTAAAATATTAAAAATTATTTATTTTTTTTACATATATTTATTATGTAAATATAGACAGTAGTTTAATCACACTAATGATTATATTTAGCATACTAAGTAGATATATATTTTTTATTTTTATTTACTATATTTATTATTTGACTTTATATAGTATTTATCTAGTATTCTATATCTAGTATTTATATGATCCTCATTAGTGGCCTAATAATCATATTATACGATTAGAATAGATTGTGTTCATCATATAATCTCACTTTGCAAACATCCCTGATTATTTATTATTTTCTTTATCTAGTTATTGAATCAGGTTAGCTGCCTCTGCTTGTATCTTTCCCCTGATATCATGTGGTTGCATGATTTAACAGTCCATATTTAATTCTGGATCATTTTGAATCATTGGATCAGTATGTAGAGAATAAGAAGTATGGATGTGCTGTTTCTCAGCCTCACCACAAGGGGGAGGCAGAGGCTCTGAAATGAGACCTGGACCCCTCCGTTCCTAGTGAAGTGTTTTCTTTATTTCTTTTTGTACTTTTTTCTGCTGGACTTATTTACTAAACTTACATATAATACTCCACTACACCATACCCAATCTGTCCCTCCCTTAGACTTTGGGGTAAGCATGTAGCATGTCAAATGAATTAAGCACAAAGTGAGCCCACCAATCAGAGTACAGCATGCTCACTGTTTTGAGCTTATTTTGGCATGTTGGTTCTAGCTAATGGAAAATGTTCTCCTTCAGTGTTCTGTGCTTATGATCACTTTAATATACATCAGTGTCAGACTAATTAATGACCCTCTGTTAAAAGACTGATGGACCCACTGGAGTTAATGACACCAGAGCCTGTCCACCCTAAAATGAGTCGAGTGTTAAGTCTTGTTTTTGACATTAGAGCCGGAATAAACCATGCTACTGTTACTCTCCAGACTTAAGTACTTTACTCCAGTGGTGGTTCTAAACGGAGGAACTTCTACATTTACTGAAGGAATATTTTACCTTGGGTATCTCTATGCTTTGCATACTTTGCCCAGCACTGATATTAGGAAAACACACATATTCAACCAAATGTCGAAATGTGTTTAGCAGCCATGGTGTGGAACTTCACTGCAAAAAAAAAAAAAAAAATATATATATATATATATATAAAGATATTGCTATGTTTCTAAATGATGACATTATTGCACACTGTAACGTATAATGTAAACCTGTAAACCTAACACTGTATCTGTAAACTTAGGACCGACTTGTTGAGCATTTGGTGCTAGACTGGGATAAATACCACTCTGGCATGCCTCTCCTGAAGGCCAGCCGTAAACTGATTCAGTTACGCTCCTTTATTGCAAGAAGTATCTTTAACACAAGCAAAACAATGTAGCTAGCCACACAGAATCATCACCCAAGCTTTTTCTTTTCTTGCAAAAGTTCCTTTGTATCCTATTTAGTGTGTGTTTGTTATATGCAGGACATGCTAACATGCTAATCTGGAGTTTGGGAGCTACTTCACATGTGCTAGCTTACGTTGCATCTTTGAGCTAACATCAGTCTTGATGTCTGAGATCTTCTATACACACACACACACACACACACAGACAGACACACAAACAGTGTAAGCAAACTAACCTCTATGGCTTTAATCCCAAGATTCCTGAAGAACAATACCTGGACAATAACAGGTTTCTGGGCACATGTCCAGAACATGCCATAGTCAGGATACAGTGCTCCAGAACAAAGACAGAGGGGCCGGCAGTAAGAAGATCCGCTGGAGGGAGGTAGCTGAACAGGCTAACACTGACTGCCACCGCCTGTGTGGTTATGTATTTGGTATAACGAGTTGAATAGGGCATCATTTACTCTAACATCTCTTAGCAGCCACTGACTCACCTGAGAAATTAGATGTTAAGTGGTGTTTACCTGGGCAATAAGTGGCCAGTCAACATTAAAAAGAAAAGTATTAATACAGTCATTTTATCCTGCATATAGTATAAATGCAGCAATATAGAGTTATTTTTAACTATTTACTTGGCAATATGTCTTTCAATTAAAAGAATTGCACTGGAATTTAAAAATGATAAACCTTTAAACTTTCTTTTAACTTTTTTCAACATATGGGACACTATCCTATTGTTATAATATTGTTTTGATCTTATTCTAATGTAATATCATGAGTTCTCAACGGTGTGCATAAGGCCAAAACCATGCTCAGTATAGATGTAGTATAGACAAATGCAGTCCCTCTGTACAAACTCACCATGCATTCTGACATCACTGTGGTGGCTGAAACACTCTGTATGCAAGGAGGCAGAATTAGAATAGGAGCTATTGTCATCCCAACATTCCAAAGCTTCATCCAGTTGGTTGATATGGCAGTAAACTAGGAGAAAGGACGTTTGTTGGTGGTATGAGTCAGTTTGGAGCTTGTGCTTGTGCCGCATTATAATTTGGCATAAATTAAAGAGCCAGGCCCCAAATATTAGTGCCTGATCTTACAAATGGTCTTTTGATTAAATGACCAAGTTTCCACAGGGATCCTCCAACAATCTGTGGAAAGAGTGGGGACTATTACAGTCGCGGGGCAACTCCATATTAATACCCATAGAATCAACAAGCTCATACACGTCCACATACTTTTGGCCATGTTTGTGGCCTAAGACTTTTACATAGTACCCTCTTGTAATTTCTGGAATAATCCTGTATACGTCTCGTGGTTGAAAACTGAAAGTTTGATGGATGTGGTCAGAGACTTCAGTTCAGTTTCCCTAAAAGTGGATTGGTCAAAGGCGACCGATGGAGTGGATTGGTCCTTCTGATTTATCCTCTTTAAAGTTCTATCTGCAGGATCACGTCGAGGCACTGGTTTAGTCTGGGAAGATACGGAATGTTGTTTATCTCACAGACAGAAGTGTTGATGCTTGAACTTATATTCAGCCAGATGTTATAGTAAAGGTTAAGCAGGAATGGGAGAAAAGGATAACCCTAGCATTCAGACACATGTTGGATAGCATATCAAACACTTTCTATAGCCTCTATGACCGACTGTCACATGTGATCACATATAGATGAGAATGAATACTGTCACATTAACCCAAAGCACAGCTATGTGTGTCTGGTTAACTTTCTTTACTGAATTCCCATTAGAAAAACTAAAGACGGCTTTCAAACAGGCCGCCATGTTGGTTTCCTCCTTCCCCTACGACTTCCATCTAAAACTGGATCACTGGTGGCCAAAACACTTTCATTCAGATGCTCCCTTACTTTTGAGACACACTGTATTTTTCCCAATTTGTTTTTCCTGATTCTTCAAAGTTCTTCAGGCTTAGACATCCATCCAAACCATCATCCATTAAAGGTTCTTAAGGGAACCGAATAAGTTCTTTTCTAGCATCAACCCTGAGAGCCCTGTTCTGCACATTTATTTTTAAGAATGAATTATTTTTATACCAGTTTTGTTGGCCAAAATGTAAACAGATAAGTGTAAGTGTAAACAGAAAGTGTAGTGAGAAGGTGCTGCTGAACTGGAACTGGAACGAAGAGGTAGAGAGGGAGAGGCAAGTTTTTGGCAAAGCTGTAAAGTAACACAGTCATGCCGGTAAAGCACACACTGAACTGAAGTGAGCTGAACTCGGTCTAACTGCTGCACACTCTTCACACAACATCCTTACTGAAGCCAAAGCAAAGCCACCCTGTTTTACCTGGAGAGGTCCTGGCAACTCTACACTCATCCTCCCTAACAGGCTTCAGCTTTAAAAAAGAAAACCAAAGGATAAAGGTAGATATAAAGTATGGACACACTTTCGTTCTAGGTGTTTAGCGTACGTTTTCAGAAAAAAGTTCAGTTTTTAAACTACTTGAAAAGCTGCAGGGAGCCTTCAGGGTATTTCAGGCCTTCGGAAAAGGTTTCTTAGAACTAAGACAAATACATGCCTGGTCATTTTCCATTTGATTAAATCATCAATCCCATTGTATTTCTACTCTGCAATAAACAGTGCAAGTACTCTTAATGCACAGCTAAGTTTTGATTAGACACAAAAGAGTTCCGCTCAAAGGAAAACCATGCAATCAGGGTTTAGTTTTCACATGGTATATAGGTAGATTTACTTAGACTGCACACTTCATATATCTATCCTGTTACGTCTGATACTGATCTACATTTTAGCACATAGCACATGTCCTTTGGTACTCTTTATGGTTTTGTCTATTTGTCTTTGCACTACACTATTTATATATATACACATATATATCTTATACGGCACTGGAGAAGGAACCTGTGTTTCATTATAATGTACAACACTGTATTAGTATAATGACAATACAATTTAATTGAATTGAACTGAATGTGGCCAAGTGAGCTTACTAATGGGTCAGGCCATCAGACATTGTGTTAGATTTGCTACCAACATAATTAGCAGACTACATCTCCTGAGGAAACTCAGGTCCTTCAGAGTGCAGGGGGCGCTCCTGAGGAGACTCAGGTCCTTTGGAGTGCAGGGGGTGCTCCTGAGGAGACTCAGGTCCTTCGGAGTGCAGGGGGCGCTCCTGAGGACCTTCTCCGATGCTGTGGTGGCATCAGCCATCTTTTATGGAGTGGTCTGCCGGGGCAGCAGCATCTCCACCACTGACAGGAAGAGACTGAACAGAGTCATCAAGAAGTCCAGCTCTGTCCTGGGGTGTCCTCCTGTTCCAGTGGAGGTGGTGAAGAACCT
>JAMWET010005523.1:87500-102413 GCA_024036415.1 Prochilodus magdalenae
GTAAGTTGTATTTGAATTTTAGATTTTTGTAGATGAATATTAGATTTTTGTAGATGAATTTTAGATTGTTGTACATCAATTTTAGATTTTTATTTCCAGGAGTGTTTAATGAACTTCCAGAACTGAGAATGAGCTTGTAGTGGCTTTTGGTTTTTAAAGGAGTCATGTGGAGATAACTTAGGGCTTTTTTTAGGGCTGATTTTTTATGAATCAGTGGTAGTTTGAGTGATAGTTGAACTTTTAGGAGTGAAAGGATATTGTGGTATTTAAGTTTATCAAATTTTTCTGTAGGTGAGTTTTTAGAGTTTTTGTAGAATTATGGGGGTGTTTACTGCTGTTTCATGAGTGAGTAGGAATCAGTCATAGTTTGATTGTTGGATTGATTAGGTGTTGTTTAATTGTTTAACTGAGGTTTGCTAAAGAAAATCTGTCTAACTGACCTTGGAATCTAAATCTGTTTCTAATATTTGAGCAACAATAGGGGCTTTTACAAAAACCCGGACTAAAGAAAACAGCTTGCATGTTTACTGGACTGTGTTCAGACACATGGGGCTAATTTAGGGGGTGGTTGGGATTCTGCCTTCATGCTGCATCACCCTTTACCTACACAGACACACACATGCATGTATTGTATTGAGTTATGATGATTAGAAACATATGCTCCAGTACTGCTGTGATGTAACCGCGTAGTGCTCGTCTACTGCTATGATGTAACAGTGGATGTAACACGTGCTGTTGCCCTAGATGACATAAACACACTGTATGATCAATATGCCCAAGTCCTAATGTGAGCCTGCCTTAAAGTATCTGTGAATTTGTGAGACTTAAGTCTTATTATACTGCTCTTCAAAGTTAGAGTATTAGTTTCATGTATTTCAGTGAATATGAAGCGGTGTTGTCACTGTTAAATTAACCAAACAGTAACAAAGTTCTCTATGTGAACTTATATCTATTAATTTATTTATTTATTTATTGGTATTTATTACATATATATTGTTTGTTGACATGTGCCATCATTGTCTATTACCCAGTGTACATATTGAATCTTAGTCCTTATCCTAATGCCACCCAGGAGGAAAAGTGCTGTAGATAATGAGCGAGTTGAGGGTGTGGTTGTCTTATCTCTATGTACTTAGGAGATTAGAATTGCCATATATAAAGTTTGAATGTTGCAGAGCAATCATAGTGTTGAAATGTTAATTTTAAAAAATGTCTTTTTTTATGTCCGGCAGCCAATTTTAGAATTTAATGTGTATTCACAAAACACACTGATGCCAGTCAGGTAAAACTTGAAGTATCTTGTCTTTGTGCCACTTTTTTTTCAAGGTGGCATATATAATTGAAAACTTTATTTAAACGGAGATAGTTGATTAGGATGAGTCTGAAATATGAAACAGACATCATACATAGAACTAACATCATAAAGCTCAAACACTGTCGGCTCTTTCTTCAAAGAGAAATCTCACATTTACAAAGAGGCCAACAAAAAATAATATAAATAAAATATTTACACACCCAAAAAGTTACAAATGACAAAAGAACAAAAGACCATCTGGCATTTTTCATACCCTTTCAAAAAACAAAACTGTCAATGGGCATGATCGATGTACATCTTTAAATGAGGCTGAAGTTGGTTGCCTATTCACGACTTCTTAATCAAATGTTCCGGGTCCCTAAAAACTTCCATTTAAAGTTGTTAGTTTGGATATTTCACTCCAGATAAGCTTTTAAACTGCAGATAAAGAATATCATCTTAAACTGAAAGTTTAACGGCGAGTATCAACTTTAATTTACTTTGTGTTGATGTCGAGATTGATAGCAAATAGCTAGCATAGATAACGCTAGCTACTAGCAAGCTCTATCGAACCAGCTAACATAGCTAACAAAATAGACAACCTAGTTTACCAGTGTGGATCCAAGAAACTTTATATATGATCTTCGTTTACATATACTTACAGAATTTTCTGCCTGTGTCTATTTCAACTTGCCAAGACGCCAACTTACTGTAAAACAGCAAATCTGAGCTCGTCAAAGAGCCAATTAAGGAAAAGTCCATTTCATTTTCAAGCAGCATCTGGACATTTTATTTTTTAACTTTTTTATACTTAACCTTTTATATAAGTATAACAGCAGAGAAGAGTTTTTAATGCTGAATAAATGAATTTTATAGCACCTATAATTACAGGCCAGCATGGATTTACAAATCAGCTTTGATTTTAATTTCATACATTGTCTCAACATTGATAATGAGAATTTGGAATACATATTTACTCATATTCAGTGCACATATTAAGTCCCATTATTAGATCGTTTTAAACTCATTACAGTGGAAGGTTTTAATTCAGTTCATTTTGGTCAGTAGAGCTGAATAAAGTCACTCTGAGTTACTATGGTTTGGGTGGAATTTCCTAATATGTAGGTGGATAGGCAAAGCTTATAAACCTCTCAAGTGCTCGAAGTGTGTTGTGTAGAGTTCTAGTGATGTGAGCGTGTGTCAGGTTATTGTTTCCATATGTGGGTTTATATTGTGTTCATTTTCTTTGAATTTATGAAACACCAGGAGCTAAAATTAGTGATGCGTGTCCGTGTGCGTCTTTGCCAGTAACAGGAACCACCCCCTTTAGGAGGCAATGTTCTTTTGTGTTTGGACAAGGAAAGCGTAGTGAAGCACAGACGGAAATCCCAATGCAAGCAGCAGATGCCATAGCAACAGGGCAGTCCATATGAGCATGTGTTTTTGAAGGTGTTTGACACATGACTCTGACCTTTCAAAGTGGCAGCTCCATCACTCACCACCACGCTAGTCTTGACAACAGACAAAAAACAAGCTCCAAAATAATACTTCTGTTACTCGCTGCCACGATTCTTTGGCAAGTACACCGATGTCAGGTTCTCTGTAGAGGCTGTCCTCCTTATTTTCATTAAAACATGTCATATGACCATGGCATCCAAACTTTTGCATACGGTCTGGTGGTTTATGTAAACCGAGTGTAATATTCTTAAGAACCTGTTAAAGTATGAAAATGTTTATTTTTAATATCAGTAAAATAATTTATGCAGAAATATCAATTTGCATAATAACGAATGACAAAAGCGTGCATATCGTCAGTGTCCAAAGAAAAACCTGTATCTCCAAAATGGCAGCTTTACAGGGGAGACCAAAAACCTTATTTAACTTTAATGAAAGTCAATGGAACCAGACGTCTTTCCAAACAGTTTTGGGTCGTTTCTGTTGGTCTATTCACCATGAGGTTCTCACTCAGTGTAAACAGCAGCTGATGTTCAAATGATGCATGAAAGTAAAAATGGACAAAAGTGGAGATACGTGTTTTTCGTTGGACAGTGACGGTATGTAAATCCTTCTACTAATGTGTACGTCCAGTTTTTTCCAATTACCCACACAAATCAAAACTAGCAGAAATCCAAATTCTGGCTTTTAAAATTAGTGTGCATAGTTCATCCTGAAATAAAGATAAATACAGTTTCAAAACGCAAAGGGGATTCGTGGCCTAAAGCGTTTCTGCAGGTCGTTTGTTGCCAGATGGGGGTTTTGCTTTGCCTTCCAGTCAGCATATAAGCATTCCTAGTTCTTTAGTTCTCTAGTTGTCCAGCTATTCCAGAAACTTACCCTGGACTCACACAGTTCTCAGCTTCCTGTTCTTAATGACATTTCAAACTGTGGAAGTTGCAAGGTGGAGCCGTTATTTTGTCAACAACAGTTAGCTTCCTTTTTCAGATTCTCTTTTTAGGTAGTTGATGAAGCCTGTTGAGTTTTAGTTTAGAGAAGGGAATTCCCATCATTCCTAATGCAGTTCTAAACCTGCCTACCCAGTCCTCACAGTCCTGACAGGTCAGTCAGTGCCTAGTGAGTTAATTCTGAGATCCTAGGTTCTGAGATTTTACAACTTTTTTTCCTTTCCTCTTTTTTTTTAGATTACACATGGGAACGACTCAAGCAAACCTACGCCTTGACTATGTGTAAATTATTATTATAATTTCAATAATGATGATGATAATGATAATTATTATTATAATTATTATTAGAAGTTGCGGCTTCCCCACTCCCTGCATCCTTGCTTTCCATTTTGGCCCAAATTACTATTGTGTTTTTTTTTTTCAATTATAATATAAAGGTGATTGAAAGTAATGTATATGATTATTATTATTAATATTAATGCATTAGTCTATTATTTGTAATACTTGCAGAGATTATTTGTACTTCTTTTTGCTTCCAAAATGTGCAGCTTGGCCAGGGATGGTCTGATTTTGCATGCAGCTGTGCGTCGACAAATAGCCGTAATGACAGGCAGACACAGAGAGTAAGCAGAGAGAGACAGGGGAAGACTAATCCACTCTGTATGTAATGATAATGTGATTTAGGTTCTGGCTGCAGACACATCATTGATGCTCAGTTAAAATAAAAAAAGCGTTAGTGAGCATTACAGCAGACGAGAGAGGTGGAGAGAGAGAGAGGTGGAGAGAGAGAGAGGTGGAGAGAGAGAGAGGTGGAGAGAGAGAGAGAGAGTAATTTAGAGATAACAGTGAAGTGAACTAGGCTGGGAAAGAGAGAGGGAGGGAGAGAGAAAGAGTGAGAGAGACTGATCAATACTGTTTGTGGCAGTGAATCAAACGGAATGCGTTCAGGTGTATCGATTCTCAATCGCCTGGCCCAGACGAGTGTTTTCCACTTCCCCTGTTATTTAAGAGCGGATCGATCAATAATGCCCACCTCCCTCTCCAAATGAGCCTGAGCGCCGCAGATTAGAAACACTGCAGAGTGTGTGTCTGTGAGAGAGGCCCGGGAGATAACGGCGGCGAGAGAGCGAGAGTCTGGGCTTAATTAAAAAACATCTCAAGTTTTCTTTGTTGGAGACCCTATTTGACCCCGTTCGCTCATCTTCTCTCTGCTTCACTCGTTTTGTGGTCAGTGTTATGTAAGTCGTTGTTATGACACGACAAACACGCCCACACTCATGTCCCCCTGTGTTTAATCTTCTGGATATTAAGCGTAGACCTGCCGCATGTTTAGTGTCTGTAGCGAGATTGGATGCCCACACATCTTCTTCAAACTCCACTTCGTTCGACATACCACTTTATTTACCAAGTCTCCTGTAGATATGCTCTGGGGTGAGTTTCCCAAAAGCTTGGTAAGCTAAGTACACTGTTGAGAAATACTTAGACCTGGCCGTTAATTAAGGAGCGCTCCCCAAACCTTGTGTAACTGCAGTACTGTGTGACCATGCACGCAAATTAACGAGTAACCCACCATACGTGGTATTCACTAAGCACTTCTTGAAGTGGATTTCACCTGCAGTTCAGCCCTAAAATGATGATTATCATAATAAAGATAACAATTTAAAAAACAAAATAGCTGCACCCAGAGGGAATCTACTGAGAGGAATTAAACTTGGCGGGTAGGTTCGACATTAAAGCGTGCAAACGATCCGTGAACTACGGTGGCCGAGAAAGCCCAACGCACTGCAAGTTAAAACATCAAAACTAGACCGCTTGCAAACCATTAACCGAAGGCAAACACTGAAAACACATGCAGCTTCCAAAACACATGCAGGAAGACTCAAAACACAACGGAAGTGTTTCTGAGGGACACTGAAAGTGGACGGACCCATTCAAGAGCGGGTTGCGTAAAACACGGGAAGAAACTGGGCAATAAACAGAAAGAATATCTATTAATAAACAGTAGAACCTTAACTTTAGCCACTCGGTGTGCATTGTTTAAGGTGGAACGAAATGTAAACACGAGAACCTGGCCAATAACCTGACTGAATATTCATTAATAAACAGATACAACTTTTCCTGGAACTGGGGCTGCCTCGGCTCTACGTTCAGGTCCACACAGCCCGCTCTCGAATGGGTCCGTCCACTTTCAGTGTCCCTCGGAAACACTTCCATTGTGTATCAAGGCTTTTTGCATGTGGTTTGGAGCCTGCTTGTGTTTCCAGTATTTGCTGCACGTTTGGCAGGTCTCATTTTGATGCTTGTGGTTTAAGACTGAGCAGCGCGTTTTTAACTTGCAGTGCGTTGGGCTTTCTCGGCCACCGTAGTGAACCCAACCTGCTGTTTGTTTAGTAGGCCTGAAACCTGAAAAACGACGAGACTTGCTCGAGCTAAGAGGAAGGCTACGCTAGTTTGCTTATCCACTCTTTGCTCCAGTGCTGATCAGAAAGGCCTCTCAGAGCACTTGAGCTGGATGGGCTACAACAGCACAACACCACATCAGGTTTCAGTTCTGTCGGCTAAGGTGGGGAATCTGATGGCATAGTGGGCACTGAAAATTGGGCACACATTTCCTGGCTTGAAGAAGCTCAGTTTCGTATTTTTCATGAATCAGGGTCAGATATCCGGATCTGAATGGCATGAATCCATGAACCCAAGCTGCGGCTGATGGGAACGCTAATACCGAATGTCTAGCTTAGCATTACGGATCTTTAAATTGCCTCTCTCTTTCTCTAGGCTCCGACCAGATCACAGTACAGCAGCGCATGCGGTCACTGTGACATTAATGTTTGAGAATATTACTGCAGTGTTTACTTTGCACTAGCTTCTTGTTAATTTTGCACTGACTACAAAGCTTTGGGCCACTGTGGGCTGGAAGTTGAGGAACCAGCCTGTTAACCAGAGGGTCGTCAGTTTGATTATCCGAAACAACAGTAGCGACTGAAGTGCCCTTTAGCAAGGCACCTAATCCCTAATTGCTCCCCAAGTGCCATGGATAGGACTGCCCTCACTTCGGGCATGTGTGCTGACTGTGCCCTAGAATGGAAAGGGGTTAACTAGTGAAGACAAGTTCCTGGCACAAAAAGGTTTGAGAACTCAGAGAACCTCTGTACTCAGAGAGCGACTGGCCTCACCTAAATGATACCCAGAGTGTTTTACTGGGCTAGCTTCAGCATGTCCTGTTGAAATGTCACAGCCACTTCAGACCCCTCCACTCTGAGACAGGCCTACTGCAGACACCTAGGATTATTTACAGCTTGGCTGATGGAAGATGCTAGCTTTGCAAAGTTTTATTTTTATTTATAGGCCTTATTTCTTAATTTTAGTGGTTTTGAGAATTTATAAGTACAAAAAAGTATTTTATTTAAATAAATATTAATTATGCAATTAATTACTTTACAAATGTTTCATTTTTTATTGATAACAGAGACTATTATGTGTTTCCTTAATTCCTTAAGTCCCTAAATGTAGAGGAAAAAGTGAATCCCCAGTAACCCTGCTTTCTGGTCAGGAGTGATCTTGGAAAGTTTTTTTCCAGAACAGGCGTGATACATTCAGTGCTGAGTAGAGTGGCTTCTGGAATTGTGAGTGCTACTTTTCCAGAACTTTCTAGATCTTTCTAGAACTGTCCAGTAGCATGCACAGCAGTGTAAATACAGGTGTGTTAAAGTAACCACTTCAGGTGAATCTCCAGCTGAGTGATATCTCGGTGAGTAGATAGTGGATGCAGAGCTACAGTTCATTCAGAGGGCATCAAGAGGCTGCAGCATCTGGCAGAGGCAGTTTGCTACATCTGTTGCTAATTTATCAAAAGAAGAGCAAAAATATTCTCAGCCTGAGCACCTGCTGTCACGTCCTGTCCTGTCCTGGTCCAGTTCGTCTCAGTTCTCTGGGTTTCTGTCTCTTTTTCTCTTGTCACTTTTTTTGTTGTCCTGTGCCATGTGCTACTGTTTGTTTGGGTTATAGCTCCTCCTGTCTCCGCCCTTTTGTCAGGCCCCCCACCTGACCCTAGTTTGTGGCTCCGCCCCTTCCCAGGTGTTCCTTGTTAGTCCTTGTGGATTTAGCCTCCCTGTTGTTCCCTTTGTGCCTGCTCTGTGTTTTGTCTCCATGTCAGATGTTTGTGTGACCCTGGTCCCAGTCGGCTCTTAGTTCACTGGCGTCGTTTGTTTTGTTTAATTTGATCCTGTTAAAGACGTGCACTTGCACCCTGCCTCCTCGCCGGGTCCTTCGCGACACTGCTGAGAGAGCACTGCAGGAAACCTCTTGAAGGTAAGGTTGGATAGCAGGATTTTATGATGTCAAGTTTTTGAAAAAGTTTAAAAGCTGTCACAATTTTCAGTCTTGTAGGAAAGTACATATGTTAACGTGTGTAGTATACATTTAATTTTGTTGTCCTGCTCACAGGACACCGGTCACCATCTTTGTCGCTGTTGTCTTTGTCGCTGTTGTCTCTCTCGCTGTCGTCTTTTTACCTTCATCTTTGTCTTCTTCTCTGTCCTTGTCTTTGTCGCCTTCTTCATCTTTTGCTTTGCGATTTTCATCTTCGTCTTCACTGTCTTCGTCGCCCCTTTCTTCCTCTACGTCTGTCTGACTGACTTGTTCGCCTTTCATTGTTTTCTTTTGTGTCCCATCTTTGTTCATCGCCATCTTCAGTTGCCGGAAGGGAAAGCCTTCGTTGCCTTTGTCCTCTGTCATCTTTGTTGTCAATCTTCGTCCTCTTTTGCACCTTTCTATGTCTCTGTCTCGTAGTCAGACGCAAAACACCAAATGTCATCTCAAAACTGCTTTCTATTTAGCATGCCAGTGAGTTTGGTGTAGCTTTATGCCTCGAGGTGGCTCCCCAGTCACAAGAATCTAAACCCAAAGGAGCCGTTTTGGGATTTTGAACCGAAGCGGTGTGTTACAGCGGATATATACATCTGCAATTACTTCACACAGAGTTGGAGTTCGACCAATCGTGACGGTGAAATGTGTTTTTTTGTGCTTCCCTGTTTAGTCCAGAACTTTACCAGTAACTAACGGCTGTACTGAAACGTATGTCGTAGGCCTAGCAACTGAAAATTCATATGGGTTTCATGAAGGGGCCCCCAACCCGCGCAGGGTTCGGGCCATCAGCATACAGTTTAACTGTTTACTGACTTGCCTGTAAGGAGTCATTTCTCTCACACCCTGACACCAAACGTGATAAAAGCAAATGCTCGTTCATCACAGGCAGTCACAAAACACCCGCACACGTCCGTGTCTGCTGTTGCCGTTTTATTCTCCATGACACTGAATTACATGGCATTCCCCTTATCTGCTTCCTCTCAAAACTCCAGTTGCTTTCCAATGCCACTGTGCTCCCAAAAGCAAGCTGCCAGTAAAATTCACTGAAGTATAGCTAGACAGCCAAAAACACACAAACGTGTATAACACAGCATCCACAAACATGGGATTTACAGCATGCATGTTAACAATGCAGGCCCGTGCTGTTTTCCATTTTGTGGTTATTTCTGGATTATCTAAAAACATGCCTCGTTGACGTTCAACAATGTGCGGACATTTTGTGCTGGTGAAAACATGGTGACGTACCAGAATAAATAGATTTAGATTCGTTTTAATTACAAACCCCTATAGCTGTATACAAGTGCACATAATTCTGTTCCTCAAAGCCTCTGAAACTACATGTTTAACAAAGAATATGCTCTTACGCATCAAATTCTATCCAAAATGATTAGCATGTGTGTAGTGACTTACTGTTGCTTGCTTCCTTCAGGATGAGAACAGTACAGGCATACTACTGTAACTGAAAGACTTGGTGACCCCTAGTTGGAGTTTCTACGCCTAACATTCCTCCGCCGAGTTGGGTTGAGTAAGGCGACATCAGTTTGAGTTGAACGGTCAACATGACCTGTCTGTCATAAATTATAGTGGCTCAAAAATGTCATCGCTGTACAAAGTAAAAAATGGGTATCGTCCAAAATGACAACTTTTACCAGGAGAGGCCAAAAACCTCATTTTATTTGATGGAAAGTCAATGGAAACCAACGTCTTTCCAAGCGGTTTGGGCCATTTTATGTTGGCCCATTTTTGTCAGGAAATGCTCATTGATCAATAAGAGCCATAAAGTAAAATCAACAAAAATGGAGATAACGTGTTTTTCACTGGAGAGGGATGATATGCTCGTCAAAAATGCGAGCAGTAGGTTAAAGGGGTTGAACTGTTTTCGTCATCCACGATTACTGATACAGCTTCAAAGATAGTAGCTTTAACCTGTTGGCTGCACTGATTGGTTAGTTCGTCTTCTTCTAATACTGTTGCAGCATCACATGACAGGACAGTTCTGTCAAGCAGTGGGTTGTTTAAAAAAAACTGCAATCCGCACTGCAAGTGTTCTAATTCCACGCCTACCAGCACAACACGCCACAACACTTTAAGTGCCCCTGCTAGGGCGGAGAAAATCATCCACTCACCCAACTAATACCTGCCCTGCGTGTGGGATCCTGGCGTATCTGACTGCATCTGTCCCTGTGTGGAATGAAAAATCTGAACTTTTATACATCTTGGGCCATTTTATCTAATTTTAATATTAGTAGCAACAAAATGTTATTTTAAATGAGTGAAGGATAAGTCACAGTAACGGCTAATGGCATTGTCTGAAGAATACCACTTTGTGTATTCTGGGATGTTATATTTTCATTATAATGTAGCCGTAATTATTAATGCTACACAGCTTGTAGAATCATTTACAGCCTCATACTGGACGACGTCTAACATTTTTCCCTAGACTCCTCTAATCTTTATACCCTTAGCGATACTTGGCACAGACATGTGAACCCTTAAGCTCATGTGCAGCTGCGCCGCAGCCTCCTGTTCTATTGCAGTGTTTTCTGTGGCAGTTATACAAGCGCTATGTGTGCCCAGATAGAAATCCTCAGCATGAGTGAAATCACTCCCTCTACAGAGGCATCGCCTGGTGACATGACACGATGGGTTTTCTTTACATGTCTACATGTGGGTAATTACAGGCCATTCTACCGGTCCACTGCATCACATCGTGCATGCAATGATACACAGTGCTGATTTCTCACATGATGCAGAAAAATGAAGATTAAAAAATATAGATTTTTTAACAGCATAAATATGAACATATATACAGTCTTAGTATGGTATGCGTAACGATAAACCACTTGCAGGGGTAAGAGTGTAAGGACACTCTCTATAAGTAGGATCGATAAGCAATTAGTCAGATGGATTTGAACATGAAAGGGGTCTGGAGGAAAAGCAGGCCTATAGGTATATGTAATGAGGAGCTGTTGGGAGGGCCAGTGTTTGGAGGGCCATGGTGTTGGGAGGGCCAGTGAAGAAAGCAGAATCTGTAGGCCTGTTAGGCAACTGTTAACATAAGCCTGTAACCTGTCCCGCATCTAAACGGCTTAATAAATCATCTGTTGAACGTACATACATACGTACGTACCATACATACATACATACATCCATCTGTCAATAGCTGTCAGATTTGACACATCTGGTCCATTTGTTGCTGTAGTTACATATTTCCACCAGAGAGGTCTCTACAGTCTTAAAAAAAAGGGCAACTGCTCCTCCAAACAAGACAAGAAGCACAGTTACTTTACTGTAACAGGGAGGGGGGTTAACAGTAGTGGTTTGGGTGAAGCTCAGGCGAACTAACACCACTACCCCACCAAGGAGCCACACCCCCATGTCGGGAGACCTGGGGTTCGAATCCCGTCTGGGTGACATACTGGTTGTGGTTTTTTTTTGCTAACAAACCAATAAGAGTCCCTGGGCGAGCATCCTAACACTACACAGCCCACCTGTAAATAACTATTAACCTTGTAAGTTGCTCTGGATAACGAGCGTCAGCTAAATGTCTAAATGTAAAATGTAACTAGCACAACGACGACGCGGTCAAACATCAGAGAGTGAGTGAGTACGGTCCTGTTTGTTATTTGCTAAATAACACTGGCCATTCTATAAGCAACATTTGTGATCACCTACAAACTTTGCATAGAGCTGTGCTTTATTTTCCCCTTCACTTTATGAGCTACAGTAGCTTCATAGCATCTTTAGCACACCATTAGCACTGTCCTGGGCTGATCAACAGCTAATGGATGAAGGTGTTTAGATAGTCAATCGGCTTAAAGCTAACCTATCCAAATCTCCACTTCAGCGCTAATAAGCAGGAGGCATTTTGGGGGAAATCATTAGGGAAAGATTTCAGTTTCATATGCCAAACATCTATCCGGGCGTTCAGCCTTGGTGCATGTAATAAAGAAACACCACACACGTGTATATGGCCTAATAAAAATCTCAAAAATGCCTTTCGTTTCTGTCCCTAAACTTACCTGTTTGGGGGTGGGTGAATAAAGATTTTGTTTACATCAAAGAGTAAATGTTATACCATACTTTCTGATTAAAATCCCATCAACTAATAGACACGTGTTCATTTCTAATTTTTGACCCTAAAGCATAACAAAGTTCAACGTTGGGTAGTCCCAGTCTCATAATGCTCGAGACTTGAACATGTTGGTCTCTATGCAGAAAGGCTTGATGAAAGCTCTTGTTGTTCGCCTGTTACATTATCTCACTGGATTCTGAGAGGTAACAGGAAAAATGTGGTTGGCTGTAAATGTGAGGAGTTTGGAATGAGCCTCATTTTGAAATGTGCACGGCATTGGAGGGCGATGGCCTGTGTTTCTGGAGTTTCTTAGGTTTGATTTTGTCCATGATTGTTTTTTTGATTGCAATGTCCCATATTGTGATGCTGTGAGTCTGGCGATAGTCCATCTTCCCATCTATGAAAGACTGCTCCATTAATAGAACCAGCAATCAGAGAGGCATATCTCACAGTAAGCAGGATGGCAGGGATGTCAACGTCCAAGCTGGTAAACTGCCCAAACCCGTAACTAAACCCACAACCCAAGAATTAAAAAAAACACCACACCACACCTTAAACTAATGAACAAACACACCAACAACAACTTTGTACAGTCCAGTCTAAGAGGCCCTGGTCATCCTCCACCCACGAAGCTTTACATGGCACCACAGCCATTGGCAGAGGCCACACATAGCATAATCCCAATGCTTTAATTTTTGGATGCTGGTCATGAGAATTTTTCCTGGGTGGGGGCTCAGTCCAGTGGTGGACTGAGTTGGATCCCGACTGAATTTGAGTTTTGTGTAAGGCCCTGTCTTGGTTTGGCTTTGCTGTGTTGGGTCCTGGCTTTAGGTTTGGTTTGAATTGGACTAGAATGGCACGAGGGTAGGATTTGGTTGGATGGACTGGGTCAGCTGGGGTCATGTTTGATCACATTAACCTGGTTTGGGTTTGTGTAGGTTCTGGTTGGTTTGGATGGGCGGGGCTTGTTATAGGTTTGGTTCTGTTCTGAACTGGGATAACGTTAGTGTTGGATTTGGTTAGCCTTGCTACATGCTAACTACAGTATTAGTGTAGTTTATCTGCCTCCTGCTCCAGTTTTCATAAATGGCACAAAGTCTTGGTTTGCCTGATTGCCTCCAACTAACAGTGTACTTTTTTTTTTTTTTTTTTCTTTTTTGGCATCAAAGCTTTTTTTGGGTTTTAAAAAAAAAAAAAAAAAAAAAAAAAAATTGAAACATTGTTTATTCATGAACCCTTTACACGCCAAGCAAGATTTTTCTTCATTAGTTTAGACCACAGTAAATGAATTGGTAACAGAAATCATTTGCCCTCTGCTTCATCACAGCTGGTTTTAGCATATCCGAACGCAGTTCAGAGTTGTATTTGGTTTTTGTATGTATTTTGTTTTAGTTTATTCTGGCTGTCTTGGCTTTCTCAGTCTGAGATACTGTGGCTGTTAAAGACCTGCTTTCTTTATGAAAAAAATAAAACCCTGTTTGTAACCATATATACATGGTGGAAGAATTTCTTATAAGCAAAGTCACTGAACATGAGGCACTGAAAATCTAAACAGAGTGACGTTAGCACACAGTGCTGTCTCAAAGGCAGCTACTTTCTCACAACAATGTTAAAGATTTTTAAAAGCTGGTCTATTTTACGTTGTCTTAACATCTAAATTACAATGTAATTAACAATAGGTTGTCACAATGTAACTGTGTCTGCAGGGTCTACTCTTAATAATTAGTCAAGTTTAATCACATTTGTTTAAATGTTTTAATTTTGTATGAAATACACTCAGAAATAAATGTGGTTTAAAAATAACCTTGACAACCACCTTTCTAAAGATTGTGCCAGGTGTAGAGTTGTTGGACATTTTTAACAAAACTCCAGGAATGTCTATTGATATAGAGTATAAGTCGCGAGACAATGGGTGGTACCATGCAGTAAAACCTGCTTCCATTTGATGACTACTGTTCTTTGATTCGCTCTTATAGCTCTTGCTTAAATATCACAGCATAAGCAGTCTGCCATATCCCTACTTGGCTATGCTAACGAGGAACTGGAGCTGGTGCCTCTGTGTAAAACTACTAGAACACCGAACCTATTGGTGTGGAAACTTACTTTGGATATTTTGGTCAGTGCAAAAATCATCAGAATAAAATTAGTGAATTTTCTCGTGTCAAAATGTTGGTTTCCATAGTTTTTTTAAATGACCTTTCTACTGAGACTGCTAAAAAACTTTTTATACTGGTAAAGTCCTGAACTGGTTTCCACTAAGGGTGAACTAGAGGTTTACTAGAGGTTTTATTATTGGTACGGGGGGGGTGTTTGAATAATTTAAGCATCAAAGTAAATATGATTAACCAAATAGCCGTGGGCCCTACTATTTTAGCTCCCTATTCGTCACGGGCACTAAATAGGTGCTGTCCCATTTTACACATCCAGGATGCTTTCCACAAACCCAGCATCCATGTGTGACCACAAGGGACTAGCCCTTATCATACATATCGGAATTTATGTCCCGAAAGAGTTAGGCGCTGATGAGTTTGATCATGCTATATGACCGTACCGCAAGAAACTAAAACAGAGATGCTTAACGGAGTGGGGGTGTTTGTGCCTTGTACAGTCTGCGGGGGAAACGGAGCGCTCAGGATACTTCGGCCTCCTTCTGTTTGGCTCTTTGGGCATCCTCATTTAAGCGGTTCTTGCCATAGCCTTCTTCTAGGAATTAGCAGGTCCTCTAGGGATCCTCAGCCTTCATTGTCCCAGGAAATAGAGGCCGTCTGTCTGTACAG
>JAMWET010005524.1:0-2500 GCA_024036415.1 Prochilodus magdalenae
AACCACCTTTTAATCTGAATATTTTTAGAAATAACTATCAGATTAGAGGGGTGCCATGACACACCACACGGGTCCAAGTCCTGCAGATCTCAGGAGGAGTGTGGAAGTGACTCTGGACACCTGGTTCAGACGGTCCACACAGCCGATAGCAGCGCTGCCTCACAGGATGACCCCAGTACAGAACCCCCCATGGTGGAGGCTCTTGGTTGTTTGCCGTGCCTCTGGGTTACACAATGCCGGTACTTGGATGAGCCAGTTTCACATCACTGGAGCCAGAAGCAGTCCCTAAGCACCAGAGACCCCCGATGTCATACACCGGTGTTGGAGTACAGACCGTGTACAGGACCGTGTTGAAGTTATCGCTATCAAACTACGATGGTGAGAAAAAAAAACTTCCAAGGTTTGGATTCTGAAACTACCGTCACTTCTTATTCCCTAAACTACCACGTGGGGAGATGTATCCCATCGCTCTGGGAAAGATCCCACTGGAGTAACGTTGGGGTGACTGGAATTGGGTCCGGAAGTGTCCAGCGTAGCCGGGAAGAGAACTGGAGAACCTCAACTTCAGCAAGAACACTTGGAGGAAGTAAAAAACCGGAGAGCTGAATTCCCGACCGTGTGTAACAGTGACAGTAAGAGCATTCCTACATGACCAGAACACCAAGGACCGGGACTAACCAGCTGAGTGGACACAAGACCACCACTTGGTAGTGAGACTAATCAGCTTCAGTCTGCCAGGCAGCATACAGACTGGACTCTGGAGTGATGGAGAAAGGTCATGTGGTCTGAGGAGTCCAGACCGACCCTGTACCAGAGTGATGGGAGCGTCAGGGTAAGGAGCACAGTGTCCACTGTACAAGCCTCTGCAGCCGGTGTTAGGATCTTGGGGGCTTCAGTTGGCCAGGTCAAGGCTCAACAACGTTATGAAGAGATACGATGGAGTCAGCTGACCACCTGCACGTACTGGATAACCAATGGATGTCTTTTTTTTCCTGACCATATTCCAGGAAGACAACGCCGAGATTCCTGAGGATCAGATTGCAGAGGAGTGATTCAGGAATGAGGAATAATCTTCCCACAGGAGTCCTGTCCTTAACCACATGGGAAGTCTTTGGGATGTGCTGGAGAGGGACTTTACAGAGTGGTGAGGCTCTCCCGTCATCTAGTACGTTCCTATACGACCAATTTTTTTTTTTTTCCTGGCCATATTCCAGGACGACAACACAGAGACCCATGAGGCTCAGATTGCAGAAGAGCGGTTCAGGGAACATGGGGAATCATCTCCACACGAGTCCTGTCCCTAACCCTATCGGGAGGCTTTAGGATGTGCTGGAGAAGACTCCCGTCGCAGTTCTGGGTGGAAATGTTGATGTTCCATAATTTGTGGAGTACAGGATGAACTCCACCTACAACAACTGAGAGCACCTTTCCAGGTGACGTAGTTACTCACCCGATGAGGAACAGAAGACCTTGCTGTGCCCGCATGGAGAGCGGACGATTTTCTCATGGTCCAGAGTTCCTCAGGGATAGTTCAGCGACCGTGCCTGATTTCCGCCACATCGTTTAATGGCTTGTAATAATCAGAATTAGCTGATTGGACGCTCCGCCAACGGAGACGGGCTTTAGAAACCGGGTCAGTGGCATTTAATTAATATCCACGAGCTTTTAGCGGGATTAAAAGGGCTGAAGCAGATACAGAGCGCACATTAGCACAAACCCTACGAGTTAAAAAATACAGGCTTCTAAACGAAGGCCCAGAAAAGAAACCACGAGACGTTCCGGTAAACCTTTCCAACATGTGCGGCGCATTTATTCGAATATTCCTGCTACCAAATATTTATTAAATATACAACTCCAGTCTGTCCACTCTGCGGGGGTGCGAGGGCTCAGACGGGACAGGAGAAGTCCAGTATTTACAGAGTAAAGAGGAACAGAGGGAGGAACAGCTGAGAATAACAGGGCATGGAAAACTCCAGGCCTTTTAGCTCAGCTACAGGAGAATCAGGGATTAGATGTGAGAAAAAAAGAGAAAGACAGAGGGGGGGATGATCAGGCCTGAAGTGTTTGCCCCATAAGCCAGGATTCATAAATTACACAGTCCAAAAGTTTGTACATGTTCATATAAAGGTTATATTAAAGTTACAAAATGAAAGAGGGAGGAAAGGAAGGCAGACTCTTTATGCAACTGTCTTAAAGGTCTGAAGAATCAGGTTGGTTTGGTGGATCAGCCGGTTGGCACTGTTGAACACGTTTAGCGCCCTGAGAGAGAGAGAGAGAGAGAGAGAGAGAGAGAGAGAGAGAGAGAGAGAGAGAGAGAGAGAGAGAGAGAGAGAGAGAGAGAGAGAGAGACAGAGAGAGACAGAGAAAGAGAGAGAGAGAGAGAGAGAGAGACAGAGAGAGACAGAGAGAGACAGAGAGAGAGAGAGAGAAAGAAAAGAGAGAGAGAGAGAAAGAAAGAAAGAAAAAGAGAGAGAGAAAGAAAGAAAGAGAGAAAGAAAAA
>JAMWET010005524.1:7500-43777 GCA_024036415.1 Prochilodus magdalenae
CCTCTGACCGGCTGTGTTGGGCTTACTTGATGGTCTGCAGGAAGCGGACTCTGTCGTTGATTTCGTCAGGGATTTTGCTGAGAATCTGCTTCAGAGCTCGAGCTCTCTCGTTCAGCTCCTGAAACTCGCGCTCTTGTCGGTCGATCATGTACTCTACAGACACCAAACACAAACACACACCACCACAGGTCAACAGACATGCCCAACACCACACGTTTGTAAATGTTCGTGCAGCAGGTTTGACTGATAGTCATATCTAAAATTTCAGACGCTGTGGCCAAATTATGTAACATCATTAATAAATCATTATTAATTAATAAACTATGTAATTAATTAAGCAATTAATAAATCATCTAACATGACAGACTTAGTAACACATCTGAATCAGATCTGATCATCAATAATTATCAGGTACATGATAACGTACTGTAAATACACATTCAGTCGTTTGTGTTTCCTGCCTCCAGATCTGATCACTCCATTTTTAAAATATGCAGAGTCATTTTATTAGAACCTCATTCTGAACATTTTGTTAGAACTTCATCTAGAACTATTACTAGAGAACTCTATTCTGGATCACTATGGTTAGAAAGCTAATTTTATTGAACTCTAGATCTAGAACTGATCTAGAGAAACAACTTTATTAGAACTCTAGGGGATAGAACTCTGATCTAGAGGATTTATTAGAACTCTGATCTAGAGGATCACTATTAGAACTCTGATCTAGAGAACAACTTTATTAGAACTCTGATCTAGAAGATAACTATTAATTCTAGATAACTATTAGTTTGATATATTAACTATTAGAACTCTGATCTAGATGATATCTATTATAACTCTGATCTAGAGGATAACTATTAGAACTCTGATCTAGAGGATAACTATTAGAACTCTGATCTAGAGGATAACTATTAGAACTCTGATCTAGAGGATAACTATTAGAACTCTGATCTAGAGAATAGAACTCTTATCTAGAGCGATAGACTCTACTCTGATCTAGAGGATATCTATTAGAACTCTGATCTAGAGGATATCTATTAGAACTCTGACCTAGAGGATCACTATTAGAACTCTGATCTAGAGAACAACTTTATTAGAACTCTGATCTAGAAGATAACTATCAGAACTCTGATCTAGAGAACAACTTTATTAGAACTCTGATCTAGAGGATAACTATTAGAACTCTGATCTAGAGGATAACTATTAGAACTCTGATCTAGAGGATAACTATTAGAACTCTGATCTAGAGGATAACTATTAGAACTCTGATCTAGAGGATAACTATTAGAACTCTGATCTAGAGGATAACTATTAGAACTCTGATCTAGAGGATATCTATTAGAACTCTGATCTAGAGGATAACTATTAGAACTCTGATCTAGAGGATAACTATTAGAACTCTGATCTAGAGGATAACTATTAGAACTCTGATCTAGAGGATCACTATTAGAACTCTGATCTACAGGATAACTATTAGAACTCTGATCTAGAGGATAACTATTAGAACTCTGATCTAGAGGATGACTTTATTAGAACTCTGATCTAGAGGATAACTATTAGAACTCTGATCTAGAGGATAACTATTAGAACTCTGATCTAGAGGATAACTATTAGAACTCTGATCTAGAGGATAACTATTAGAACTCTGATCTAGAGGATAACTATTAGAACTCTGATCTAGAGGATAACTATTAGAACTCTGATCTAGAGGATGACTTTATTACAACTCTGATCTAGAGGATAACTATTAGAACTCTGATCTAGAGGATAACTATTAGAACTCTGATCTAGAGGATATCTATAAGAACTCTGATCTAGAGGATAACTATTAGAACTCTGATCTAGAGGATAACTATTAGAACTCTGATCTAGAGGATCACTATTAGAACTCTGATCTAGAGGATCACTATTAGAACTCTGATCTAGAGGATAACTATTAGAACTCTGATCTAGAGGATGACTTTATTAGAACTCTGATCTAGAGGATGACTTTATTAGAACTCTGATCTAGAGGATAACTATTAGAACTCTGATCTAGAGGATAACTATTAGAACTCTGATCTAGAGGATATCTATTAGAACTCTGATCTAGAGGATAACTTTATTAGAACTCTGATCTAGAGGATATCTATTAGAACTCTGATCTAGAGGATGACTTTATTAGAACTCTGATCTAGAGGATGACTATTAGAACTCTGATCTAGAGGATAACTATTAGAACTCTGATCTAGAGGATAACTATTAGAACTCTGATCTAGAGGATAACTATTAGAACTCTGATCTAGAGGATAACTATTAGAACTCTGATCTAGAGGATAACTATTAGAACTCTGATCTAGAGGATAACTTTATTAGAACTCTGATCTAGAGGATAACTATTAGAACTCTGATCTAGAGGATAACTATTAGAACTCTGATCTAGAGGATAACTATTAGAACTCTGATCTAGAGGATAATTTTATTGGAACTCTATTCTAGAGGTTATACAGCTCTCTCAGTTATCACTCTGTCCCTCAGTCTGCAGACCGTCCCGCTAATTATCTGAATCCTGTGAATTTATTTTAGACGAGACTTGATTAGCATCCTCTCATACATTTATCTTCAAGTAAATATTTATATTTGTGTGACTCTAAACTGTAACTCCTGACTTCTGAGTGGTTTATGTGTTAAATATAATATCAGCTACTCGTTTTTAATCACAAGGCGGAGAGCGATCTCTCTCCCGCACAGCGAAGGATTACAGCTGAGAGAGTAAAGACGGGCTTAAGGTGTGAAAACGGGTCTGGCTTAATGATGGAGGTAAATTTTAAATTCAAACACGAGCGGTTGCCTGGATTCTCTCCGTGTGCCTGTGAATTCATTAGCAGCATAAATCTGAAGATGTGACAAAAATGCTCGCAGAGTGGAGGAAATTAAATTATGGGGAGAGAAGAAATATTACCATATGACACGGTTTCTGACATGTGTGGGGAAACAGCTCCACCCAGAGGCCTGCAGCTGAATGACAAGCGTCTGAACTTGAATTGAACAGTTCAGTTTTTGTCTACCACACAAACGTCCTCCCAAAGTGGGGCTTTCTAGGGAAAACCATTCCTGTAAAGGTCCTGAGTCCTTCATTTCCGAGACTTTATAATGTTTATGTATTATATCTGTGCATTAATGTTTACAGGACTCTCCTAATCCTTCAACCAGGCTGTTTTTGTTGGTGTGCCTTTGAGACTGTTCCATGTAAACGAGCTCTGTTCTGATTGACTGTCTTATTTCGTTTCCAATTCAGGAAGCAGTGTAGGTTGAAACACTCATTCTGCATCAGTGGGCGGGGCTAAACTGTTGTAGACTTAGCAGAAATAATAGATTAACATAAATATATATATAGGCTTTAAGAACTGGGAAGTAAACAGTTTGTAAACCATTTTAGACAGTATATTAAACTCTTCACTGTCGCTCGTTTGTCTTCTGTCTTCTTTGGGACCATTTCTATTCAGGCTATTCTCCATGACAACAAGGGAGGAGCCATCTCTGTTTACTTGGTGTTAGAACTTCCAATGCGGCTGCTGGTCCACTGTTATAGCATACGACCACACCGATAACACACATACAGTATGAGCAGTATGGTGTGCTCAGTTAGAGGGAGTCACTGTAACTGGAAGAGGAGGAGGATTACGCTTGAACAGCCGTGTTCCCAACACAACACACAACCATCAGAGTGATGTGGGGCACCATACACCTTCCATCCATTCCAAAGTAGAGGACCTGGCTCCAACCAAACCTCCGTACATCTGCTACTACCATTTTGTGGAGGGGAAGCTGACACCAGAACTTCCTAACCCCGAGACATGGCTCGGTTATGACACTCCAGTGAAGCAGACACGTTGGGCGCTTGTGAGGATGTCAGGTAAGACGCCAACCTAAGAGCTAGCTAGTTAGCTATGCTAGCTAACATTAAATAGGTTGTGGGAACGTTGGGTTAGCATAGCTACTTTACGATCAGTGTCCACAGCAGCAGCCCCCTTCAGACTTTACGGCCGACCTTCCCACTACTGATATGGTTCTGATACCCTTGTGCACTTTAGCAGTTTCCCATCACCGAACTGTCACTGAACATGTCATTATAGGTAACCTCAGGCCACCGTTCCATCTCCTCCACCCATTCTGTTATGACCCTTGGATGAGGTACTGTTGTCCCATAAGAGCTCCCTATTGTTTCTCTGGTCTCCTCCCGTATAACTATGTTCATTTTATTTTCTGTTGTGTGTTAATTTGCCTAACTAGCTCGCTAGCCGAGTAGCGGATCGGAAGTTCTAACACAAAAGCGGAAAAAACTAACTCTTGAAAGTGGGCGTGGCCAAATAAGGTGAGTTGCCTGTTCATCACAACATGTTCACACAGTACAGAGATGCACCGGTATGGGAATTTTGGGCAGCCACTGACACCCAATATTTTGAGGAGCGGATCTGCGGGATAGGAAGGCCTCATGGACTGATCTTCAGTTTTAAACACGTTGTGATAGGCTCAGTATTTTTTGGGTCCCTAAAAGAAAACACTCTAGAGTTACAGGGCTCAGTCTGTTCATCTCACTTCAGTCACGTTCACTGCAGCAGAAGGAGCCTGAAACCGATCTGACTATTCTAGTACCCAGTGGTTTTTGCCACTTGATCGTATTTGGCACCTGAGTGTGGTAGTATCCATACCTGGCCTGTATGTGCGAACACAACACCACCACACAAAATACGGTAACATGTCGTCATCTGGGCCACCTGGGCCACCTGTCCCAAAACAGATCTAGTCCACTTCTGTCACAGATACAGAGGAGCGGCTAAGCGTCTCCCTATCGTGGTGCGTATGATGCCACATCTTGCTACCGGGAGCAATCCACCCAGGTTTCATCAATCCATCAGGCAAGTGGGCCCGATTTGGGTGGGAACAGTTTTGCTGTGTCGGAGGTACCTCTCGTCTCGGTTTTCAGAAAATACAAACACTAAACTGTAGACTCAACACTCATACTGAACACTGAATATCTCAACATCCCAGCAGACACCCCGACAGCATCGGCGCTGAGGAGCTGCTGTCTGTCTGCCTCGCTGTAGCTGCTCTGATCTGTTCTTTACTCTGTCTGGAGGTCCGTTTGGCTCAAATGCATAAAACTGAATAACACTCTGGTTCCTGTCAGAAACCTATCCAGGAACTAGATAAGGGAACAGCGCCCTAATTAAAAACGGCATTGTTCTTTAAAAATAAAAAATATTCAGTCCACCCATTTACTGGGGTAAACAAATTTTTTTTTTTTTTTTTGCCTGAATAATTCAGGTTGCCAATCATTCAGTGTATCGCTAATTTATTTCCAATTCAACTTTATAATAAACACAGCAAAAGAGTCAAAAGCTGATTTCGTTATTCTCTTCTGGAGTGAATCTCCAGGGTATTCATTCTGGACGCAATTATCTGTCCATACCAATAAATTACTGATCATCCCTAATAAAAACAGAAGTGTGTTTACGACATGCAGTACATACACATCCATACAGACCTTCTACATCGTCTGCAGCCATCCGTAATAAAGACTCAGTGAAGTTGATCTCCACGCTCTTCTTCTCTAAAATCTTCATGATGATTTCCTGTGTCAGGCCAGGATTCTCCTTCTCCGCCTGCAGACAAACACGGGAGAAATATCTGATATCTTAACTGATTTTGGAATATTCTAATCCAATCTACGACAGACACAAATCCGTTCAGCTTTAAATATCACATGCAGAGAGAGAGAGAGAGAGAGAGAGAGAGAGAGAGAGAGAGAGAGAGAGAGAGAGAGAGAGAGAGAGAGAGAGAGAGAGAGAGAGAGAATAATAAGAGAAAATAAATAAATAAATAAATAAATAATTAAAAAAAAAAAAAAAAGACACACTCCGGATACTGTACAGCCCAATAATGCACTAAGGCACAGAGACGTGATACGATTTTTCCCACTCAAAGTTCCGGCATAATTAAACAGAGTACAACACGTACGAGGAATCCGTCTCGGTGAAAGCACACAGACTGTTAACGAGTATTACACTGAGGGAAAAGAATAAAAACAATGGAGCGCCAGAAAAAGAGCTTAGGATACGCGAGTGTCTGTACTGGTATGTATACGTGTTTCTATTTAAACACAGAACGATCAGCCATTACATTAAACCCACCTCCACCCACCGTCCACTCCATCAGCTCCTCTGACCATACAGGACACTCTGTAGGTGTACAGGTCCAGACTGTAGTCCATCTGTTTCTCTGTGTACTGTATTACCCTGTTCTTCAATGGTCAGGACCCCCACAGGACCACCACAGGACCCCCACAGGACCTCCACAGAGCAGGTATGATGTGGGTGGTGGATCACTCAGCACTGCAGTGACCCTGACGTGGTGGTGGTGTGTTAGGGTGTGTGGTGCTGGTGCGAGTGGATCATACACAGCAGGGCTGCTGGGTGGGTGTTAGATTATAAAGGGGGGGTACGTTAATGAACCGCTAAATGAACGTAGTGCACTACACTGGTCATAAACTCCGACCGCAGGTCCAATAACGGAGCCTGACCCCATGACCCACTGAGACAGGGCACAGAGGGACCTGCATGTATTTACGGTCTCTGAACATTCATCATTTTTATGGGGAACCAAAGCGAACAGATTCGACTGGAAAGGAAACGATTAGAGCCAAGCGGCTGATATTTGTGCTCGTGTTAATATTTAACGTTACGTGCCATCCAGGGATTTCTTTCACAGCGAGGAATAAAACAGATTAAAACGCTGTTTACAAGCGTGGTCTCACAGCGGTACGTGGTGAAGAGGACATTTAAGTCCAGCAAGTAAATAAATAAATAAATCAGCAAATAAATAAATGAATAAATAAACAAATAAGAAAATAAATAAATAAATAAATGAAAGAATGAATGAATGAATGAATGAATAAATAAATAAATGTGAGGGAAATCTAACTTGAAGTTGAATTTTTGGTGGTACAGTCCTTTGTAAGTATGTATACAAAAAAAATATATTATACATAAAAATACATACAGAAAATAAATTGATTAATAAATAAATAAATAAATAAATAAAGTCTATCCAATTCACCAAGCTTTCCTCTCTCGCCACAGAGTTAGTTCATCATTCAGGACAGCTCTGGTATCGTTTTCCTGAGAGTAAATAAGATTAAATCTCATGTTGGACCGACTCCCCATCATCTCTTCAGGTACACAGTGGTGTTATGAGACAGGAACAGCTGGGCTAGCTAGTTAGCATGCTAACTTCAGAGCTCCCATAAGTGTCCTTGAAACACGGTCAAAATAGCCATTTCTTCAAATTCTGCTGATCAAATTTATTATTTGGTTTTGCACTAAACTGTTTACATACTGCTCCTTTAAAAACAATCTTTTCAAAAACATCACTAAAAAACATTGTAGCATTATTTACTCAAGTGTCTCATCCCAGCTGACTCCACGCTGTTAGTGATTACTGTGTATGTATACGGGTTATTACTGTAACACACACATCAGACGCATTTACATTATTATTCTAAGTGGTATAACAAGACAGGACTAGCTGATTAGCATGCTAACTTCTGCAGATATCTCACCGATGTCTCTGACACATCATCAATCTGTCACTCCTTCATATTCTGTTGATTATATTAGTTTATTCTGGAATGTTTTAAAGTAAATATTTTACATATTGCTCCTTTAAAAAAATCTTTTTTAAAAAAAATTTATTTTCCATAAATATTTTCCGTAAATTTAGAAGTTCTGGTCCACGCGCCGGCCAGGTGTCTCTCTTACCTTTATGAAAGCGGCCCGCAGGGTCTGTGCTGCAGACAGGTTCACTCTCTCCAGCTGCAAACAGGAAGAGAAACACTGTGAGGTTCTTCCCATCCCTTAGTGAGAACATCAGACACACAACCTCATTAGAGCCCAGGGCCAAGCGTTCGGGCTGCGTGTGAAACCGCCTACTACATACGGCTCCCCCACTAACTCTGCCCCGAAGCAGCAGCTAGCATGAGCGCTGTGGCGGCATGGCATTCCTTACGGTGGTGAAAAGCATCATACCCACGTGGTTTGGCAGTTTAGGGCCAATGGAGGAGCGTGGAGTGTTTGAGGAGGAGGGGCGTTGGGTGTTTGAGGAGGAGGGGCGTGGGGTGTTTGAGGAGGAGGGGCGTGGGGTGTTTGAGTAGGAGGGGCGTGGGGTGTTTGAGGAGGAGGGGCGTTGGGTGTTTGAGGAGGAGGGGCGTTGGGTGTTTGAGGAGGAGGGGCGTGGGGTGTTTGAGTAGGAGGGGCGTGGGGTGTTTGAGGAGGAGGGGCGTGGGGTGTTTGAGGAGGAGGGGCGTGGGGTGTTTGAGGAGGAGGGGCGTGGGGTGTTTGAGGAGGAGGGGCGTGGGGTGTTTGAGGAGGAGGGGCGTGGGGTGTTTGAGGAGGAGGGGCGTGGGGTGTTTGAGGAGGAGGGGGAGCGTGGGGTGTTTGAGGAGGGGGAGCGTGGGGCGCACTCTGCACTTTTCCTACTCCTCAAACACTCCACGCTCCTCAAACACTCCACGCTCCACCTCCTAAGCTCCTCCTCCTCCTAAGACACTCCATGCTCCTCCTCCTCCTAAGACACTCCACGCTCCTCCTCCTCCTAAGACACTCCACGCTCCTCCTCCTCCTAAGACACTCCACGCTCCTCCTCCTCCTAAGACACTCCACGCTCCTCCTCCTCCTAAGACACTCCACACGCCTCCTCCACAAACACACCATCACCATGCTAATTGGGGGGCTCGGACCTTTGGACATTTGACCTGACCCCCGTTCATAATGCAGCCGGACCTCTGTGTCCAAATGGCAAATAACTATCTACCCTTAGATAAACAGATCTTGGATACGTTACAGACCAAACTTCCTCCGCTCACTAACAGAGCGGAAATCGAACCCCCTGTCTCCCACATGGTGCGGTAGGCCACTGGCAGGTAGTGGTGGAGTGCACCGTGCCATGTTATTGCGCAACAGTCCGAGTCCACCTGATTACACCGGCGTTCAGAGATCTTTAGAAGCTGATAAAATCAGAACATTAATCAGAATCTGATACGACAGCTTGGTCTTTTCCCCAGCTACACATGGAACGGCAGCAGTGAGTGGTGCGGCTGTTTACCGCGGTCTTCCTGAGTCAACAGTGGCTTAAACGGTTGTTAAAAGCCTGGGCTTAATCTACATGAACATAAGAGCAGCTAATGAGGCCATAAATAAGAAAAGGTTCCGCAGTCGTCACTGCCGAGCGGAGACGCTGATCCAGGCTGACTGTCTGGTCCTAATGCCAGAACAAGCGTTTACAACCAGGTGTTACTGGAACCACGTCAGAAAATATTTGAGAACCGTCATAAAAGTTCACCAGACAAAAAGCTCAGTGAGCGCCAATAACAGCTGGGAATGGAATGGACATGGACTGGACAAGGTTCTGGATGTAGCCACATCAGTGTTCAGACACTCTGAGATCAGAGAACTGGTCAGGTGGTCCAGATGTGGTGGATGCCTTCCCTGGCACAGTTCCGAGGAGAATTCCCTGTAGGCTGGGATTTTATCCACTGCTGGTAGACCCGTATGACCGTACGCTTCCACACACCTGCAGATTCAGCTACTTCCTCACACTATAGCCTTACTGATACTGACAGCTGATTGGTTAGCATTACTGCTACTGAGAGCTGACTGGTTAGCATTACTGCTACTGAGAGCTGACTGGTTAGCATTACTGCTGCTGAGAGCTGACTGGTTAGCATTACTGCTGCTGAGAGCTGACTGGTTAGCATTACTGCTACTGAGAGCTGACTGGTTAGCATTACTGCTACTGAGAGCTGACTGGTTAGCATTACTGCTACTGAGAGCTGACTGGTTAGCATTACTGCTACTGAGAGCTGACTGGTTAGCATTACTGCTACTGAGAGCTGACTGGTTAGCATTACTGCTACTGAGAGCTGATTGGTTAGCATTTCTGCTACTGAGAGCTGATTGGTTAGCATTACTGCTACTGAGAGCTGATTGGTTAGCATTACTGCTACTGAGAGCTGACTGGTTAGCATTACTGCTACTGAGAGCTGACTGGTTAGCATTACTGCTACTGAGAGCTGACTGGTTAGCATTACTGCTACTGAGAGCTGATTGGTTAGCATTACTGCTACTGAGAGCTGATTGGTTAGCATTACTGCTACTGAGAGCTGATTGGTTAGCATTACTGCTACTGAGAGCTGACTGGTTAGCATTACTGCTACTGAGAGCTGACTGGTTAGCATTACTGCTACTGAGAGCTGACTGGTTAGCATTTCTGCTACTGAGAGCTGAGTGGTTAGCATTACTGCTACTGAGAGCTGATTGGTTAGCATTACTGCTACTGAGAGCTGATTGGTTAGCATTACTGCTACTGAGAGCTGACTGGTTAGCATTACTGCTACTGAGAGCTGACTGGTTAGCATTACTGCTACTGAGAGCTGACTGGTTAGCATTACTGCTACTGAGAGCTGACTGGTTAGCATTACTGCTACTGAGAGCTGATTGGTTAGCATTACTGCTACTGAGAGCTGATTGGTTAGCATTACTGCTACTGAGAGCTGACTGGTTAGCATTACTGCTACTGAGAGCTGACTGGTTAGCATTACTGCTACTGAGAGCTGACTGGTTAGCATTACTGCTACTGAGAGCTGAGTGGTTAGCATTACTCCTACTGAGAGCTGACTGGTTAGCATTACTCCTACTGAGATTAAATTTAACAATTGAATAATAAAATTGATTTTTTTTTGCACATTAGTTATCAGCTGGGCTACACTGTAATTTAGGGTCTCTCTCGATGCACTTTAAATAAAGTGTAATTGATTGATTGTCTATTAAAATGATTTACAAAGAGCATCTTCGATCATCTTGAGAGTGCTCTTTAGTGTCTGAGCAACAAGGAAGACGCAATCCAGACTGAAGTTAGTATCAGTACAGACTAAAGTTAGCTGATGGTTTGGGGCCACACTGTGGCCTGAAGAAGAACCTCATGCAGTGTTCTCCAGGTTCCAGACCAGAGCAGCCTAATAAGCAGACGGGCCTCTTCAAACAGCCAGTTACTGAACAGCAGTGTGACGCGGCTGACGGATCGGATTTGGTTTAGGAGGGGAGAAGTGTGTAAACGGAATGTTTTAGATCTTATCCCTCTAGAACTCAGTCTGTTATCAGTCCATTCACCTCATTGAAGACAGGGTACATCACAGCATACAGTGTCATGGAAACCATCGAGGCCGTCTCCGCTTCATTCTTAATCTCTTCCATTGTCATCGTCGGCGTGCTGCTGAGAGGATGGGCGGAGCGTCACTCACTCCCGGAGACACGTGGAGTCTGAGCCCAGACGATTCTGTAAGCAGGAAGAACAGATGAGAGAGATTAGTCAAGCTAGACGAGCCACATTTTCAGGCGAGCTAGATAGAGAGATGCAGCGCCAATAAAAGACACCCTGCTCGCTAACTGCTCAGCCAAGCCTTGCTCAGCCAAGCCTTGCTCCGTCAAGCCTTGCTCCGTCAAGCCTTGCTCCGTCAAGCCTTGCTCAGCCAAGCCTTGCTCAGCCAAGCCTTGCTCAGCCAAGCCTTGCTCAGCCAAGCCTTGCTCAGCCAAGCCTTGCTCCGTCAAGCCTTGCTCCGTCAAGCCTTGCTCAGCCAAGCCTTGCTCAGCCAAGCCTTGCTCAGCCAAGCCTTGCTCAGCCAAGCAGCGGTTCAGACCACGAGCATCCACATTAGCAACCGCATCCGATTGGAATCACATTCCACCTTCAAATGTGATTTGGATCCTATTTGCAAAAATTCCATGTGCCATTTTTTGTCCAGACTATCAGAGGTTAACCTGGACCCAGCTGAGAGTCTAATGCAGCATGTGAACGAAGTTTCAGACCCAGCACTCCAGATCTGACAACTGAGCCGCAAAGCAGTTCACGGTTTTCATAATGTCACAAAAACAGCATTAAGACAATACCATCTACTAAAGCAGACAGTGGTTTGGCTCCACCCACTCACACTGAAAGGACTGTCTTCTGAATGTGCCAATCGGAACAGAGCTAATTTACATACATGGTAACGATAGAGTCCTGTATAATTCCAAGACTTGAGATTAGACCTCCTGGTGTTTCACAGAACCAACAGCAGTTACAGCTCGTTTGTGATAGCTAACTGTTAGCATCACAGCAGCAACACAATCGAGCTAACGTTGGTTACATAATTCCAGGATCAGACAACAGGATCGTTTATCTTTCCCAATGTTCACATCTCAGATAAGGCAGTAGGGTGATATACATTCGTGCCGCGTTTTGGTCAGGAGGCTGGTAACACTACACATTCGATGCCAACCACTCACGGTTAACGCTATCGTTTAGGAGGGTCTGTCTGTCTGTCTGTCAGCTGTTAATCACGAAAAAGAAAAAAAAACGATTGCAGGGCCAATTCTGGTGGTCAGGACAAGGACAGCACAGGATGTCTCCCAAACTCCAGATCAGATATTGTATTAGATCTGTGTATTTAGAAAATCACTAATGACCTCCAGAAGCCTGTTTTTAGAACCATGCTCACTGTGCGTTTCACCCCAGCCACCGCTCGCCAGTCTCTCTGTAGGTCACTCAAGGTCATCTTACGGTGGGTAAGGGACACTGGAATGAGGTGGCGCTCATCACGGTCAGTAGAGAGTGGGTTTGGCCCTCTGCCAGTCTGTAGCTGTGTTGTCCTAAAGCAGACCTTGTTCTTATGAACCAGACGCTCACTGTATCTGCCAGTAAAGCTAGAACCCAACCTTCGGTTCCTCACTGAGAACCTGCTGTACATGTGGAGATGCTGATCTGAGAATGATTTAAGGGTGGGCTCTGATTTGTTTCCTGAGCTGTATAACTTGCTGTATGACTCACTTGCTCTAATGCCAGGATCAAATCAGAATTAAAAAATAAGGTGCCATAAATCCATGCCCCTTCTTGGTCAGGAGACGGGCAACACTAGAGTGCTCTGAAAGGAAAAAGGAAAGAAAAAGAAAAACAACGTTCCTGGGAAAAGAACAGTATCGGCTCTCTATCCCTCCAAGAGAAGGTGAGGTAACGAATGTGTCCAGAACAGCCACACAGGTGTGGTTGTAATGAGCGGTCTTTCTGCTGGTCAGTGATTGGCCGTTAGCATTCTGGTAGCATGTCTGCAGCACTGCTGGTAAATATTCTGAGGGCATGTTTTTGTGATATCTGTGATCTGTGGCTCGTTGGTGTGTTGGGGCCAGAGAAAGAACTCGGATGCCTCCAGAACCAGCATTGAGAAACACGGTCCCAGCCGCTGTGCTGAACCAATGGACCTGGTTCAGCACATCTCCCCAAATAATCTAAACGATGATCTCCATGGACAATCAATCATCACCCTTTACATTAGCAGATTTATACTGCACATATAGACTGACCTACTGTTATCTTCCATCCACACTGTATATCTGTAGTGCATGTGTATATATATCAATAATTTATACCCTGTATATATTCGGCATCTCTCATCTACCTCTTACCATAGTGCTATATGGAAACGTGTACATCTGTATATATACACATCATAGTTTTATTCATAACTTTATATTACTGTTATAAAAAACTGTATATTAGTATAAACATTTTAGTGCTTAGTATTGTATATATTTATTGTCTAATGTATATGTTTGTATTTAAGTACTGTAAGGGATTACGCACCTAAGTTTTTCACTCACCTTCACACCTGTGAAAATGTGCAGTGACAATAAAAGCGATGAGATGATTATAGACAATAATCTAAAGTGTAATATCTATAAAAAATAAAAACAGCATTGTGCAGTATGAAAAACCTACATGGGTAGATTCTAGCAGCAGTATTATTAACTGTTAACTATAAATTATAAACTATACACAGTACTGGTCACTATCGATGAATATGTAAATATAAATACATCTCACTTCGCAAGGAAATATATACAAGAACACTAATATAACTGTAGGCTGTAAAAAAAGTGCAACAGTAAAAAAAATAAATAAATAAATAAAAAATGATGAAATAAATTTTGAGCATTTGACAATTTGAAAATTTGAGCATTGCTTGTTTCACACTACACGGCCATTCCTCATTACGGACGCTCATTCGCGAGTCTGACGCTAGTCTGCTATGATCGGAATAATTTGTGCAGTCTGATTCACTACTTGCCTTGTGAAGTTCACCTTAGCGATGCACGTCCATATGTTTGGGGGTGGGGCTTCTGAGAGAGCACTGAAGAAAGTGGGTGTATTAGTTTTGATGTTAAGGGGAAAAAACTACCACCTGATCTCCAGAATAGCTGACTGGGGCTTTAGGCTAAACTATTGATAGGGCAGGTGTTTATCTATCTGTGTTAAAACACACAGGCTATATTCGGTTTTGGACCGAAACGTCAGACCTAATTCCAGCTCCAAGCCATTTTATTCCCTAGTAATGAGCATTTTTAGGTGTTTAAAGCGGCTCTGGAGCTCTGGAGTCCTAGTCTGGAACAGAAACCGGTCACAAAGCTGCTTCATGATGAGAATAGCTCTTGCTGGCATTGCAATTAGTGAGACTAAGGCCCAATCCCATTTCACCCCTCGTCCCTAACACTTAGCCCTTCCCCTCCATCCAGGGGGAGGGTTGTCCCGATTGGTGTTAAGAGGGTTAGGACTACATGGCATTTCAAACTGAGATTTTTCAAAGGCACACACCAAACACAGTGTTATGAGAATGCCCTGCGGATCATATATATAGACCCATATATATGAGTATGCTCCCTGTTAAAGCCGCTGTACTGTAAGATCACCATGGCAACAGCGTTTTATGGTCATTTTCTTCATAACGCGCGTAAACATCGCTAGTGATACGCTGATGTCTCGGCGCTACCTAGCAAAATTGCCCGTTCCTCCTTAAATGGTTCTGCAGTTGCGTTCTAGGACCTGAGGTGAGGTGTCTGTCCGACTTTGTAAGTTGCTAAAGTAGTTGGTGACTATGGGTTTGGGAAACGCACCCCAGTTCATTTCTACATGACCATTTTCCAACTTTTAAGAGGCTGCATTTGCTACTGCGTCTTTAGGACTAACGACCTCTGGGTTGGGCTGATTAGGCGGGTATATGAACACGGGTTGGTATTCGGGATATCCCAAAAAGAGTCCACTTCCAAACAAGCAGTGTTATGGCTGTATAGCCAGTCTATGTTTGTTTACCAAACTCTTACTTCAAAAAACAGGAAGAAGAAAGTCAGTGTTCCAGCGTAAGGGCCCTTTAAAGTTACTGTGTTACAGGATAATTATAGTATCAACCATATTGCAACACTACCCTGAGTATCAAAGTCTAACCTGCCATGATACGGCAACCATAAACAGACATCTGACAGCGTCAACAGATGGACCTTGCAATCCGCTACACCGGAGTAACCAGCGTTCTCCACCTACAAGGACTTCAGCATTCCATTACAACTAATCTCTACATCTTAGTCATGCTATTCCCACACGGCGCTGGATGGGAAAATGAGTCAGCTGCAGCCGGAATCCAAAAAGTTCCGTACAGGCCTTTTCCTCAGGTCTAAAGCCTTCTTATCTTGCTGGCATTCACACAGAGTCCTTTGACGTCACCACTCACGCTGTCACACTCGCTGACCGGACTTGGCGGCTTCTCTCACACCATAAAAATCGCAGAATGAGTTGTCAGGTTCTAAGAAACCTCCTTCATTGGCCATTTTAATGGAAACACCTACCTAAAAGTGGGCACCTCCGGATTTTATACCATATTTACTATGGCAGTATACACAGAATGAGCTCACAGGACAAAAACGAGTCCTCCATGTGTTTAAGGTGGTAGTACCTTCAGGCTCCTGCAGATGGCGCTGCACGAGGATGATGGGGCTATAAATCCCTGTGGGGTGTGAGTGACGGGATCCATAGATTGGGAGGAGGTGCTACAGTGCAGGGAATGTCTCGTTCCATGTGTGGAAAATGGCTCCAGAGCAGATGTTGATTGGCTAAAAGGAGGGACTGCATGTGGGCGTGGCCAAAGACCATAGTGTGAAGGAAGTAGCTGAATCTGCAGGTGTATGGAAGCGTACGGTCATACGGGTCTACCAGCAGTGGATACAATCCCAGTCTACAGGGAATTCTCCTCGGAACTGTGCCAGGGACGGCCTCCACCAAATCTGGACCAACTACAGAATTCCTTTGAGTGTCTGAACAGTGATGTGGCTACATCCGGAAACGTGTCCAGTACATGCCCCATCCAGTCCCAGCTGTTACTGGTGCTGCTGGAGGTGTTGCACACTGTTAGGTACGGTTCAGTCACAGAAACTCGTTTTGTTGGTCCAGTGAGCTCATTAGCATAACGTGTACCCTCCCTAAGCAACCCCAGACACCACCCACGAACCACCCCTCTACTCTTACTGTAGGGCAGGACTGAAATTAAAGGCAATACCACAGAATATTCAATGTTCAATATTTTTACCTCTACAAGTACAGTACCTCATGAGTAGTTTGCTGACCTGGAGTCTCCAGGGAGGAACCTTGGGCCATTCATTGGGGTCGCTCCACCAGCTTTATGAAGGAAGACTGAGAGGATCTTTTCAAAGCAGAGTGACCAGGTATTCACCTGACACAGTTCACAAACGACCCAAAGACACGAACCGAGTTCTGATGTTCATGTGTTGCATAAACGCGTTTCTGAATGTGCTGATCAGGCAAGCTGCTTCCCATAACACAAGCTAACTGGCACGTAAGGCAGTAAATCAACTAGACGCTATCAAGTGCCATTAAATGGCCAGCAAAACAATTAAACTATGAACTGGGGTTAATACACTCATCATCTAAAGAACAGCTGCACCCAGAAGGAGGTGTAGGAGTGCAGGTCTGTTGGGAAGGAAGATAAAGGCTACCAGGATCAATAACTGATGATAAATTTAGACTGATATCATCAATATTTATTGAGCTACACATACAGAAGTCTGTCTCTCAGTATGGCGTCGGGCCGCCGTGTTTGCTAACCCAACACGCCAGACGTCTCGGTATGGAGCTGTAGAGGTTCCTGATGGTGTCCTGTGATAATCCATCCCATGCAGCTTGAACATCCTCACACCGTTCCTGCAGATGGTGCGGTAGGGGTGGAGGTGGAGTGACACCAGGCCTTCAGATTGCTTCTGGGTGCAGCTATTTGTGCAGCTATTCTTTTGATGTTGACTGTATAAACGGCTCCAGTGTTCTCACAAGCAGACAGGAATCGGCGCAGCCCTACCTGCACGGTCTGCTGTGACACCGTATCGGGCAAGTGGTGGTCCTGCGGTGGTCCTGTATACCTAAGCAGTGGGTGTTTCTGATAAAACGGCCAATAAGTGTAGACAAGCTATCTGGAGCTCATAAACGGTGAGCTGTGTGTTTAAGAGTGTTGTCAGGTTGCTAAGTTGCAAATACCTTGACTCAACGTCTGCACTTCCTGGTCCCGGAGGTAGGCCAACACCTGATTCCTGCAACGTTCCTGTCGGATGACACTCAGCCCAAACAGCCAACACCCTGCAGGCTCCGGAGGCCCTCGCTCCAACACGACAGGGCTTTTAATCTGAAACAACTCTGAGATTTAAACTAACGCCGCCACACCAGCGAGGAGACTAAGGCACGAGGCCTGGAGGCGGGAAACTGATGAGCTCTGGTGCCAAAAAAAGGAGCGCGACGTTATTACACTGCGAAACGACGCGAGCGCGAGCGCGTCAGGCCATTTCACGCGGACGGAAAATACTTTACCGCATTGTTTAAATTAAGTGGCTTATTGCAGGCCATTAAATCTCATTTTACGTCCCCTCCGTATTTCATAACCCACATTAATTATAAACGAGGAACGAGGGGGGCCTGCTGGCACACAGCCCCACGCTCAGCAGTTCGAAGAGCTCCGGTCCAATCTGTCCTGGTGATGCATGGCCGAGTCTCCGGGCTATTCCTCAGCAGCCCTTTTTCATTTGCATCCGTTATTACACTACAGGATATCCACAAATACCTCCATAAATATCCCGGGAGGTCAGCACCTCACGCCGTCTCATTATGGGGCAAGAAAATGTCAATCCTGTTCATGTAAAAATGTGGATTTAACTGCCACAGTTTCAATTTCACTTTACGATATCTTGGAGACTATTAAACCCTGGGATTAGTTTAGAAGGGATTAGTTTTCCATGGGGAGGAGGGGTCACATCATAACTTTAGTCCTGTTCCGAATGCGCCCATTTTCCCTGACTGTCAGTAAAGAATCCGGTGCCTTTTACCTTCTGGAAAACGAGCCACACCGGGATGAAACATTCCGAACACATTCTTTCACTGGGTTTATTTACTTTGCCACCTTTTTTCACTAATTCCCCGAATTAAATAGGGCAAATCCCAGATAGCAAGCGGAGGTGGGCCACATCTGGCAAAGATATGGCTCGCTGGCACACTGTGGGCACCAGCAAAGAAGGCCCACTTATTTCCACCATGCATTCGGCCCACCTGTCCCAAAATAGATCCATCGGGTCCGCTTCTGGAACAGGTACCGCAAAGTGGCCTACGCTTGACTGAGGCGTGCCCCCAATCCGGCACCTCACTCCACGATGGCTGTGAGTTCTAGAAGATGAGCCGAAGGCCTCCTCAGAGACACGATGCTCCTGGCAGCTTCAGGGGAGCCACTGTGCAGCGTAGCCTAGAGCCCACATGTTCTACCTACTAAGCAGTTCTAGCTAAATTAAGCCATTCATGTTTTCAGGCATGCTATTAAAGGACCAGCGTGTATAGTGAGGCAGCAGGCTGGAACCGTTTGACCCCGCCCACCCTTACGAGAACCTAGATGTTCTGTTGTTGGCTGTACTGTGCTTGTTTCAGTTCTACATGTTTTTGCACGTTTGATGGTAAGACTCACGCTTATCATGCCTCTCAAACTCACCCAAATTTGTTCTCCAGAAATGATGTTCTAGCTATTTACTCTATCCATTGAGCGGTTCTTGCAAATTTAAGGCATGCATACATGTTTTTGGGCATGTTTTGGGTTATTAGAGGAGCAGTGTGTAACCTCTTGCCCCCACCTCCCCCTTTACGAGAACTTAGATGTTCTGTTGTCCGCTGCCTTGATTTCGTTTAAGGTTCTACATGTTCTTGCGTGATTGGCGGCAACACTCTCACTTGATTCTGAAACAAACTCAGCCTCCATTCGCCATAACACACCCAACATGGTTCTCCAGAACAGGTGTTCTAGCTACTTATTATATCCATTGAGCAGTTCTAGCAAGCTTAAGGCTCCAAACCTCTCAAATCACCCAAAATAGTTCTCCAGCACTGGGGTTCCATCTACTCATTCCATCAATTGAACAGTTCTAGCAAATTTAAGGTTCCAGACTTCTCAACACAGTTAAATTGGTTCTCCAGCACCAGTGTTCTAGCTACTTATTATATCCATTGAGCAGTTCCAGCAAGCTTGTATGTTTTAGAATTAATAATCTATACTGATTAATAATCAATGCTGACCCCTGATCAGGTGATTTAGAGCATTCTCATCATTCTCTCAATGCTGTAAACACTTTTCTGATCACAACATTTTCCAGTTCCACCTTAACCGGTGGGTGATACATTCTGTTATAATAAGTGCTGCACCATTAAAGGTGGATCCGCCAAATAATTCAGCCTTAAGCAGCAACAGCCCTACCAGGACATTTATGAGCGGAGCTACTGGTAAGTATGTGCTACAGTAGAAATTTCCAACAAGGGTTCTCCTTCTTTCTACAGCTTCCGGTCGGTACTATAGCTCGCCCTAATCCAGTGTAATAGAGTGAGTCTCTCTCTACAGACAGTGTGTGGTGTGTCTGGGCTACTGTAGAAACATGGCGGTGGTAGTCTCTGCTGGAAGACGAGCAGCTCCTAGGTAGATACGAAGACTCGTTCTAAGATAACCAGAACACACAGCCATCCGATACAGGTAATTATACACTAATGAGGACGTGGGTCTGTAAATTAAGGTTCCATTTCTTATAATAACTCTCACATACTAACACTAAGTTCCAGTGGTACTTCAAGTGTGTCCACATGTGTTTCTCATCATTTACATAATTTATATTTTAATATAATACATTTAATTTATATTATAATAGTGTATTTATAACACTGGATTTGAATATTTGTACTTTAATGTTGTGAGTGAACCATGTATGTATGTATGTATGTATGCTGTGCGTGTCATATCGCCCCCTACACTTCCTGTAGCGTATTACAGTCTGTCAGAATGAGCGCGTGGGTCGTATCGCGCCCTACACTTCCTGTAGTGTATTACAGTCTGTCAGAATGACCGTGTGGGTCGTATCGCCCCCTACACTTCCTGTAGTGTATAGGATTCATATGAATGGATTCCCATTTCCATATAAAGGGAACCAATTCCATAAAGGCCGGAAAAAAACTATATTCAGTACCACTGGAATTCGTACACACACACACACACACAATATATATATCTATATCTATAAATCAGGCAGGAAGTGACATCAACATGTCATCCGAGTCTATATATAGATATTCTGGTGCTCTTACTGGTGATGTCATAGTAACACAATCACAATTATTTCAAAATCATCTGAATAAGCTACCCTTCTTTCACCCTCACATGTTCACGTCTCAACAAACTGAAGCTGACTTGGCGCCGTTTCCAACACAAGAGGAAGAACAGAAAGCAGAACATCTAACTCTACTGAGTACGTCTTAGAAAAACAAGAACAGACGCTCCAGCTTCTGAGGTGCGGTATATGATCTTAAGATGGGGAGCAAGGTTTGTTTATTTGAGCTCAGGCAGTTTCAGGTGATCAGCTAATCTGGTCACTTTATGGTTACATTGTAGGACAGTTCAAATAATTAATAATATTAAATAATTAGTTATATGGGGATTAACAGTGTGGGGCCCATCAGTACGGGTGTGTCATATGACTTCAGGATTATATTATGGTTCAGTAAGGCATCATCACGACAGAACATAACTCTCCATATTTATTCAGACTAAATGAAACTCATTTACACAGAAGTGCATCTACAGAAACCTAAAACTAATAACTAATAAACGGAAAAGGAATTCCATTCCATATGAACCAAATTCATTTCCACATAAAGGTGCAAAGCAACTGTTCCAGAAAGAGAACTATATTCAGAAGAGCTGGAATTCAGTACCAAGGAATGGAAATCTATTCAAATTCCCAGATTTTGTCCTCAAGACGTTCTAGATAAAACTGCACCATTAAGAAATGGTGTTTTAGACAAGCGTTCCATATAGAATCATTAACACTCTAAGTACCTAAAAAGGTTCTCTGCACCACAAAATCAATGAAAATGGTCTTTTTTCATTTTTAGAACCATTTTTTCCTTAATGGTTCCATATATCAGGTGCCGGAGGTTGTATAATGGGTTGTATAAGGGTTCTATAGAGAACCAAGGATGCTTCTTTACAGTTTCTATAGTACAAACATTGGTTTTACATACAACCACGAACAGTCCAAGAACGCTTTAAGAACTCCTTAACTCCAAGAACCCATTAAAAAATTTCTCATCATTAAATGGTTCTTCGGCGTGCTGGAAAATGGGTTGTATAAGGGTTCTAGAGAGCACCAAAACAGATGTCTAGCTTGTTGCAACAGCAGAGCCATTTTTGGTGCTAGATAGAAGGCTCCATATACAAATAAAGAACCATAGCACAATGGAAAGAACCCTCTAATGGTGCAAATGAGTCTCCGAGTGCTCACAGGTCAACACAGAACAACTGTCTTGACTAAAGAACCCTGCACAAAGCATTTTAAGAGTGTACTGACACAATCAAAGAACCTTTGTGGTACTAGGCAGAACCGTTACCAGAGAAACTCTATGCAGAACACATTCTTCATTAATCTGAAGAACCATTTCAGAGTCCAGACACCATTTACCCATGACATGGTTCTATGCTTCACTAAAGAACCCTTGAAGAACCATCTTTTTGCCATTATCTAGAATTTAACAGAGAGACACCACTGTGCTGAAAAGGAAATATGTTCAGAAGGACTGAAATCCACTTCCTAGAAATGATTTAGCCTTCGAGAAGTTCTCTCTGTAGATGTTCCTCAGCCTAGATAACATCGGAAAAACAGGAATGCTAAGCTAGCAGGGCTGCGTCCACACATACGCTCGAGCAGTTAGCGGGGGTGGCTCATAATGTACGGATTTCTCGTTAGCTACATCTTAAATATGACAGTAAAGCCCAAAACAGGTGTTCAAAACGCGATTACAGTGGGTGACTTTGCTATTGTGGTGTCGTGAAGCTACGTTCGCCTGCTAGCTAGCTAACAAGCTAACCGGCTAGCGTAAATTAGTGCTAGCTGTAACGCTAGTTAGCTACGTTTGGTGACCCTAAAAACGTTACTTCATACCTGCTGAGGTAAAATCGAGTCGAATCCTCTTCTTATCGGCTGATTACCTCCAAGAAAACCTCTAAACGTCTTCTATCGGACCAAAGACGGAAGTTTTCTGCATGACCAAAATCCACAAAATAAGGGAGGATCTGTTTTTTTCTGTGAATACCAACAGCGGAATGAGTCGCAAGGTGGAGACAGAGGGCTGTAGTTTTCCACCGTGCGGAAAAGAGCGCTACCTACGGGAGGAAAGACTCCAAAAGACTACAACTCCCAGCTCGGATTCTGATTGGCTGCCCCCGGCGTGACTCAAATGACTGACGTGGCGTTCGGCCAATTATTGGCTTCCCGTTATCAGCGCCTTCTGGTTATGTCGGTAATTTGCGCTCGATTTGAGCTCGATTTCCTGCAGATATTTTTATGTTTAACATTAAAGTGTTTTTATAGTGTTTGTGTCGTTAATAACGCAACACGTTCCGCGGTTTTAACTGCTATTTCCGCGGACCAATCAGAGCCGAGGGGCGGGACGGAGCGCCTCTGAAAAATAAAACAGTGTGAGCAACGTGTGGTGAAGGACAAGCTGAGGAGCAGGCTGGAGCTCAACATCCTACCTAGAACCACACGGTGAGGATCTCACAGGGTTTTATTCTCCTTGCTCTCATGATTTATGCTGACAATAGACCACATGCATGATTTAAAATTTTAATTATGATTAAAATTAATTCAGTTGTTTGATGGATTGTAGACGGAGCTCGGTTTCATCACTGATGTTGTGAGTGGTAAACAAGCCTTAATGCCTTTACATCCATATGCACATTTGGGAGCCCATGTGCTAAGCTGTATTGAAGCCCCGCCCACGTTAAAAAGCCACGTCTGTTTATTATTGGGACGTTATTTCATTAGCATATGTGGTGGCTAATATTAATAAGGGCTCCATGCAACTTTGCATTTGCTGGATGGGCTGGGTCAGTGAAAACAGCAGAGGCAGTCATCTGTGGCCAGTCCAGTGTTTCATATTAGCCTAGAGTAACTGACATATGGCTTAGCCTTATTAGGGTGTGTGTTCATTTCCAGTCATGCTTGAGTGGTTTGTTGGTCTGCTGGTGCCGTGATAATGTATTCAACACGAGGAAAGCCTGGGCCGTGGGATACCTGCACGGATTAAGGGATCATAGGAGGGATCCAGCTGCTGCAGCCTGCTCACATCTGGATGCCAGTGAGCTTCACCTTCAGAAAAACCCCATTTCGTGTTTTCCGTAAATCAGAGAGAAGGAGCCTGGGATTTCTGACTGGCTGGCGTAGAGAGGGGTTATTCATCATGGCTGGGTGAAATGGCAGGTTTGTCTTTCTGTTTCTGACGTGTGCACATGGGGGATTAGATGAAAGAGAGAGAGAGAGGTGGGGAGAAGGTGTGCTGGTGCGCTGTGCGTATGGCATTTGCAGAGGGATTGATCAATAATACCGCAGATCAATAATTGATGAGATGATGGATGTAGAGAGAGGAATATGGATGGTGTATCCGGGTTGTTTTGGAATTGCACCACTTTCTTTGATGTCTCCGGCTTCTTTAGGGTGGGCTTCTTCTCCCCTCAGGTCGATGCATGGATCCTTTACATTGATTGGTGCTCCATGGGGGCGGGTTGCGTGCTAATTTGCGGTGATGACCGATAGCGGCTGCTCCGACGCTGTGCCTTCATTATCATTCCACGCATACACACGTGCGTACAGTGCAGCACCGCACGGGCAGGCATGCAACAGAACAGAGTGATGCAGTGTTTATAGAAATGGACCTTCTCTCTGATGATGGTGATCCAGATTTACACGGCGTAGTCTGAAATCTATACCCAACACAACTCTTATGCTTTAGCTTAAATTTAATTGAGATTACTCCATAACTGAGTGTGAGGTGTAAACAGAGTGAGGGAGAGAGGGTTTGGTGTGAGGTGTGTACAGAGTGAGGGAGAGAGGGTTTGGTGTGAGGTGTGTACAGAGTGAGGGAGAGAGGGTTTGGTGTGAGGTGTGTACAGAGTGAGTGAGAGCGGGTTTGGTGTGAGGTGTGTACAGAGTGAGGGAGAGAGGGTTTGGTGTGAGGTGTGTACAGAGTGAGTGAGAGGGGGTTTGGTGTGAGGTGTGTACAGAGTGAGGGAGAGCGGGTTTGGTGTGAGGTGTGTACAGAGTGAGGGAGAGGGGGTTTGGTGTGAGGTGTGTACAGAGTGAGGGAGAGCGGGTTTGGTGTGAGGTGTGTACAGAGTGAGGGAGAGAGGGTTTGGTGTGAGCTGTGTACAGAGTGAGTGAGAGAGGGTTTGGTGTGAGGTGTGTACAGAGTGAGGGAGAGAGGGTTTGGTGTGAGGTGTGTACAGAGTGAGGGAGAGAGGGTTTGGTGTGAGGTGTGTACAGAGTGAGGGAGAGAGGGTTTGGTGTGAGGTGTGTACAGAGTGAGTGAGAGAGGGTTTGGTGTGAGGTGTGTACAGAGTGAGGGAGAGAGGGTTTGGTGTGAGGTGTGTACAGAGTGAGTGAGAGAGGGTTTGGTGTGAGGTGTGTACAGAGTGAGGGAGAGAGGGTTTGGTGTGAGGTGTGTACAGAGTGAGGGAGAGAGGGTTTGGTGTGAGGTGTGTACAGAGTGAGTGAGAGAGGGTTTGGTGTGAGGTGTGTACAGAGTGAGGGAGAGAGGGTTTGGTGTGAGCTGTGTACAGAGTGAGGGAGAGAGGGTTTGGTGTGAGGTGTGTACAGAGTGAGGGAGAGGGGGTTTGGTGTGAGGTGTGTACAGAGTGAGGGAGAGAGGGTTTGGTGTGAGGTGTGTACAGAGTGAGGGAGAGAGGGTTTGGTGTGAGGTGTGTACAGAGTGAGTGAGAGAGGGTTTGGTGTGAGGTGGGTACAGAGTGAGGGAGAGAGGGTTTGGTGTGAGGTGTGTACAGAGTGAGGGAGAGAGGGTTTGGTGTGAGCTGTGTACAGAGTGAGGGAGAGAGGGTTTGGTGTGAGGTGTGTGCAGAGTGAGGGAGAGAGGGTTTGGTGTGAGGTGTGTACAGAGTGAGGGAGAGAGGGTTTGGTGTGAGGTGTGTACAGAGTGAGTGAGAGAGGGTTTGGTGTGAGGTGTGTACAGAGTGAGGGAGAGAGGGTTTGGTGTGAGGTGTGTACAGAGTGAGGGAGAGAGGGTTTGGTGTGAGGTGTGTACAGAGTGAGGGAGAGAGGGTTTGGTGTGAGGTGTGTACAGAGTGAGGGAGAGCGGGTTTGGTGTGAGGTGTGTACAGAGTGAGGGAGAGAGGGTTTGGTGTGAGGTGTGTACAGAGTGAGTGAGCGGGTTTGGTGTGAGGTGTGTACAGAGTGAGGGAGAGAGGGTTTGGTGTGAGGTGTGTACAGAGTGAGGGAGAGAGGGTTTGGTGTGAGGTGTGTACAGAGTGAGGGAGAGAGGGTTTGGTGTGAGGTGTGTACAGAGTGAGTGAGAGCGGGTTTGGTGTGAGGTGTGTACAGAGTGAGGGAGAGAGGGTTTGGTGTGAGGTGTGTACAGAGTGAGGGAGAGAGGGTTTGGTGTGAGCTGTGTACAGAGTGAGTGAGAGAGGGTTTGGTGTGAGCTGTGTACAGAGTGGGTGAGAGCGGGTTTGGTGTGAGGTGTGTACAGAGTGAGTGAGAGAGGGTTTGGTGTGAGGTGTGTACAGAGTGAGTGAGAGCGGGTCTGGTGTGAGGTAGAGTGAGTGAGAGTGGGTTTGGTGTGAGGCGTATTCAGAACCACCTCATGTAGGAACTTTCTGTGAGGGAGCTTTTGGAGGGGACGTCTGGTTACCTTCACGACCACTGTTCTGGAACAGAGCGTTTCCCTTTATCTCTGGGAGTTAAAGAGCAGTTCTGGCTGCTGATGTTTACCCGTGTTTGCGCACAGCTGGTGCAAAGGCGGTGCTTTCTGGTGGACGGCCGGGTTTGTCCTGGGCCGCTGTAACCTTGGCGCACACACAGCCTGTTCCGCCGGTGTCCCACTGAATAGACCCTTTCTTTCTAAAGCTGCTCACGGGGATTAATAACCTCTTAACCTCTCGGCGTCCACCTGAAGACTTTCCCGGGATTCCTTAAAGGGCCCATAAGGTGTAAAACCTACTGGCTGTCCAAAATAAGACGTTTGATATTGTGTGTAGGTGTGGTTAAAGGTTCAGTCCATATTGTTCATTGTGCAGTCCGTATGGGAAGCTGACCTGCAAAGGTTCTGTTGTTTTGGTAATTGATGAGGTTGGGGTAAAAATAGGGAGAAATTGGAATAATATGGTAAAATCTGGGCTATAGGCCCTTTAATGGCACAGTAAGTCATTCAGACCAACATCATCAAAACCACAGCTCCACCCAGAAGGAGGTGTGGTAGTGCGTGTGTGTTGGGAAGGAAGATAAAGGTGACCAGGATCAATAACTGATGATAAATTTAGACTGATATGATCAATATTTATTGAGCTACACATACAGAAGTCTGTCTCTCAGTATGGCGTCGGGCCGCCGTGTTCGCTAACCCAACACGCCAGACGTCTCGGTATGGAGCTGTAGAGGTTCCTGATGGAGTCCTGTGATAATCCATCCCATGCAGCTTGAACATCCTCACACAGTTCCTGCAGATGGTGCGGTAGGGGTGGAGGTGGAGGGACACCAGGCCTTCTGGACATGTGAGACCAAAGCGTTCCACCACGGTGCCTCCACACACGGATTCGTTGGGCGTCTCCACCAAGACTAAAGCGGGACTCGTCACTGAAGATGACCCGCTGCCATTCTGAGTCACTCCATGACAGTCTGGTACGACACCACTGCAGTCTTTGGTGACGGTGACTTGGTGTTAAGGACAGTCGTGGTAACGGTCTGTGTGCATGTAGTCCTGCGTGGTGCAGCCGTCTGCCGATGGTGCTGCACTAACAGGAGGACTCATGGAGGACACCACTGCTCGCTGGAGGTCCTGTACTTTTATGTACTTATCTATAAGTACAGACGAAACTCAGAGTTTATCTCCATGAAGCTTCTGAATTCTGTACATCTATTGTTGCCATGTGTGCATTGTACTCTCGTCACCCTGCAGTCGTGCGGTGCTGGATGTGTGGTATGGTTTGTGAGGCTGTTTGTGTTTTAGATCTGTTTGCCTCAGCTGGGCTCTCATGCCGTGTAACTGCAGCACAGTACTCTGAACACCAGCCCCGTATCAGCCGGAGAAGCTGATTCTGTGTGATGAGCTTGCCATTTTGGTGAGGGCCTGTTTTGGACAGAGTGTTGTGACACGTTCCACCAGGCAGTGTCGAGATGACTCAGGAAGTTTTGACACTTAGAGAGAGTTTTATCTCTCTGGCACTGAAGCAGCGGAGCTGGAGCCATGATGAAACGGAGGGCAACAGAAACAGAACAGAAAACGCTCGGTGGAGCAAATCTGTGCTAAATGTGCGGTTCATAAGGTGGTGGTGTATTATCGTCATCACCAGCCGTCTAATAGACACCCCTCACCACCGCCCTCTAAAGGAGTCATTACCAACCATCATGTAAACACCACTCACCACCGCCCTCTAAAGGAGTCATTACCCACCATCAAATAAACACCACTCACCACCGCCCTCTAAAGGAGTCATTACCCACCATCAAATAAACACCGCTCACCACCGCCCTCTAAAGGAGTCATTACCCACCATCAAATAAACACCACTCACCACCGCCCTCTAAAGGAGTCATTACAAACCATCAAATACACACCACTCACCACCGCCCTCTAAAGGAGTCATTACCCACCATCAAATAAACACCACTCACCACCGCCCTCTAAAGGAGTCATTACCAACCATCACAAACACCAATCACCACCTCCCTCTAAAGGAGTCATTACCAACCATCATGTAAACACCGCTCACCACCGCCCTCTAAAGGAGTCATTACCCACCATCAAATAAACACCACTCACCACCGCCCTCTAAAGGAGTCATTACCAACCATCAAATACACACCACTCACCACCGCCCTCTAAAGGAGTCATTACCAACCATCAAATAAACACCACTCACCACCACCCTCTAAAGGAGTCATTACCCACCATAAAATAAACACCACTCACCACTGCCCTCTAAAGGAGTCATTACCAACCATCACATAAACACCACTCAACACCGCCCTCTAAAGGAGTCATTACCAACCATCAAATAAACACCACTCACCACCGCCCTCTAAAGGAGTCATTACCAACCATCAAATAAACACCACTCACCACCGCCCTCTAAAGGAGTCATTACCAACCATCAAATAAACACCACTCACCACCGCCCTCTAAAGGAGTCATTACCAACCATCAAATAAACACCACTCACCACCGCCCTCTAAAGGAGTCATTACCAACCATCAAATAAACACCACTCACCACCGCCCTCTAAAGGAGTCATTACCAACCATCAAATAAACACCACTCACCACCACCCTCTAAAGGAGTCATTACCAACCATCAAATAAACACCCCTCACCACCGCCCTCTGAATGAGTCTTTACGGTCACATGTCACAGGTGTCTTGCTTGTTTGCGCTCCAGTGGTGTTTGTTTGTCCTTGTTTGATGACTGATATGAAATGTGAGCTCCACTGTTACACTCTTACGATGACTACATGAGCGATTGCTCAGACACCACCGTCAAGGTACCAGCCAGCATTAACAGGAAGCTGCTTTCTCCTGATTGTCTCTCAATTAAGCGTAATGTCCTGGGAACGTTTTTGGACCATTAACACCCTCTTTAATGCGCTGTGCAGCTGCAGGCAGTTTAAAACCAGCAGCCCATTCAGAGAGCATTACCATAGATCTTCTCCAGGACTGTAGGAGCCTCAGGAGACGCTGCTCGTACACCACTGACTTTAAAGAAGGGGCTGGGAACTCGTTACCTTCTCAGATGACTTGTTGGAAGGCTTTTAAAAATACACTCACGAAACAACAGCTACACCCAGAAGGAGTCAACCGACAGGAGTGAAACTTGGAGGGTAGGTTTGTCTTCACAAGACGTGCCAATGATCCAAGTTTCACACTCGACCGGGCATGTGACATACACCAGGACGAACCTTATCGCTGTGGCTGACTGATGATATAAGGATGGAGGGAGAGGGCTGGCATCATGGGTCTCCGGGTAGCGGGATGGTCTTATTAACGTCATGTGTCCCATACCGGTCATACAGATACTACCATAACATGCAGTTGGCAGCAGTTGATAGAAGAAGGCATGCACCAGCGACATGAAGGACCTGGGAGACCTACCACAGAGAGGGAGAGCCGACGAAGCGGGCAGTGATGCCCTTCATGAGTCATCCTGTTAGTGCCAGCACCATCGGCAGACGGCTGCACCACGCAGGACTACATGCACACAGACCGTTACCACGACTGTCCTTAACACCACGTCACCGTCACCAAAGACTGCAGTGGTGTCGTACCAGACTGTCATGGAGTGACTCAGAATGGCAGCGGATCATCTTCAGTGACGAGTCCCGCTTGGTGGAGACGCCCAACGAATTAAGTGTTGGTGCTCTGTTGTGCTGGTGTAAGTGGACACCTCAGTGTCACTTTACTGCTGGACTGAAAATCGTCCTGTGCCCACCAATGAAGGACTAGAGGATGACCAACAATGCACTGTGCAGCAGCAGATGAGCTATCGTCTCTGACTGTCCATCTACAAGGTGGACCAGCAAGGTAGGAGTGTCTAATAGAGTGGACAGTGAGTGGACACAGCGTCCACTCAACACTCCAGCAGCACTGCTGTGTCTGATCCACTCACACCAGCACCACACTAACCCAGGGACCCTCAGAATTTGGAGTCATTCAGGGCGAGGTTAGTTAGGAGGTCCCAGACTCCATTGGAGCCCCTAACAGGACATTGGATTAAGAAGCTGGTGTGTAGGGAGTGGCTTCAGCCTGGTTTGAAGATGAGCACCAGGCATGTACCGCTGACAGCTCGACTCGAAGGGAAAGAAAAGCAGGGGCGGAGCTTACTTAGTCCTGAAGTCTTCTATCAGTCTATTTCCTCATGGTGCTTCTGTGTGATCATTGCTGTGAACTAGCCAATCAGAGCAGAGCATAATGACGGAGCTCATTTCATTCTAGAACCAGATCATAGGGTGGAAATGGGAACAGTACCGCATCAGTGAAAAGTAGAACATCAGAGAACGGTTCAAACGCTGAATAAATGGGTTCTCTGGCTCCCGTAACTGGATCACTGAGGCAGCGTGATGGCTGTAGGGCTGGTGGAGTTGAGATGTTCTTCAGCCTGAAGCAGGTAACGCTGTCGTCTCTGCTGATAAGGTCAGGAGGGGTGGATGGGAATGGGGGAACGGGTGGATGGGAATGATGCTGCAGATGAATTAATGAAGAGATCTCAGCATGTGGAGACGTGAAGGCACCATTGAGTGATTGAGTCTGACTCGGGGGAGACAGGAGAGAGCTGGAGCAATAGACAGGAAGGTTGGAGGGAGAGAGAGAGAGAGAGAGAGAGAGAGTGGGGAGAGAGAAAGAAGAAGAAAGGTGAGAAAAAGGGAGAGGAGAGAGAGTTGAGGGAGAGGGAGGCAGAAGGAAACTGGACGGGGCAGGAGAAATGCAGAGAGAGAGAGAGAGAGAGGATAGAGTGAGAAAGGAGAGAGTGGAAACAGGGAGGAGTGCTGGATAGATGGAGGGGGGAAGGAGAGAGGTAGGAAGGAGGGTAATGAATTGGGAGTGATGGAGAGAGAGACGAAGATGGGAGGGAAGGAGAGAGAGTGAGGGGTGAGAGATGGGGACGGGGATAAAGAGGAAGAAGGGAGGAGTGATGGAGGGGGAGGGAAAGGAGGAAGGGAGACGGGAGAGGGAGGAAGAAAGAAGATAGACGAGAGAGAAAGGATGAAATGAGACAGACGGGAGACAGGGCAGGGGCGGGACAGGTGGAGAGAGGGAGGGAGGAAGGAGAGACCTTGTTCTCATGTGACTGGAACTCGGCGTGTGATTGGTTGATTCCTGTTATTATTCTAGTAGATCTACAGAGTTCGGACTTCTTCTCCAGTTTAACCCCTTTGGAATAACAATTCGCTCATATTACAGGCATTCGTTCCTTCCCAGAATTCCTTAGGCGTCCTCTGAAGGACCTGAAGGTCCTGGCAGTTCCACTCCAGTGCTGTGCAGTGTGTTAGGAGTGCTGGTTCCAGTCAGACAGAGGGAGACGATATCTCCTACATCAGCCTGAAAGCTCTTCTGCGAGCCGCAGTGAGCAGGTGGCTGTCTCTCTCTGAGAGTGATGGATTAGCTCCACCAGCTGGAGATCACCGCAATGAGGGAATACAGAGGTCAGGAGCTGTGAGGGTTTGTGTCCAGCACCATCAGCGCATTCACAGCTCTGTCTCCACCTGAGATCTCAAAACCCCTGCTGAATAATTCATAGTGGATGCTGAATAATTCATAGTGGATGCTGAATAATTCATAGTGGATGCTGAATAATTCATAGTAGATGCTGAATAATTCATAGTAGATGCTGAATAATTCATAATAGATGCTGATTAATTCATAATAGATGCTGAATAATTCATAGTAGATGCTGAATAATTCATAGTGGATACTGAATAATTCATAGTGGATGCTGATTAATTCATAATAGATGCTGAATAATTCATAGTAGATGCTGAATAATTCATAGTGGATGCTGAATAATTCATAGTAGATGCTGAATAATTCATAGTGGATACTGAATAATTCATAGTGGATACTGAATAATTCATAGTGGATACTGAATAATTCATAGTGGATACTGAATAACTCATAGTAGATACTGAATAATTCATAGTAGATGCTGAATAATTCATAGTGGATACTGAATAATTCATAGTGGATGCTGAATAATTCATAGTAGATGCTGAATAATTCATAGTAGATACTGAATAATTCATAGTGGATGCTAAATAATTCATAGTAGATGCTGAATAATTCATAGTGGATGCTGAATAATTCATAGTGGATACTGAATAATTCATGGTGGATTCTGAATAATTCATAGTGGATACTGAATAACTCATAGTAGATACTGAATAATTCATAATAGATGCTGAATAATTCATAGTGGATACTGAATAATTCATAGTGGATACTGAATAATTCATAATAGATGCTGAATAATTCATGGTGGATACTGAATAACTCATAGTGGATACTGAATAATTCATAATAGATGCTGAATAATTCAGGGTGATATGAATAACTCATGAGTGGATACTGAATAATTCATGGTGGATTCTGAATAATTCATAGTGGATACTGAATAACTCATAGTAGATACTGAATAATTCATAATAGATGCTGAATAATTCATAGTGGATGCTGAATAATTCATAGTGGATGCTGAATAATTCATAGTGGATGCTGAATAATTCATAGTAGATACTGAATAATTCATAATAGATGCTGAATAATTCATAGTGGATAATATTAAATCATATGTAATATTTATAATAGGTTATTTAATTTGTGATTGCAGTGCAGGCTTCACTCCTATAACCCTCCTTGCTGATCTTCCTACTCTCTCCTTTTCTCTGTGTGCTCTCGTTTCCCTTCTCTGATTCAACTTCCTCACCTCTCGCTTTAATCCCTCCTCCTTGCTGGGCGTCAGCAGCAGAGAACTGATGGCCGTGTGTCCCGCCACGGCAGGTCTATTTGGGGCGTCCCGTCAGGTCCAAATGGGGTCTGATAGATGGGGGAGTGAGAACAAGCTGCCAGGAGCCCTGCCGGCTCCTCACCAGCAACAGGCTTTTCATTCTCTCCTTTATTAACATGAAAAATGATTCTGGCTTCCTCTTTGTTCTTCTAACATACGGAGAGCATTCGTACTGTGGAGGGGATAAACACATCCCGGCATACTCAGCAAATATTTCCACAGATTCAGGAAGGACTGTACGCAGAATGTAGTGGTGTGGTGTGACCAGAAACAAGCTTCAGAAACGTCTGAATAAAAATAACAGATCCAGATTAAACAGGCATCCAATCAGACACCAACTGAGACCTTTGTCCTTGAATGACCTTGAGTTCATACATTATTTATAGGTATATATTTATTCAAATAAATAAAAATTAATAATAATCACACATTTTTGTGGTTCTCAGTTTTCACCATTGCAACTGTACCCATCCGGACAGCGGCATAATCTATTCCTGCTGTCCTTTTATTTATTAACGAGATTCACACATTTATTATCATATGCACAGGAAAGCAGCAGATGTGCTGTACAACGATATTCTTACTCTGTCCCTCCGGGACTGAACATGCCTTAAAAAAAGCAGACATAATAATAATAATAATAATAATAATAATAATAATAATAATAATAAAGATAAAGATAATAACAAAAATAATAATAATGATGATGTGGTGGTGGTGGTGGTGGTGATGATGGTGGTGGTGATGATGATGGTGATTAGATAAACAGTATGTATATATTTATGTCTCATACAAATGCGCACACACAAACACATACCACATACATACATATTAATACCATGTTAATGTCGTGTTAAACTAAACACTGTTAAAGACATCCGGGTTTATGTGTGCATTATAAACATGAACTCAGAGAGAGGCGTGTTAGAGAGAGGCGTGTTCAGGTGTGTATTAGAGTGAGCTCGGAGTTAGAGAGAGGCGTGTTCGAGGGAGGCGTGTTAGGGAGAGGCGTGTTCAGGTGTGTATTAGAGTGTGTTCAGGTGTTAGAGAAAGGCATGTTCAGGTGTGATTAGAGTGAGCTTGGAGTTAGAGAGAGGCGTGTTCAGGTGTGTATTAGAGTGAGCTCAGAGTTAGAGAGAGGCGTGTTCAGGTGTTAGAGAGAGGCATGTTCAAGTGTGTATTAGAGTGTGTTCAGGTGTTAGAGAGAGGCGTGTTAGGGAGAGGCGTGTTCAGGTGTGTATTAGAGTGTGTTCAGGTGTTAGAGAAAGGCATGTTCAGGTGTGATTAGAGTGAGCTTGGAGTTAGAGAGAGGCGTGTTCAGGTGTGTATTAGAGTGAGCTCAGAGTTAGAGAGAGGTGTGTCCAGGTGTTAGAGAGAGGCATGTTCAAGTGTGTATTAGAGTGTGTTCAGGTGTTAGAGAGAGGCGTGTTAGGGAGAGGCGTGTTCAGCTGCGTATTAGAGTGTGTTCAGGTGTTAGAGAGAGGCATGTTTCTCTTGTGTAGAGGGAGGGTGTTCAGGTCTGTATTAGAGTGAGCTAGGAAGTTAGAGAGAGGCGTGTTAGAGAGAGCCGTGTTCAGGTGTGTATTAGAGTGACCTCGGAGTTAGAGAGAGGCATGTTTGAGAGAGGCGTGTTCAGGTGTGTATTAGAGTGTGTTCAGGTGTTCGAGAGAGGCGTGTTCCTGTGATAGAGAGAGGCGTGTTCAGGTGTTAGAGATGAATATTAGAGTGAGCTCGGAGTTAGAGAGAGGCGTGTTCGAGAGAGGCGTGTCGGAGAGAGGCGTGTTAGAGAGAGGCGTGTTAGAGAGAGGCGTGTTAGAGAGAGGCGTGTTAGAGAGAGGCGTGTCCGAGAGAGGCGTGTTTGAGAGAGGCGTGTTAGAGAGAGGCGTGTTAGAGAGAGGCGTGTTAGAGAGAGGCGTGTCAGAGAGAGGCGTGTCCGAGAGAGGCGTGTCCGAGAGAGGCGTGTCCGAGAGAGGCGTGTTTGAGAGAGAGTGTGTCGAGAGAGGACGTGTTCCGAGAGGGAGGGGGGGGGGGGCGGTCGGAGAGAGGCGTGTTCCCCAGTGTAAGAGCAGGGTCTAAGCTCACGCCCAGGTTCCGTATTTCCGAGTTTGTCAGCAGTGTTCTCTGACCTTCATTTGGCTGTAGAACACTCTGTGACTCCAGTAGGACTAACGTGACACGCAGCTTCGTTCTACCCGGTCTGATGATCCAAAGGGATGGAGATGTACTGAATGTCCTGAAGCCCGGTTAGGACCCGTACTCCTCGGTGCCGCGGGGCTGCTGTTCGGTTGGTGGTGATTTCCGGAAAAGGCTCTGGTGTTTCAGGCCTAATGTTAAGCGCAGAACCTCGGACTCGGAACCATGTCTGGGCGATCGGTGGGGGGGCTGTGTGGGCTCGAGAGCGAGAAACACGTAAATCTTGATTTTTGGGCCAGACCCGCCTCCTCTATTAGTGTGCTCCAGCACTGCAGGCCTGTACCGACAGACTGGCTCTCCCTGGGTGCTCCTGTATATGGGAGTGTTCCAGGACGGAAGCCGAGGAGGACACAATGGAACGACCAAAGCTGCAATCACTGTGTGGGTATCGGCCGCACACACTGCCGCCGAAAGCAGGCCAGGAAGGAGGGTTAGTTAAAACAGCAACAGTGCATTACCGCAGCTGCCCCACCCATTACAGACACTCTGACTATAACCAGAACATGACTACAACCCACTATAGACTCGTACTGATCCAGTCCTGATCACACCAGCCCCATACACTCTGGGCTCCACTTAGCCAGACTGGACCACCAGAACATGAGACTACACCAACGATAGACTGTACTGATCTAGTCCTGATCACCCCAGCCCATACACACTGGGACTCCACTAGCCCACTGGAACCACCGAACAAGACCTACACCACTATAGACTGTACTGATCTAGGTCCTGATCCACCCAGCCCATACACACTATGGACTCCACTAGCCCAACTGGACCACCAGAACAATGACTATAACACCATATAGACTGTACTGATCCAGGTCTGATCAATCCCAAGCCCATCACGCTGGGCTCCCACTAGCCCACTGGACCACCAGAACATGACTACACCACTACTAGACTGTACTGATCCAGTTCCTGTCACCCCAGCCCATACAACGCTGGGCTCCACTTATCCACTGGACCACCAGAACACTGACTAACCATATAGACTGTACTGATACTGATCCAGTCCTGATCACCCCAGCCCAACACACTGGGCTCCACTG
>JAMWET010005525.1:0-20212 GCA_024036415.1 Prochilodus magdalenae
AGTTTGAAGCTGTGTGATTGGGAGAGGGGACAGTTTGAGCGTGTGATTGTGGAGGTAGGTCGGCCAATTGAAGGGCTTGTAATTGGGAGAGGGTAGTTTCTGGCGTGTGTTAGAGAGGGCGGGCGTTGAGCAGCGTGTGATTGCGGAGGAGGGACAGTTTGAAGCGCTGTGATTGGGAGAGGGGCAGTTTGAAGTGCTTGTGATTGTGAGAGGTGAGTCATATTTGAAGCGTGTTGATGGAGAGGGGCAGTTTGGAGACCTTCCCTCTTCCCTCCCTTCTCGGCGGTTTGAAGCTTGTGAGTGGGATGAGGGACAGTTTTGAAGCGTGTGATTGGGAGAGGGGGCAGTTTGAAGCGTGTGACTGGGAGAGGGACCAGTTTGAAGCTGTGACTGGTGAAGGGGCGTTTGAGCGAATGTAACTGTGAGAAGGGGCAGTTTGAAGTGTGTGATTGGGAGAGGGCGTTTGAGAGCACATAACTGGGTAGAGGGCGCGGTTTGAAGCGTGGTGATTCGGGGAGAGTGGGCAGTTTGAAGCGTGTGGATTGGGAAGGGCGTTTGAAGCGCCGTAACTGGGAGAGGGGCAGTTTGACGCTTGTGATTGGGAGAGGGGCGGTTTGAAGCGCGTGACTGGGAGAGGGGCAGTTTGAAGCGCGTAACTGGGAGAGGGGCAGTTTGACGCTTGTGATTGGGAGAGGGGCGGTTTGAAGCGCGTGATTGGGAGAGGGGCGGTTTGAAGCGCGTGATTGGGAGAGGGGCGGTTTGAAGCGTGTGATTGGGAGAGGGGCGGTTTGAAGCGTGTGATTGGGAGAGGGGCGGTTTGAAGCGTGTGATTGGGAGAGGGGCAGTTTGAAGCGTGGGGGATTGGGGAGAGGGGCAGTTTGAAGCGCGTAACTGGGACAGGGGGGGGCAGTTTTGAAGCATGTGATTGGGAGAGTGGGCAGTTTGAAGGCATGTGATTGGGAGAGGGGGCAGTTTGAAGCGTGTGATTGGGAAGATGGGGGCAGTTTGAGGCTATGTGATTGGGAGTGAGGGGCAGTTTAAAGCGAGTGACTGGGACAGGGGCAGTTTGAAGCGTGTGATTGGGAGAGGGGTGACGTTTTGAAGCGTGTGATTGATTGGGAGAGGGGCGGTTTCAAGCGTGTGATTGGAGAGGGGCAGTTTGAAGCGTGTGATTGGGAGGAGGGGCAGTTTGAAGCGTGTGATTTGGGAGAGGGGCAGTTTGAAGCGTGTGAGTTGGGAGGGGGGGCGGTTTGTAAGGCGTTGTTGATTGGGAGAGGGGCGGTTTGACGCGCGTGCTTGGGAGAGGGGCGGTTTGAAGCGTGTGATTGGGAGAGGGGCGGTTTGAAGCGTGTGATGGGGAGAGGGGCGGTTTGACGCGTGTGACTGGGAGAGGGGCGGTTTGAAGCGTGTGATTGGGAGTATGGGGCAGTTTGAAGCGTTTCCGCGTGATTGGGAGGGAATGAGGGGCAGTTATTGAAGCGCGTGATTGGGAGAGGGGCGGTTTGAAGCGCCGTGATTGGGAGAGGGGGCGGTTTGAAGCGCTGTGATTGGGCAGAGGGCGGTTTGAAGCGTGTGATCTGGGCCGAGATGGGGCAGTTTGAAAAGCGCGTGAATTGGTGAGAGGGGGCGGTTGAAGGCGGTTTTGAAGCGCGTGACCTGGGAGAGGGGCGGTTTGAAAGCGGCGTGACCTGGAGAGGGGCGGGTTTTGAGGGCGCGTGACCTGGGAGAGGGGCGGTTTGAAGCGTGTGATTGGGAGAGGGGCGGTTTGAAGCGCGTGACTGGGAGAGGGGCGGTTTGAAGCGCGCGTGACTTGGGAGAGGGGCGGTTTGAAGCGCGTGATTGGGAGAGGGGCGTTGGTTTGAAGCGTTGATTGGGGAGAAGGGGCGGTTTGAAGCGTGTGTTGTGTATTGGGAGAGGGGCGGTTTGAAGCGGCGTGTGATTGGGAGGACAGGGGCAGTTTGAAGCGTGTGATTGGGAGAGGGGCGGTTTGAAGCGTGTGATTGGGAGAGGGGGCAGTTTGGAAGCGTGTGATTGGGAGTAGGGGCGTTTGAAGCGTGTGATTGGGAGATGGGCGGTTTGAAGCGCGTATTTGGGAGAGGGGCAGTTTGAAGAGTGTGATTGGAGCAGGGGCAGTTTGAAGAAGGTTGTTGATTGGGAGAGAGGGGCAGTTTGAAGCGTGTGTGATTGGGTAGAGAGGGGCAGTTTTGAAAGGGGGCGTGTGATCTTGGGAGAGGGGCAGTTTTGACGCCTTGTTGACATGGAGAGGGGCGGTTTGAAGCGTGTGATTGGGAGAGGGGCGGTTTGAAGCGTGTGATTGGGAGAGGGGCGGTTTGAAGCGTGTGATTGGGAGAGGGGCGGTTTGAAGCGTGTGATTGGGAGAGGGGCAGTTTGAAGCGCGTGTGATCACGTAATCCTGTATATTCAGACAAAGCTGCAGGACTCCGTAGTATTTGGATGTCGGGGGTGTCGTTTCATCACCTGTGCGGCCCACCACACGTGACGGAGGGGTCCGTTTGGGATTTGGTTCAGCACTAACGCTGTTCATCAGCAATTCCAACTAGCCCTGAATTCTTTAGACTGAATTAAAAGAGTTGTGTTAATTAATAGCACGCTGAGTTGCACGCTGAGTTGCACGCTGAGTTGCACGCTGAGTTGCACGCTGAGTTGCACGCTGAGTTGCACGCTGAGGTTGGCAGGCTTGAGTTTCAGCACGCTGTGGCTAACTACGGTCACAGGGACCCCTGGTTCATGGGCGGAGGATGTCCTGCAGGGTTTTCATCAGTAGCAGCCTGAGGTCTATGATAAGGGGCGGTACTGCTTCGTGCAGGGCTCCTGGCCTGGCTGAGATACTCCTCCGCGTCTGTGTTGGGTAATAATAGTTTTCCCTTTCCGCTGCAGTCTGTGTGCGCTGCTCACCGTCTGTCTGGTGATGTGCCATATGAGGGAAGTGGTTCTTCTTTTGGGAAGAAGTCTAGTCCGTGGTTCTCCGTATTTCCTCTTTCCCTTCATCACTGGACATGTGCCACTGACAGTTTTTAGACCACCAGTCCTCTACCCGCCTTTGGGGAAACAGTATTCACACTGCGTGTCAGAGTTACCAGCTCGCCAGCGTTCAGGACGGAATCGGTCAGATCCGGGGGAGTTAATCAGGAAGTTTGTTCTAATTTTAATTACGTAATTAATCAAATTTGCATTTTCACCATGAGCCTGATGGTTAGACTGATTCTCTTAGCTGTATGTAATACGCTGTGGCCTTCACAGTCAGCAGATCTCCACCTGTGGGCTTAGCCAGCTGTGGTTTTGAGGAGGTTCAACACGGTGATGATACAGAATCTGATGCATGGTTAACCAGAATAATGGTGATGGTGGTGATGATGATGGTGGTGATGATGATGGTGGTGATGATGATGGTGATCATGGTGATAGTGATGATGATGGTGATGGTGGTGGTGATGATGGTTGTGATGGTGGTGATGGTGGTGATGATGATGATGATGGTGATGGTGGTGGTGGTGATGATGGTGATCATGGTGATGGTGATGATGATGGTGGTGATGCTGATGATGATGGTGGTGGTGGTGGTGATGATGATGGTGATGGTGGTGGTGGTGATAGTGATGGTGATGGTGGTGGTGATGATGGTGGTGTGATCATGATGGTGGTGTGATCATGATGGTGGTGGTGATAATGGTGGTTAAGGAGCTGGTGATGCTCTCTCCTGCAGCTCTCCACACGGAGGCATTCACCCTCAGTCACCGGTTCAGGGTTGCCAGGTTCTTCAGGGTTGCCAGGTTCTTCAGGGTCTCCTAGATTAGAATGTTATATCATCACTGTCTAAAAAAAAAATCTCCAAATTGGTAACTTTACAGGAGAGGCCAAAGACCTAATGAATTCTAATGTTGGTCTATGGGACCATATATGGAGCCATTTCTGTTGGTCCGTTCATCGTGCAGTTCTCACACAGTGTAAACGGCAGCTGCTGTGTGATGTATAAGAGTCAGAATGGACCAAACTGGAGGCATGTTTTTTATTGGACAGGGACGATATGCTACCTGCCCTGAGGGTTCCTCATGAACTCGTGGTTGTTCAGTCAGGTGACTTTCTTGTCCAGCGGGTTTGGCAGAGATTGGTGAAATCAGAACTTTGCCCTTTTTTAAATTGTGTACTCCATCTAATTTGCATATTCACTCTAGCTGCCAAACTGCTTCCCTTTTAGCCTCGGGTACTGTGTACTGTGTGTGTGTGTACTGTGTGTGTGTGTACTGTGTGTGTACTGTGTGTGTACTGTGTGTACTGTGTACTGTGTGTGTGTGTGTGTACTGTGTGTGTGTGTGTGTGTACTGTGTAGTGTGTGTGTGTACTGTGTACTGTGTGTGTACTGTGTACTGGGTGTGTGTGTGTGTGTGTGTGTGTGTGTGTGTGTGTGTGTGTGTGTGTGTGTGTACTGTGTACTGTGTGTGTGTGTGTGTATGTGTATACTGTGTGTGTGTGTGTGTGTGTACTGTGTGATATGTTGGTACTCTGTGCACTGTGAGCTACTGTAACCAAATTCAGATTCCCTGGAAGTCTGAACACACTTGGCAAATAAATCTTAAATCTGATCCTGATCCTCAGTCACCGGTTCAGGGTTGCCAGGTTGTTCAGGGTCATCTAGGTTAGAATGTTATATGCAACTTGCTATGAAAACAGCGGGTCTGCAGTGGAGGTTCCTCCGGTTATTCCTTGCGTCAATCAGGGGTCTGGAGCAGGGAGATGGTCTCTCTCCTAATTATGGAATTCTGGAAACTATAAATGTATCACCTTTGCGTATTCGCTGTAGCCCTAGCTGTTACACTCTTGTCTTTTAGCTGAGTGCTACGGCTTTCGCAGTCAGCAGGGCCAACTAGCCAATTGATTTAGATCAGCGTGGTTATTAACCGACATGAAAAGATTAAATTAATTCAAATATTCCGTATTATTATAAAGTATGCACGTTCATTCTTTGTCGCTGGGTTGCCAGTTTGGTCTTGAACCCCCAAAGCACTGTTTTATGCTACACGCTATGAAAACTGTGGCGCATCCGTGGGGCTTTCTTCACCAGCTTGTAGTGTTTCATCACGTTTTCATTAAAAATCATAAATATTTAATATTTATGTTATTAATAACACCCATGAGTCATAGTAAGAACGTGATGTCTTCTTACGGCCTGTTTTTCTCATCAGGTCAGCTGATCTCGGACGACATTTCGGAAGTCATCTCCAGAATCAGTCAGAAGTTCGTCAGCTACTGGTTACACATGCAAACCAGGATGACGCGACGCAAGGCGCCCAGCGGCCACCAGTATGATGACAGCTATTTGGGTAAGCCTCCCAGCCCGAGTCCTCTACCATTACAGCGTGATGTGGTGATTTACTCTTCAGGAGGGGCTGTAAGTTGGCGTGTCGGGGCGTGCTGGTCGTTTTTGTGCTTTAAGGATCTCGTTCATAACATTTTCAGCTTTCTTGAACACCTTGTCTCACCATGGCTGAACCGTTTGTCCTATTTAGCCACAACTAATGTGGACAGTCTGGACAATGATGTCGATTAAAAGACTCCAGTAATGGGTTTAGTAGGGCGACAAGGCCAACTGGCACGTCTCAGTCTAGCAAATTAGACTCCCCATCGAAAGAGTAGATGTACCTGGAAGGAGTCAACCAACCGGAATGAAACTTGGTGGGTGGGTTTGACATTGTGAGACATGCTAACGATTCGGGTTTCACACTCAGCCGCACTTGTGATGTAAGCAGGGACTTGTAAGCAGAAGTCTGTGTGCACCTTTGGCTTCCCCATTATGATCATGCCCTTGTCTTTCCCAGGGTACTCTGTGGCGGTCGGTGACTTTAACCAGGACGGCGTGGATGGTAAGAGTTCCAGCAGCGTCCTATAAAACCGATTCGATTGTTTAAAGGGCCCATATGCTACTTTCCTGCTATCTGCATGTGTTCATTTTTCCATCTGAGGGGCCACTTTACAGTCTGTGTGAGTAAGCTAAACCAATTATTTTTCATTTTTCCATTTTCCCAAAAACGCAATTGTTTATCCCTTGGATTGAAGCAGAGGCTTGTTCTTTGTTATACTGTGCCTTTTACAGGCTTGATACTAAAGCAATAGTAGAGCTCTGTTGTTGATTGGATGCCCCTCTAAAGGGGAAAAGAAAGGAGGGCTTGGCGCCGCAGCTACAAAGTGAGGCGGGCCTAAGCTAGTTGTAGTGGCCAATAAGTGGGGATATGTAAATAACTGTATTGTGTCAGGTCTTGTGCATCACAAAAAAGCAAATGCAATCAACATAAGTATAAAATGTGGGTATTGTGTTTAATATTCCTTCATTCTGTTTAAAATAGAATTATATTAATATAAAATTTTATATTATTTATTAATATTATATTTATTTATTTATTTATTTATTTTATTTTTACATTGTATGGGTCCTTTAAAACACATTAAAGGGGCCCATATCTTGGAAACTGCAATTTTTTCTTTTCTTTTGCTTTTTTTTTTAAGATTAAAAGCAGTTAAATAAACAAAGTTGCATAGGATATGCTTTGTAGCGTTTCACTGCCTTTGGTGATGGTCACAAAATGCGAGCCCTGGTGTCTTTATAAGGGGGCGGAGTCACAGTAACAGCCTGTTTTCATGCTAAGGGTTGAAGAGTAAGTCAGGAAGTGATCTTATTAAAATGAGTCACATTCATGAGAACCACATGGAACATTCGTATTGGATAAATGTGGGATATGGGCCCTTTAATGCGTTCACAGCGCTCAGCTGAATACTCGGCGGAGTTATAATAGATACTGAGAGAAAATATTAATTATGAAGTTATGAATTGTTACTGCAGATGAGCGGGTAGCTTGCCCGAGAGCCTCACCCTTCTCACTGTTCCCCCTGTTCCTCTCTAGATTACGCCACTGGTGTTCCTAGAGGGGAGTAAAGCGCTGTGGATATGTGAGTACATTGGTCGTCTGATGGCTAATTTGTGGAACCCGGACTCAGCCCTCGGCTCTGACGTCATCTTGTCTGTTTTATTAGGTGAACATTTTTTAACGGGACCGGGAATACAGAACATGGAGTCCTATGGTGAACTTCGGTCTTCATGCACCGCGCCAGCAGGTCAGTTGGACTGAACTGCCCGCAGTCGCATTTGCATGGCAACATCCCATCCTGATTCCACAGGTCGTCTTTCAATGGGTGTAGAAGAGTCTAATGGTAATAGGCTACGTACGTTGAGCGTATGTCCTCTTAATGTCTTAATTGTTTACGCTGGAGTGAAAGAGGTCTAATGGTAATGTAATGGCTAATTTAGCAGTACGCTCCAATACTACTTGTTTATTTTGAGTCCAAGAGTGTAATGGTTAATGTTAACGGATGTCTCTTACACTACTTGTTGGAAATTAAAACAAAAAATAAAGAGTCTCATGCTAATGCTTACGTTAGCAGTGTGTCTCCATGTTCTTCTGTTTTACATTGTAGTGGAAGAGTCTTATGGTAATGCTAACATTAGCTGTGTGCTCCTTTTACACAGTAACTTCATAACGGTTGTAATGGAAGTATGTCTAATGGTAATGGCTAGCAGCGTTAGAAAACCCCGTTAACTGGGTGTGTCTCCACGTTACATGTTTACGCTGTAGTGGAAGAGTTAAATGGTAATGCTAACGTTAGCAGTGTGTCTCCACGTTACTTGTTTACATTGTAGTGAAAGAGTCGAATGGTAATGCTAATGTTAGCGGTGTGTCTCCTCATTACTTGTTTACATTGTAGTGAAAGAGTCGAATGGTAATGCTAATGTTAGCGGTGTGTCTCCTCGTTACTTGTTTACATTGTAGTAGAAGAGTCTAATGGTAATGCTAACGTTAGCAGTGTGTCTCCTCATTACTTGTTTACATTGTAGTGAAAGAGTCGAATGGTAATGCTAATGTTAGCGGTGTGTCTCCACGTTACTTGTTTACGTTGTAGTGGAAGACTCTAATGGTAATGCTAACGTTAGCGGTGTGTCTGCCTCCTCGTTACTACTTGTTGTTTACGCTGTTTGTTTGGAAGCGCTCTAACACTGGGGGGGGGAGGAGGGGGGGGTTAGAAACGGTAATCAGGGTCTAACGGTTAGGAGTCGGTGTGTCTCCTCATTTACTTGTTTACGCGTTGTAGTGGAAGGCTCTAACGGTAATGCTAAACGCGGTTAGGCGGTGTGTCATCCTGTTACTTGTGTTACGTTTGTAGTGCGATGGACTCTAATCAGTTAATGCTATTACGTAGCGGCGGTGTGTTCCTGTCCGCGTTACTTTGTTTACATTGTAGTGATGGATATAGAGCTCGCATGGTTATATGCTACTGTTAGGCGGTGTTTCTGTCTCCAAGTTAGCATGTTTACGTTGTATAGTGGAAGGCTCTCTAACGGTAATGCTACAACAGTTAGCGGTGTGTCTCCACGTTACTTGTTTACGTTGTAGTGGAGACTCTAACGGTAATGCTCTAGCGCGTTAGTCGGTGTGTGTGCGGCAGGTGAATAGATGTGGGAGTAGTTTGCCTCTGGTCCCTGCGGTCGGTGCTTCAGTTCATTGTAATGAATCTTGAACTTTGGGTTTTGGTACTTTTGGTTCCGTTATGATGACGGTTTGAACGCTGGCCGACGTCCTGGGCGTCTGAACTGCATGTCACTGATGGTTTGCCAACGCGATGAGACAAATGTGTGCTGAGTGCGAGAGGTCAACAGTGTGTAACGGCGTGAAAGCCGCTCGTGCATTCGAGAGTCTAGACTAGTCACTTTCGCAAAACAAGACTAGGCCTAGTCTAGATTTGCCGTGCTGCACTAGCATTTCTGCAGTTGGTTGTATGCTAGGGCATGTTGAAACACTGCCACCTTGACTTTTCAGCTTGATTTTAGCGACACATGACAAATAAGGTTGAGGTTTTTGAACTTTGTGTAAATGAAGTATGTAGATTGAGTGAGACTGACAGACAGTGACTGAGTGAGTGACTGACTGACAGACAGACGAGACAGACAGACTGACAGACTGACAGCTGACTGACTACTGACTTTTTTTTTTTTGACTGACTGACCTCTTCTCTCCTCTCTCTTCCCTCTTCCCCCCCCCCCTGTCCTCCTCTCTCTCTTCCTGAGCGGCTAAAAGCTGACGGACTTCAGGCTGTGGGTTAAATAGTTAATGTGAAGTCCCTCAGACAGATTCAGATGACAGACCAAACCTGGCGTTCACGGGTACTCTCTAAACGTGTTGATGTAATGGGCAGTCCTCCTGGCAAGCGCTAAGCTAACCGCCTAGCCATGGCGGTTTTGAGCGAGTTTTAGCGCTGGCTGCTTAATGGCCATGCTGTAATGCGTGCCTGAGCTGCGACGGCTGCAGACTGCCGCCCCAGTTTCCTCCACTGTTTGTTTACAAGCCAGCAGTGCATGTCCCTAATTCGCGCTCACAGACATCTGGAAGTATTTACAGGCATGTTTCTCGGGTTCGTGGGCGAGAGAGAGCAGCCAGTCGCGGGGAGGAAGGGGACTTCGAACGAGGACGGGAGGGGAGCAGTAGTGCTGAGTGCAGCGACGAGGAGAGGAGCGCCCAGAGCCCTATCTCTTGTGTGGAGTGCAGTGCGATGAGTAGGGCTGTATTCATTGTGTGTTGTGGGCGCGTATAGCTGGGTCGAAGTCCAGCATTCAGGCTGACCCACGGGAAACAGGGCCAGACCGAGAGAAGACACGGCCCCCGACCTGACCGCAGTGTGTTTTATCGTCGCTGCGGTTCTGTGCTTGTTTGCTCTGGTTTTGAATTTTTTTTCTTTTTTTTTTTTTTTTTGTTTTTTTTTTTCTTTCTGTTGACTCATTTAGCTCCGCCTTAAATTCCTTCATTTTTAGCTACCTGTTGCTGGGTTGGAACAAGCACGCCGCCGGTTGAAGGACAGAATAGAATTCTATATCTGCGGAATGAAGTAGGAGAGTATTAGAGTACTAGCAGGGCTACTTCCCTGGTGCTTTTACCACACATGCTCGGGTTCGCCTGTGCACACAGGAAGAAAGCATTGTTATGGCTTATGCTGCGTTCTCATGTTGTGGTTGACCTCGATGATGGCAAACCAGATATTGCATTGTTTCTAAAGAAGCTGCAACAGAAACACTCCCACTGTAAGCAGCCTTATATTCCGAAAATTACAGCGGTGAGCTTTGCATGATCCGTCATTAGTTCAGATGAATTAGTTCATTAGTTCACTGTACAGAGCATCATCCTGCCTTTCTCCACCTTAAATACACAGTACAGAGCATCTTCCTGCAATTCTCCACCTTAAATACACAGTACAGAGCATCATCCAGCCTTTCTCTCACCTTAAATACACAGTGACAGAGGCGTCATCCTGCCTTTCTCCCACCCTAAAATACAGCAGTACAGGAGATTCGTCATCCTGGCCTTTCTCCACCTTAAATACACAGTACAGAGCATCATCCTGCCTTTCTCCACCTTAAATACACAGTAGGCCAGAGCATCATCCTGCCTCTTCTCCACCTTAAAATACACAGTGACAGAGCATCATCCTGCCTTTCTCCACCTTTAAATACACAGTACAGAGCATCATCCTGCCTTTCTCCACCTTAAATACACAGTACAGAGCATCTTCCAGCCTTTCTCCACCTTAAATAAACAGTACAGAGCATTTTCCAGCTATTCTCCACTTTAAATACATAGTAGAGAGCATCATCCTGCCTTTCTCCACCTTAAATACACAGTACAGAGCATCATCTGGCCTTTCTCCACCTTAAATACACAGTACAGAGCATCTTCCTGCCTTTCACCACCTTAAATACACAGTACAGAGCGTCATCCTGCCTTTCTCCACCTTAAATACACAGTACAGAGCATCATCCTGCCTTTCTCCACCTTAAATACATAGTACAGAGCATGATCCTGCCTTTCTCCACCTTAAATACACTGTACAGAGCATCATCCTGCCTTTCTCCACCTTAAATACACTGTACAGAGCATCATCCTGCCTTTCTCCACCTTAAATAAACTGTACATAGCATCATCCTGCCTTTCACCACCTTAAATACACAGTACAGAGCATCATCCTGCCTTTCTCCACCTTAAATACACAGTACAGAGCATCATCCTGCCTTTCTCCACCTTAAATACACAGTACAGAGCATCATCCTGCCTTTCTCCACCTTAAATACACAGTACAGAGCATCATCTGGCCTTTCTCCACCTTAAATACACAGTACAGAGCATCATCCTGCCTTTCTCCACCTTAAATACACAGTACAGAGCATCATCCTGCCTTTCTCCACCTTAAATACTCTACACACCAGGAATGCTGAACGGTAGCGAGGCTTCATGTGTGGTGAGGCGGACGCTAAGCCCTGATTGGCTGACCGTCAGTGTTTCCGGTGTTTAGGTTTGGTGTTGTATTCGGACAGTAGCTCGGTTTCGGCTTTCCTTTGTCCGGCCTGCTCACATACGGAGCGTGTAGGTGGGCGAGGTCCGGCGGGGTCCGGCCCCTCCTTACCCACAGAGCTGCAGATAAACACTCATTATGCGCGTTACGAAACGCTGATGGTGCACAGCTTCACTCTGCTCCACAGATAACAGACGGCGTAATAACAGGCGTTATAACCTGCTAATTCAGCCCACCATGTGACCACTCTGACTTTATGACCTGTTGTTTGTTCCACAGATGGCGGCTTATTTCGGCAATGCAGTGGCGGCGACTGACGTCAATAAAGACGGGTGAGTAAGGAGGGCCGGGCTCCACCTCTTTCCTCCTCGGACCGCTAGCCTGGTTACTCAGGCAGGATGTGGTGTCTCAGGGTCCCAGGTCTCAGGGTCCCAGGTCTCAGAGTCCCAGGTCTCAGAGTCCCGACGTTATGACGACTGTCCTTAACACCACGTCACCGTCACCAAAAACTGCAGTGGTGTCGTACCAGACTGTCATGGAGTGACTCAGAATGGCAGCGGGTCATCTTCAGTGACGAGTCCCGCTTTAGTCTTGGTGGAGACGCCCAACGAACCCGTGTGTGGAGGCACCGTGGTCAGCACCAAGATGAACGGTTTACCGTCACTAGTCCAGAAGGCCTGGTGTCCCTCCACCTCCACTCCTACCGCACCATCTGCAGGAACTGTGTGAGGATGTTCAAGCTGCATGGGATGGATTATCACAGGACACCATTAGGAACCTCTACAGCTCCATACCGAGACGTCTGGCGTGTTGGGTTAGCGAACACGGCGGCCCGACGCCATACTGAGAGACAGACTTCTGTATGTGTAGCTCAATAAATATTAATCATATCAGTCTAAATTTATCATCAGTTATTGATCCTGGTCACCTTTATCTTCCTTCCCAACACACCCGCACTCCCACACCTCCTTCTGGGTGGAGCTGATCTGTAGATGAGGAGTGTATGTATATATGTGTGTGTGTGTGTGTGTGTGTGTGTGTGTGTGTGGTGGTAATGCTGCTCCTGTGCTCTGCAGGATTGTGGATCTGTTGGTCGGAGCTCCTCTCTTTATGGAGCGCGGTTCTGACGGGAAGCTGCGTGAGGTTGGACAGGTGTACGTTTACCTGGGGAAAGGTGGGTTCTCCTTCAGCCCCCCATCAAAGCTGACAGGATCAGAGATTTACGCTCGATACGGCAGCGCCATCTCCGTCCTGGGTGATCTGGACATGGACGGCTTCAACGGTACACATCTGCACACATCACTACTCCACACAGGGATTGGTGTGAGAGGGTTCGGGTGTTCTTTCCAGTGGTGGTGGTGATGGGAACCAGGGTTCTCCATATCTAGAACACACAAGTAGACAGTTTATTGACTGCCTAAACCACCAGTGAACCTACACATGTCTTCTGAGTGTGTATGGAATGCTGATGATGAAAATCTGGAAAACCTGGAAATACTAAGTTCCTTTGGGGACTATTTGACCTCACAGCGCCCTGCAGCATGTATCCCTCCACCATGAATGGAGTTTAAGGCTGAGATCTTCTCCACACTATCATAAACAGCATCTCAGACATCAGGCAGCGTATTCAGAACCACCTCATGTAGGAGCTTTCTGGGAGGGAGCTTTTAGAGGGGACGTCTGGTTACCTTCACCACCACTGGTAACTCTCTGATTGAATGACTGTGTTCATATGGCCACCGGTTAATCAGGTAGAGATTTAAGCTGGTGGACTTCCCCTTTAAATGAATACCTGCAGGGTGTGTGGTCAGTGTGATCTCAGGGTGTGTGACGGTTCCTCCTCCTCTGTCTCAGACGTTGCCATCGCCGCCCCGTATGGAGGGCCTTCACGGCAGGGTCTGGTCTACATCCATAACGGGCGTCCCCTCAGGGCCCCGATCCCTCAGCAGCCCTCTCAGGTTCTGGAGGGGAAGTGGGCGTCGACCTCAATGCCTCCCAGCTTTGGATACTCCATGCACGGAGCCACAGATATAGATCAGAATGGATACCCTGGTAAGGTCCACCGGGGACTGGGAGTAGAGAATCGGTCAGTCACTCCGTGTTTACAGTGTTACATAATCACCTGACACATTCCAAACTGTAACCTCTCTCTGTGTCCCTCTCTCTCTCTCTCTCTCTCTCTCTCTCTCTCTCTCTCTCTCTCTGTGTCTCTCTCTCTCTCTGTGTCTCTCTCTCTCTCTCTCTGTCTCTCTCTCTCTCTCTCTCTCAAGTCTCTCGTGTCTCTCTCTCTCTCTCTCTCTCTCTCTCTCTCTCTCTCTCTCTCTCTCTCTGTGTCTCTCTCTCTCTCTCTCTGTCTCTCTCTCTCTCTCTCTCTCTCTGTCTCTCTCTCTCTCTCTCTCTCTCTCTCTCTCTCTCTCTCTCTCTCTCTCTCTCTCTCTCTCTCTGTGTCTCTGTCTCTCTCTCTGTGTCTCTCTCTTTCTCTCTCTGTGTCTCTGTCTCTCTCTCTGTGTCTCTCTCTTTCTCTCTCTGTGTCTCTCTCTTTCTCTCTCTGTGTCTCTCTCTCTTCTTCTCTCTGTCTGTCTCTCTGTCCCTCTCTCTCTGTCTCTCTCTCACTTAATCTGTTTCTGTCTCTCTCTCCCTCTCTCTGTGTCTCTCTATGTCTCTCCTCTCTGTCTCTCTCTCCCTCTCTGTGTGTCTCTGTTTCTCTCTCTCTCCCTTACTCGGTGTCTCTTTCTCTCTCCCTTTTTCTCACTCCCTCTCTCTCCTTCTTTCTTTCTTTCTTTCTTTCTCTCTCTCTCTCTCTTTCTTTCTTTCTCTCTCTCTCTCTCTCTCTCTCTCTCTCTCTCTCTCCCCCTCTGGTTGTACAGATCTGGTGGTCGGGGTGTTTGGAGCTGACAAGGCGGTTCTGTACAGGTGAGCTCCTGCTGTGTAGCTGCGTGTGCTGGTTTATGGGGCGGTTTGAGGGGATGATGAGCCTCTTGCAGCGTTTAAGCATCTTTTATGTGCAATTAGTGAATTTAGCTTTAGGAGCCATATAAAACGTGTCCTGAACCTGAGGAGAGCTCGGTTCATCGAGCCCCGAGCCCAGCCTGTGTTCTGTAGCCGTCTGGCAGGGGTGATGGGCAGGGGACTACGGTGTGGTCCCGACAGGAGTCTTAGTGTTTCATCTCTTACTGGGCGATGGTTTACTGAGCTGCTTAAGGCTTATTATATCCAAACAGCAGCTGCTAAAACTGAAATAAGGCCTAAAACTAAGCCTAGGTTTATTAAAGGGTTATTAAAGGCCCCATATATGCTAAAGGTTTATTAAAGGGCCCGTATGTAGTAACTGTTTATTAAAGGGCCAGTATATAATAAAGGTTATTAAAGGCCTCATATGTAATAATGGTTTATTAAAGGACCTGTAAGTCATAACGGTTTATTAAAGGGCTGCCCTGTATTGTGCCTCATATATATATATATATATATATATATAAATTAGCCTTAATGGGCGGAGCTAAACTGCGGCAGGCTGAATAAGTGGATGAATGTAAATGCGTTGTTGTCAGTGATGTCACAAAACGGTGAATTCAAAACCGGGTTGTTTTGGCAGCTTAGCTTTCTCCTGTGAACTCAGCAGTGACCTGATCTGAAACGTTTTTGTTATTTATTTTTTGTTTAGCCCGGTGAGCTTTTCCCTGACACATGTCCTTTAAACTCCTGGTCTGATGTATCCTGTGTGCTGGGTTCTGTGCTGTGGTGGTCACTCTTACTCTCTGACCGCAGGGCTCGGCCGGTTATCAGCGTGAACGCCACTCTGGACATCAGTCCCCAGATCCTGAGCCCAGAGGAGAAGAAATGCCAGCTGCCTGGAACCAGCACCATGGTGTCCTGGTGAGGAGTTCGGAGCTTCTGTTACTGAAGAGTCACGCGTTGGGGTTTTATCGTGGCTGTCAGCTGACCCTCTGTGCTTTTCTGTCCTGATAGCTTCATGGTGAAGTACTGTCTGAAGGCCAGCGGTAAAGGAGCGCCGTCCACTCTCAGTGAGTACACACACACGATTATCACAGTACACACGCCAAAGGGGAAATCCACCGGTCGTAATCCAGTCTCTTGGACTTGTGCTCCACTATGGAGAAGCTTCGAGACTTCACCGTGGATACCTGATAAACAGTTTTTGAATGAATAGCCCGTATACTCCACCATGTTGGAGCGACGTGTGGCACCAGGACTGACAAACACTGAATCACTGAGCTTACTCCTACAGCTGACTCTCTGACTCGCTCCGTGGTGTTGTTCCTTTTCGTAAGTCAAGTCTACTGTAAGGTCTCGGTTCCTGCAGATCCACCTCCGGCCACTCGGGGGAGACAAAGAGCAACCAACGAGCCATCAAGTGGCAAACGCTAACACCTGCAGCTCAGGCTACGTAAGCGTGAGAGTGCCGGCTCTTGGTTGCTCAGTCTTGAGTTTACATCGTCACGTGCACATGTCTCTCATGACTAGCGGGTAGAAGTCGAGCCTCTGGAGGCAGGTCGCTCCTCCCCCTCTTTAGAGAGCACTCGATCTGATGTCGGCCCACCGCTTACAGCTAGAACAGCTCCAACTCTTCTGGGAAGGGTTAGGAATGTGGTTATGGGAATTTCTGACCATTCTTCCAGGAGCACATTTGTGAGCTCAGACACTGATGTTGGACGAGAAGGCCTGGCTCTCAGTCTCCCCTCTAACTCATCCTAAAGGTGTTCTATCGGGCGGAGGTCAGGACTTGGGCCAGTCCAGTTCCTCCACACCAAACTCAATTCCGTAGAGCTCTACACACTGTTCCTGAGCTGATCTGAAGGCCACAGGAAGTTTGGAGGTCTGTAGTGATGGACTCTGGAGAAAGTTGGTGACCTCTGTGACCTATGACCCTCAGCATCTGCTGACCCTGCTCTGTCACTGTACGTGGGCTACCACTTGGTGGCTGAGCTGCTATCGTTCCCAATCCCTCCCCCTGTGTTCTAATCCCACTGACAGTGGACTGTGGAATATTTAGTAGGGAGGGAATTTCACCACTGGACTTGTAGCACAGCTGGCATCCTATCACGGTACCACGCTGGAGTTCACTGAGCTCCTGAGAGCGACCCATTCTCTCACTAACGTCTGTAGGAGCAGTCTGCACGTCTAGGTGCTGGGTTTATACACCTGTAGCCATGGAAGTGACTGGAACACCTGAATTCCTGAATGATTAGGGTGGGGGAGTGAATACTTTTGGCGATATAGTGTGTGTAGAAAGTTAGGATGTTTGATGGACCTCCCCTTTTAGCTGGTGAAAACCCCAGGACTCCACGCTGGAGCTCTGGAGCAGCGAGGCGGGTCGTGCTGGGACGGTGCTGTGGGACTGGGAGCCCTGCAGGGCGTGTATATATGTGCCCGTGTTTGTTTTGGTGTTCAGGTTTATTTATGTAGTCACACTGCTTCACAAACAACTCAACACCAGGGCCTCTGTGTGCAGTTAAACCAGAGATTGTGATATAACGACATGATTATAATGAAGATAAGTGAATCAGCATAGAACAGAGAACCCCCTCAGGCGTTTGAACACCCCCAGTGACCTGTTTTCGGGGTTTGAGCGCGTATCGTGGAAAACCCCAGGTTCCCACACTGTTCTATTAAAGGAGCTTGAGGTCATGTATCAGCGTTATTACGGCATATGCAGAAACTGAACTGCAGAAACTTCCTGTTTTGAATTTGCGTACATTAAGGTCAACACATCCTGCACATGTGTGTATGCGTATGTGTACCTGCATCTGCCTGTTTCATCTACAGGGCTTTAGCTCCACCCGCTCACACTGGCCAGGGACCCGCCTCCCCGGTACATTTTGTATTCAGGCACAATACAAGGTAGCCAATCAGATCGGGGCTCATATACATACATACGCCAGTCCTTAAGGCACAGCCTATTTAATTCAAAGAGGTTGAGAGGTGGGAAAACGGTGATAACGGTCATGTGAGAATTAATTATTAATTATTCTTTGTACATTAAACCGAACAAATGATGTAAGTAACAATAATAATAGTATAATAATAATAATTAGATGATAAAAAAAAAAAGTTCTCAATGTGAGCAGGTTCTAGATTATTTGGAGCTTTATAAACCAGCAGCTCTGTAGAACAGGAGTGACAGGAGCTCTGTTTAGTGTAACAAGACCGTCACAGTGATCCACTCTGCTGTAAGAGGGCCGTTACAGCGATCCACTCTGCCATAAGAGGTCTGTTAGTGATCCACTCTGCTGTAAAAGTGCCGTTACAGTGATCCACTCTGCCGGAAGAGGACCTTTACAGTGATCCACTCTGGTGTAAGAGGACAGTTACAGTGATCCACTCTGCTGTATAAAGACCATTTACAGCGATCCACTCTGCTGTAAGAGGACCGTTACAGTGATCCACTCTGCTGTAAGAGGACCGTTACAGTGATCCACTCTGCTGTAAGAGGACTGTTACAGTGAGCCACTCTGCCATAAGAGGACCATTACAGTGATCCACTCTGCCGGAAGAGGACCTTTACAGTGATCCACTCTGGTGTAAGAGGACAGTTACAGTGATCCACTCTGCTGTATAAAGACCATTTACAGTGATCCACTCTGCTGTAAGAGGGCTGTTACAGTGATCCACTCTGCCGTAAGAGGACCGTTACAGCGATCCACTGTGCTGCGATCCACTCTGCTGTAAGAGGGCCGTTAACAGTGATCCACTCTGCTGTAAGAGGTCTGTTAGTGATCCACTCTGCTGTAAAAGTGCCGTTACAGTGATCCACTCTGCCGGAAGAGGACCTTTACAGTGATCCACTCTGGTGTAAGAGGACAGTTACAGCGATCCACTCTGCTGCGATCCACTCTGCTGTAAGAGGGCCGTTAACAGTGATCCACTCTGCTGTAAGAGGTCTGTTAGTGATCCACTCTGCTGTAAAAGTGCCGTTACAGTGATCCACTCTGCCGGAAGAGGACCTTTACAGTGATCCACTCTGGTGTATAGAGGACAGTTACAGTGATCCTACTCTGCTGTATAGACCATTTACAGCATCGATCCACTCGGCTGTACGAGCACCGTTACAGCGACCCACTCTGCTGTAGAGGACTGTTTTACAGTGAGTCAACTCTGCCTGATAAAAGAGGACCCTTACAAGTGATCCACTGCTGTCGGCAGAGTTACTTTTTACGAGTGATCCACTCTGGTGGTAAGAGGCAGTTACAGTGATCCCTCTGCTGTAGAAAGAACCATTTAATTGATTACTCTGCGGTAAGAGGAATGTTTCAGTGATCCACTCTGCACAGTGATCCACTCTGCTGTAAGAGGACCGTTACAGCGATCCACTCTGCTGTAAGAGGACCGTTACAGCGATCCACTCTGCTGTAAGAGGAGCGTTACAGTGATCCACTCTGCTGCAATCCACTCTGCTGTAAGAGGGCCGTTAACAGTGATCCACTCTGCTGTAAGAGGACCGTTACAGTGATCCACTCTGCTGTAACAGGACTCTGCCATAAGAGGAGCAGTGAATCGACCTCTGCGTACAGGGCGAGCGTGTCCCAGTGATCCACTCTTCTGCTCAGACTGTGGAAGAGTGGTTCAGGGAATGTCAGGAATCATCTTCAGACAGGAATCAACTGTAGGTCCTGACCGTAGCCCCATTAGAAGTCTTGGGACTTTATTGAGTGGTTTGAGTCTCCCATCGTCAAGAGCAAGATCACAGCAAGAGTTAATGCAACTCTGGTCAGATATATATGTTATGACGTAGCATAAGGGTGTGTGTGCCTCACACTGTGGTGAGTGTAATGACTGGCACACACACAACCACACACATTCATTTCTCGCCTTCGGGCTTTAAAGTGTTTTTTTTAGCTCCACTTGGTGAATAGCTGCTGTTCGGTCAGGCTGAAAGCAGTTCTGATACGCAAAACTGAAACTCGGTGGCTTCCAGGCTGAGGAGGTATTGGCGTGTTTATAGAGAAGGAGGAAGTCTGAGCAGTTCTCGCGCTGCTGCAGTAGTGGTAGTACAGGCAGGGCTCAGGGCAGGGCCGTAATAGAGCTTTCTGTGGTCAGTAAAGCTGTGGCCTCTTCCAGGCGGAGCCTGCAGCCTCTGTTTAACCCCTCCCGTAGACTCCCGGCATGTTGTTATTTAACTGAACTGTTTCTGACCTGAAGCTCGTTGGTGTGGAAAGTGCCGATTCACAGCTTTCGACCTACAGCACATCTTTGTTTGAGAGCGGTCTGTGCAGTTCAGTATCACATCAGAGGGAAAATATTCTCTTATGGTTTTTTATGTTTTTGTCATTTTTGGGCCGAGAAACCTGGAACGTCCGGAGCGCAGGCGCTAACCTGTCCATGCGTGATGTAACTCCGAATGTAATTCATTGTAAAGCTGTGTGTAAACAGCGTAGCACAGTTACAGCTGGCCTTCCAGGGGTTAAAACAGTTTGTTGATGTAAGTTAATCATATTTATTACCACTAATTAATAAGTTAGGGTATTATACTGACCTCACACTTTCACAGGATCACCATTTGGGTAGGCCGCTTGACAGCACAGTGCTGGTTTATTAATTTCAGTTTTTAGTTTTTAACTATGTGTCTGTGTGTGTGTGTGTGTGTGTGTGTGTGTCTCTGTGTGTGTGTGTGTGTGTGTGTGTGTGTGTGTGTGTGTGTGTGTGTCTCTGTGTGTGTGTGTGTGTCTGTGTGTCTCTGTGTGTGTGTGTGTCTGTGTGTGTGTGTGTGTGTGTGTGGTGTGTGTGTGTCTGTGTTTGTCTCTGTGTCTCTGTCTGTGTGTCTGTCTATCTGTGGTCCGGAGTATTGGCACGT
>JAMWET010005526.1:0-12500 GCA_024036415.1 Prochilodus magdalenae
GGTTTGTAACCACATCCAGGACCTGGGTTGAAAAACACTGTATTAGATCACACCGCTACGAGGTTGGAGGCGAGGCATGACTTGGGCATGCAGGTGGCACCATGCTAGTTGGTGGGGTATAAGCCTTCGTGATGTGTTAGCTACATTACACTCGCAGACAAACTGTGGTAAGCTAAAGAAGCAGACTCGGACCAAACCAAACATGGCTTGGCTGATTTGCGGTACGAGGGAGGACCTGTCGCTGGTACTCCCAGGCCTCCATCACTCTTAGAGTTCAGGAGTTCACTGCGGCTCTGCATTTCATTCCATCGCTTCATCGTTTTCCTCTCTTTCTTACTTTTCAAAGGCATATCAGCCCGTTGGTAAGTGGATTAACGGCTGGTGTTATTCTTCCCGAACACTTTCATCTCAAACTCCTTCATCAAGACTGGCTGGGGTACAGTGGGAGGGCAGGAGAGGGAGCGGTGAGGCACGAGAGAGAGAGTCATGTGCTGTACAGACCGTATACAGTACTGTGTACTACCGTCATTCATTTTCAGGGCATGTTTCTGGGGAAATCAGATTCAAGATCAGATCTACTTGCGTAAGGAAGCTGGAGGAGCTGCTAGACCAACAAAGCCGTCAACCATCAGATAGCAGCACCTAAAGCAGGACCGACTCCAAAGTAACTGGACAGATGACCGATTCGGGGTTGTCCTGGTCAGGCGGCCTGCTTCTTTCATTCCAAATTAAGGGGGTGAAAAGTCTGACATTGATTCCCAGGGTTGGAAGGGTGACTCTTCATGGGATCTCCCAAAATGCAGTCCGGAGAGCTGTTAATGAACGTGAAGGGGGAGCAAAGGACAAACCTATCAGAGAGAGCAGAAGGCTTAGCAGTGGCCCGACAATTTGGGACAGTCCAAAAAAGAGGGAATGCTCTAGTGAGCTCCGCAACACGGAATGGCCTGGAAACCGACAGAGCACATCCAAAATCCCTGGTGAAGTAAGACCCCTTCACGGCACCTGATCAACTCAGGAACGTTAAGTCTATGATCAAGCCTTCCCACCTCAAGCCCCTCCAAAAGGTCTGGATAGGGGGGCCACATATCCAGTTTTAGGCCACACGTCCAGTTTTAGGCCACACATCCAGTTTTAGGCCACATGTCTAGTTTTAGGCCACACGTCCAGTTTTAGGCCACACGTCCAGTTTTAGGCCACATGTCTAGTTTTAGGCCACATGTCTAGTTTTAGGCCACATTTCTAGTTTTAGGCCACATGTCTAGTTTTAGGCCACATGTCCAGTTTTAGGCCACATGTCCAGTTTTAGGCCACATGTCTAGTTTTAGGCTACATGTCCAGTTTTAGGCCACATGTCTAGTTTTAGGCCACATGTCCAGTTTTAGGCCACACATCCAGTTTTAGGCCACGTGTCTAGTTTTAGGCCACATTTCTAGTTTTAGGCCACACATCCAGTTTTAGGCCACATGTCTAGTTTTAGGCCACATGACTAGTTTTAGGCCACACGTCCAGTTTTAGGCCATACGTCTAGTTTTAGGCCACATGTCCAGTTTTAGGCCACATGACTAGTTTTAGGCCACATGACTAGTTTTAGGCCACACATCCAGTTTTAGGCCACATGTCTAGTTTTAGGCCATATGACTAGTTTTAGGCCACATGACTAGTTTTAGGCCACACATCCAGTTTTAGGCTACATGTCTAGTTTTAGGCCACATGTCTAGTTTTAGGCCACATGACTAGTTTTAGGCCACACATCCAGTTTTAGGCCACATGTCTAGTTTTAGGCCATATGACTAGTTTTAGGCCACATGACTAGTTTTAGGCCACACATCCAGTTTTAGGCTACATGTCTAGTTTTAGGCTACATGTCTAGTTTTAGGCCACATGTCCAGTTTTAGGCCACATGTCTAGTTTTAGGCCACATGACTAGTTTTAGGCCACACGTCCAGTTTTAGGCCATACGTCTAGTTTTAGGCCACATGACTAGTTTTAGGCCACACATCCAGTTTTAGGCCACATGTCTAGTTTTAGGCCATATGACTAGTTTTAGGCCACATGACTAGTTTTAGGCCACACGTCCAGTTTTAGGCTACATGTCTAGTTTTAGGCCATATGACTAGTTTTAGGCCACATGACTAGTTTTAGGCCACATGACTAGTTTTAGGCCACACATCCAGTTTTAGGCTACATGTCTAGTTTTAGGCCACACATCCAGTTTTAGGCTACATGACTAGTTTTAGGCCACACATCCAGTTTTAGGCCACATTTCTAGTTTTAGGCCACACGTCCAGTTTTTGGGCCACATGTCTAGTTTTAGGCCACATTTCTAGTTTTAGGCCACATGACTAGTTTTAGGCTACATGTCCAGTTTTAAAGCACATTTCTAGTTTGTCACCACATGTCTAGTTTTAGGCCACACGTCCAGTTTTAGGCTACATGTCTAGTTTTAGGCCACACGACTAGTTTTAGGCCACACATCCAGTTTTAGGCCACATGTCTAGTTTTAGGCCACATTTCTAGTTTTAGGCCACATGACTAGTTTTAGGCCACATGTCCAGTTTTAGGCCACATTTCTAGTTTTAGGCCACATGACTAGTTTTAGGCCACACATCTAGTTTTAGGCCACATGTCCAGTTTTAGGCCACATGACTAGTTTTAGGCCACACGTCCAGTTTTAGGCTACACGTCCAGTTTTAGGCTACACGTCCAGTTTTAGGCCACATGTCCAGTTTTACACCACATGTCTAGTTTTAGGCCACACATCCAGTTTTAGGCTACATGTCTAGTTCTAGGCCACATGTCTAGTTTTAGGCCACACGTCCAGTTTTAGGCCACATTTCTAGTTTTAAGCTACATGTCCAGTTTTAGGCCACATTTCTAGTTTTCGGGATGAGCTATTTAAAGTGATGACTTGCCAACAATATTACGTGTGCCATTAGCTAACATCCGTGTCAAAAGACATTCCTTGAATTCCATTGGTTTACCAAGGTCATGTGACACCATGACTCACCTACCAGCTAACTGCAGGTCAGCCATTTAAATGCTAGTGTTATATAGGTTAGGATATGATTTACATTCTGTTCTAGTATCGCGCCCGACCCACACCCCCTCATGATGTCCTTCTTTTGGGGGAAGCGTGTCCTCCTTGTTGGCGTGTGTGTAGTACACCGATAGAAGGGAAAGAGTATGGAGAAGGAAACCAGAAGGCCCAAGATCTGAAGCATACCGCATCAACCGTGAAACATGTTGGAGGCAGTGTTAAGGCATGGGCAGGTATAACTGCCAGTGGAACTAGACGTAGACGTAGCAGGAGGAGCTCTGATGTGCATGGAGCTGAACTTTCAACTCAGGTTCAGGCAAATCCTGCAAAGCTGGTAGAACAGCGCTTCACAGTACAGATGGATAATGACCCAAAACATTCTGCCAAAGCATCCCAAGAGCTTCCCAAGGCAAAGACATAGAATGTCCTTAAACTTAACCTGACCTTCACCCAGCTGAGCATGCTTTCAACGTACTGAAGGCTAAACTGAAGGCAGAGAGAACCACAACCAAGCAGCAACTGGAGGCGTCTGCAGTGAAGGCCTAGCAAAGCCTCTGGAAGGAGGGAGCTGGGCAGTTAGTGATGATCAAGGGCTCTAGCCTTCCAGTCGTTATTGCCTGCAGAGTGTTTACACCTCAGTGTACATCAGTATAATCCTGGCATCGTTAATTACGTCAGGTGGTGCCAGGGGAGGGACTGTGTGGGAAATGGCTGTGAGGGTTTTCTGAGCCCCTGAGATCTACACTTCAACCCCATCTCCACCACTTTATTCCAAATCCACTGTGGGGCAACATTCCAGAAACTGACAGCGTGCGCACAGCCTGTAGTATCAGATGTTTCAGCATGCCCGCTTTATTACGCTCCTGTGACAGTAATAACTAACATTAATAATATTTATTATTACTTTAGGAAGGTTACTCAGACACTCCAGACAGTGCCAACACGCTCTGCACTGTGTCCAGCAGGCTGAAGCTCTCCAGGTGGCAAGAGTGAAAACGAACGCTGTGTGTGTGTGAGTGTGAGTGTGTGTGTGTGTGTGTGTGAGTGTGTGTGTGTGTGTGTGTGTGTGTGTGAGAGTGTGTGTGTGTGTGTGAGTGTGTGTGTGTGTGTGTGTGTGTGTGTGAGTGTGTGTGCGAGTGTGTGTGTCAGTGGCCTACTTCTGCTCTGTGTGTCGAGACCGCCATTACAAATCTCTCTATGTGAGCGAAAACAGTTCATCAGCTCCCGGCGCACAGCAGGGCGGACTGCAGTGCCAAGAACCAGCACAAAGTAACGGTCAGTCACAGGTGAAGGTGCGCTTTTCAACAGGCCTCGAGACACATGACAAAACACAAATAAAAAAAAGAAAACAAAAAAAAGATCAAATTCCTCAAAAAACGACTTAATCTTAGAGGTCTGGTCGTGGTCTTATACAGCTCTATCACTGACTCATACAGACTGACAACTCTCTATCACTGTCTCATATCACTGACTCATACAGACTGACAGCCCTCTATCATCAACTCATACAGACTGACAGCCCTCTATCACTGACTCATACAGACTTACAGTCCTCTATCACTGAATCATACAGACTTACAGTCCTCTATCACTGACTCGTACAGACTGACAGCCCTCTATCACTGACTCATACAGACTGACAGCCCTCTATCATCAACTCATACAGACTGACAGTCCTCTATCACTGACTCGTACAGACTGACAGCCCTCTATCACTGACTCATACAGACTGACAGTCCTCTTTCACTGACTCATACAGACTGACAGTCCTCTATCACTGAATCATACAGACTGACAGTCCTCTATCACTGAATCATACAGACTGACAGTTCTCTTTTACTGACTCATACAGACTGACAGCCCTCTATCACTGACTCATACAGACTGACAGTCCTCTATCACTGACTCATACAGACTGACAGTCCTCTATCACTGACTCATACAGACTGACAGCTCTCTATCACCCACTCGTACAGACTGACAGCCCTCTATCACTGACTCATACAGACTGACAGTCCTCTATCACTGACTCATACAGACTGACAGTCCTCTATCACTGACTCATACAGACTGACAGTCCTCTATCACTGACTCATACAGACTGACAGTCCTCTATCACTGACTCATACAGACTGACAGTCCTCTATCACTGACTCATACAGACTGACAGCCCTCTATCACTGACTCATACAGACTGACATCCCTCTATCACTGACTCATACAGACTGACAGTCCTCTATCACAGACTCATACAGACTGACAGTCCTCCATCACTGACTCATACAGACTGACAGTCCTCTTTTACTGACTCGTACAGACTGACAGCCCTCTATCACTGACTCATACAGACTGACATCCCTCTATCACTGACTCATACAGACTGACAGTCCTCTATCACTGACTCATACAGACTTACAGTCCTCTATCACTGACTCATATAGACTGACAGTCCTCTATCACTGACTCATACAGACTGACAGTCCTCTATCACTGACTCATACAGACTGACAGTCCTCTATCACTGACTCATATAGACTGACAGTCCTCTATCACTGACTCATAAAGATTGACACACACACACGTAAGATGGATGTTTCTCTGCTGTGTGTTAAACAAACATAGTATGCAATAAATACTTAATAACAGATTTACACCTACATTATTAATAACACACTCACAAACACACACACACACACACACACACACACACACACTCACACACACACACACACACACTTACAAACACACACACATACACCCACTCTCTCTAGCTTTCTATTCTCTCTTAACCTCTCCACCCCCCCTCTCTCTCTACCCCCCCCCTCCACCCCCCCACTCTCTCTCCACCCCCCTCTCTCTCTCCACCCACCCCTCTCTCTCATTAAACATTAAAGTGGTTCTCCAGTCGCTGAAGGGGAGCTTTTAGAAAAGCCTTTTCCGCATCACTAATTATTCAGCACAAAGTGGCGCTATTGGTCAGGGGGGCTCTATGGGCGGGGCCTCTGTTCTTAGGGTGCAGTGGACAGTAGGAGGAATGTGAGGGAGAGAGAGAATACAGCAGGGAGATAAATGGTGGAGCTTCACTCTCCATCCTGTTTATACCGCACACTGCTCCCGGTAAAGCACTGCCCATGTGCACCTGCTAGATCAGGCTACAAGCCTAAAACGGACCAATCAGGACGCTCTACTCTGGGGTGTCTGGCCAGATACAGCCGAGCAAGGTCTCTTATTAGTCAAGACCTCAGAAGCAGTCACACTCACTTCTGCTCTAAGCCACTTTCAGCATCCCGCATTTATCACTAGTTTAGCCACACCCATTGTAAGCCACACCCACTTCTACTACTCACGTTTACTTTTGCTTAAAGTCACAGACCCTCATGTTAATTACTAGTTTAAGCCACCACTCACGTAAGCCCCACCCACTTCCAACACTTCATACTTTTTACTGGTTTAAGTCACTCCCACTTCCAGCACTCACACATATTACTGGTTTAAGCCACTCCCACTTACAGCACTAACTGGTACTACTGGTTTAAGCCATTCCCACTTATTTCTTGTTTAAGCCACACCCACTTCCAATGTGCGAATGATGTGATCCATGAGGTGATAGCCAACAGATGATAGCCTGTGCAGCCTGTAAGGACACCTGTCCCTCAGACTCACCTGCGAAGAAGTTCTTGGCCCTCAGGTAGCTGACGCTGAGCCGCAGGATGGACAGTTTGTCCAGGCTGGAGGTGACCTCTTCGGGGAAGGGCAGCAGGCGGGCCAGTCGCTCCAGCTCCGAATTCAAGCGGTCCCTGTGGCGCTTAGAGGGGTTGGACTTTGCCCCCTCGGTTGCAGGAGCCTTCACCCTGAACAAACGTTCACATACAGGATTAACCTTAACACAGGAAGCCTGTACACCACTCTCAACACCGTACACCTCACTCTCAACACCAGCACCTCACTCTCAACACCCTACACCTCACTCTCAACACCAACACCTCACTCTCAACACCGTACACCTCACTCTTAACACCAACACCTCACTCTCAACACCGTACACCTCACTCTCAACACCCTACACCTCACTCTCAACACCCTACACCTCACTCTCAACACCAACACCTCACTCTCAACACCCTACACCTCACTCTCAACACCCTACACCTCACTCTCAACACCAACACCTCACTCTCAACACCCTACACCTCACTCTCAACACCGTACACCTCACTCTCAACACCGTACACCTCACTCTCAACACCCTACACCTCACTCTCAACACCCTACACCTCACTCTCAACACCGTACACTTCACTCTCAACACTGTACACCTCACTCTCAAAACCTTACACCTCACTCTCAACACCCTACACCTCACTTTCAACACCCTACACCTCACTCTCAACACTGTACACCTCACTCTCAACACCATACACCTCACTCTCAACACCGTACACCTCACTCTCAACACCATAAACCTCACTCTCAACACCAACACCTCACTCTCAACACCTTACACCTCACTCTCAACACCGTACACCTCACTCTCAACACCATACACCTCACTCTCAACACCATACACCTCACTCTCAACACCATAAACCTCACTCTCAACACCAACACCTCACTCTCAACACCTTACACCTCACTCTCAACACCGTACACCTCATTCTCAACACCATACACCTCACTCTCAACACCGTACACCTCACTCTCAACACCATAAACCTCACTCTCAACACCAACACCTCACTCTCAACACCATACACCTCACTCTCAACACCATACACCTCACACTCAACACCATACACCTCACTCTCAACACCATACACCTCACTCTCAACACCAACACCTCCCTCTCAACACCTTACACCTCACTCTCAACACCGTACACCTCACTCTCAACACTGTACACCTTACACTCAACACCTTACACCTCACTCTCAACACTGTACACTTCACTCTTAAGACCTTACACCTCACTCTCAACACAGTACACCTCACTCTCAACACCGTACACTTCACTCTCAACACCGTACACTTCACTCTCAACACCTTACACCTCACTCTCAACACGGTACACCTCACTCTCATCACCCTACACCTCACTCAACACCGTACATATCACTCTCAACACCTTACACCTCACTCTCAACACTGTACACTTCACTCTCAACACCAACACCTCACTCTCAACACCTTACACCTCACTCTCAACACCTTAATATTTACACCCCCACCATTCACATATAACGGAGCTACAGAACCAACATGGTGGACCATGTGGAGAACTCCAGTATTCCAGGTTGGGAAGGGGAAGTCGGCACTTTTCATTCCCTTCCTAAGGAACCCAACCGTCAGCGGTACGTGGTGGATGTTCATCTTTAATCCAGGCTGGAGTTCTTCCTATTCACCAGCTTCCTAATCCAATGTTCCGTTCCACCTTAAACACTGCAGCACCGTTTAAGGTGGAACAGAAAATTGCCAAGACCAAGCTGGAGAACAGGAACTCCAGCTCCACATCTTTAACAGGATCCCGGAACACCTTTAATCCTGCAGTCTGCACATTCCACTCCGGACAGATTCCCAAACCTCTCTGGATAATATGGAGCAGCTCCGCTCAGCGTCTGACCCTGAAGAGACTGAAGAGAGGAGCAGCTCCACCTTTATTAGCACCACCACCCCAACAGCAGTCTGTAAGTAGCAGCCATGCTGTGTGATTGTATCCGTGTGTGCCGGTTGGAGCAGATCATCTTAAACTGAGAGCTCCATAGTGAGGATCAGCTTTAATCTACTGTGTGTTGGTGTCCAGATGGAGCCAGTAGCTAGTACAGGGAACGTTAGCTACTAGCATTAGCGCCAAGTAACTAGCATAGCTAACTCAATAGTATGAGGGCGGAGCTTATTTACACAGAGGCTCATTTTATTTAGTCCATTTCCACATGGTGCTTCTGTGAGATCATCGTGGGTGGGGTCTTGGTCTTGCTGTAAAGCAAATCAGAGCAGAACCACAGCTGGGATAGCAGTCACATACCTGCTATCTAGAACCGTTTGAGTAATGGTGCCACACTGAGTGAATGAGTTCTATGTTCTACGGCAGCTTTAAACACACAGTGATATTAAACAGCAGGTGAGGAGCTGTGGTGGAGTGAAGTCTCACACATGTGGGATATGGTCCTGTAATGCGCTCGCTATGATCACATGATACATACTTATATATTTAAGATGAAGGAGCTCATATATACACAGACACATAATAATAATAATAATAATAATAATAATAATAATAATAATAATAATAATACAGTATAATAAAATTCCTGGTTTTATAAATAAAAGAGAATGTAACTGAAACAGGCCTCATTAAACAGCGATTCATAATCATTAATTATTCTTAAAGTATTTATAATTATAATAATAATAATAATAATAATAATAATAATAATAATAATAATAATAACACATGTATAACAAACCTGTTTATAATGCTGTTACATGTGTGTTTTGGTTCTAGGTTGCATTAAACATTCTTTAGAGTATCGTTTTAGTTTATATATACAATAATAATTATTCATAATTAATAATATTAATCATTTATTTATAAATTATTTATTAGAGGTCAATAGAACAGAGTGACTGGAAATGATCCAGAAATTCCTCTCACATAAAAATCTCTGTCTGTGAAAACGATATTTACTATAAAGCCATATATGTATATATATGATCATAATTGGTTATTAGCAGACTGTTATTTTATTATACCTGATATTATTATTATTATTATTATTATTATTATTATTATTATTATTACTAATATTATTACTAATATTGTTGTGGTCATGTTTGGGAAAACGTATTAAAGGCCAAATCAGTAAACATATTCACAACTTTAATAACCAATAATAATAACAATAATAATAATAATAATAATAATAATAATAGTAATAATAATAGCACGCGCTGTTTATCGGTGTACTAGCGTGAATTAAGCTTAAACCATAAATAAGCCGAGCTGCTGGGATATTATAAAATTATAAATGAGCGCGTGCGAAATGAACTGAACAGGTTCGTGTAACTATGTGTGTATAGCAAGGAGCGCGAGACTACTAACAAAAGCAGGACAGTGCGCGAGCTCACTCACTGCAGCAAAATAACACACACGTGCACCCGCGCGAGGGCACACATACACACGCACACAAAATTCCAACCCATAATAATAATAATAATAATAATGATAATAATAATAATAATAATAATAATAATAACACAGGTATTACATACAGATAGGCACACAGACGTTACTCACGCTCTCTGCACGGGTTTCCTCCTCTTCCGGCCAGCGTACATGATCGTTATTGATAATTATCTAGATATTTAACTTATTAATAATAATTATATGTATTAATAATCTCCAGGGTCCGCGTGCTCACAGGGCAACTCCGGCCATCTCTATGGCACATACACACGCGCGCAAAGTTTGCAGTCCTTGGCGAGGAGCTCCACACACACGGTCACTCTCCTGCAGCTCCGCCAAATTCATCAATAATCACAGATAATCGCGAATAATCATAAATAATCACGAACAGTCCGAATCCGCTCCATCTCCCCGCACACGCGCTCCGGCGGCTCCTCCCGAGAAGTCCAGTCAACATTTACTCATACAGCGCCTTTAGGAGCTCTGAACTCTGCGCGCGGCTCTCCGGGAGTCGCGAGCATCGCTCGAACACATCCGAATATTCGGAAACGAAACGGTAAAACCTGGAGAGATGAACCCACAGAACCGCGTCTGAAGGTTACCGGCTGCGGCTCCGCTCCCGCGGTCTCTCTAGCGCACGCAGACACACTCACACTTAGGCGCGCGCACGCTCGCTCGCTCGCTCCCGTGCAGGCGAGAGCGCGCCCAACGCGTCACAGGCTTACCCAGGCTTAGCGGGCTTAATAAATAAACAAATATATAAATAAACGAATAAGGTGAAAGCGCCCGCGCGCGCCCGGAGACCAGCGCGCAGGTCAGTGCTCCAGCTTGGGCACGAGCGAGTTTCGGCCAATCGGAGAGCAGGAGCGGAGGTGACGTAGCAGCTCGCTGAGGCAAGCGGGAAGTCGTAGCAGCGGGTCCGGTATTTAATCAGCACCAACATGGCAAGTTTTGGTACATGGGTGGTTTATGGGTGGTATAAGGGTGGTATATGGGTGTATGGGTGGTGTATGGGTATATGGGTGGTATATGGGTGTATGGGTGGTGTATGGGTATATGGGTGGTATATGGGTGTATGGGTGTATGGGTGGTATAAGGGTGGTATATGGGTGTATGGGTGGTATATGGGTGGTATATGGGTGTATGGGTGGTATATGGGTGGTATATGGGTGTATGGGTGGTATATGGGTGTATGGGTGGTATAAGGGTGGTATATGGGTATATGGGTGGTATATGGGTGGTATAAGGGTGGTATATGGGTGTATGGGTGGTATATGGGTGGTATATGGGTGTATGGGTGGTATAAGGGTGGTATAAGGGTGGTATATGGGTATATGGGTGGTATATGGGTTTATGGGTGGTATATGGGTGTATGGGTGGTATATGGGTATATGGGTGGTATATGGGTGGATGGGTGGTATAAGGGTGGTATATGGGTGTATGGGTGGTATATGGGTGTATGGGTGGTATATGGGTGGTATATGGGTGTATGGGTGGTATATGGGTGTATGGGTGGTATAAGGGTGGTATATGGGTGTATGGGTGGTATATGGGTGTATGGGTGGTATAAGGGTGGTGTATGGGTGGTATATGGGTGTATGGGTGGTATATGGGTGTATGGGTGTATGGGTGGTATAAGGGTGGTATATGGGTGTATGGGTGGTATATGGGTGGTATATGGGTGGTATATGGGTATATGGGTGGATGGGTGGTATAAGGGTGGTATATGGGTGTATGGGTGGTATATGGGTGTATGGGTGGTATAAGGGTGGTGTATGGGTGGTATATGGGTGTATGGGTGGTATATGGGTGTATGGGTGTATATGGGTGGTATATGGGTGTAAGTGTGTGTATGGGTGGTATAAGAGTGTATATGGTTTGTATATGGGTGTGTGGGTGGTATAATGGTGTAGGGGTGGTATAAGGGTGGTATATGGGTGTATCTGTGGTATATGGGTTGTATATGGATATATGGGTGTGTGGGTGCTGTGTGGTGTATGAGAGGTATATGGGTGTGTGTATGGGTGGCATATATGTATATGGGTTATATATGGGTGTGTGGGTGGTATAATGGTGTAGGGGTGGTATAAGGGTGTATGGGTAGTATATGGGTGGTATATGGGTGTATGGGTGGTATATGGGTGGCATATATGTATATGGGTTATATATGGGTGTGTGGGTGGTATAATGGTGTAGGGGTGGTATAAGGGTGTATGGGTAGTATATGAGTGTATGGGTGGTATATGGGTGTGTGGGTGGTATAATGGTGTAGGGGTGGTATAA
>JAMWET010005526.1:17500-32500 GCA_024036415.1 Prochilodus magdalenae
TATTAAAAATCATTCATTTGAGCAACTAATTAAAAATTTTGGCGAAAAATTCAAGAAAATACGAAGTAAAATTTACTACTAACTCAAAAGTGGGTCATGTCAATTGAAAAAAGTTATTCTAATCTGAGGAATTTGACTCGAGAGAAGAAACCAAGTCAAATTTGGGAGAAGATTTTCCGGAATTGTCCCGATTCTGACAAAAGGAGGATATTTTGGGTTACCAAGTCAACATGGTAAGAACGCGAGTCATTATTTGGAGATACTGAGCCAAATACTTCTGGGAAAGGAGAAGGAGAGAAATCCGGGAACAGGCTTCCATACCAGCGAGATCCAATCTGGAAATCTAGACTGGAATAGCATTGTGTGAATATTGCTAGGAAGTCCGATCTCAGCACCAGAGATCTGATCAGTAAAGCCAGTAAAAACGATGGAGCCGATTCTGGTCTAGCCTTCAGACACGCCAGCTACCACAACATTCAGGAGTGAAAAACTCGATTTCTATCAGATCTGATCAGTCATGTTTCCTTTACACTGAGGTACGAAAATGTTTATAGACGTTGAATTTGGTACATGTACACGTTCATAATGCTATGAGATCATACAGTCGTATAAAAGGCTAAAGTGTCAGGAGAGAATAAGGCACGTCGGAAAAAGGCTCATAGGTCGTGTTTGCGATGGTTCGCTAACTCGCTGGAGTCGGCGATCTTCCGAAGGGACGGGAATCAGAAATCCGCTTTCACAAACTGAGGCCGAAAGGTCAGCAGAAGAAAATCAACAAACAAACAAACAAACAAACAAACAAACAAACAAGGCGGCAGCCGAGTAGCTGCCCCTGTCCGCTCACCCTCGTCATCTAAGTGCTTTCAGCCGAAAACACCGGCTCCACCGCGGCAGGAGAGAAGCGCTAGCTAGCACTCGGTACCAGCAGAAGTGCTGGACGACACGGTCAGCAGAGCAATCAGTTCAAGCAGACACAAAAATGGCTCAATGGCTTTTCAACAATCTGGATTATATGTTACAAAAATATAAAAGCGTATTCAGAACATAAACAGAAGCTGGGATTATACGATATCCGCTCTCTTAGTATCGGGAGGATTATACGCGGTAATACAGGACTGTTTCAGACAGTGGGGGAGCAGGCAGGAGAAACAAACATAAACAAATCAAATCGGCCATTCAAGGTCCATCAAAGTCCAGTTCAGGAGGCACGGCCGCCCGGTGTCCTGGGTGGCAGGGTGCTGTACATAGTGTCAAAGTCATGGACTTGAGTGAGTGGCTGTCAGATTCCTGTATTTCCGATTGGGCCAGTGTGATTGGCTGTTGGGTTTTGGTATTCTGATTGGGCCAGGGTGATTGGCTGTTGGGTTTTGGTATTTCCGATTGGGCCAATGTGATTGGCTATTTGGTTTTGGTATTCTGATTGGGCCAGTTTGATTGGCTGTTGGGTTTTGGTATTTCCTATTGATCCAGTGTAATTGGCCGGTGGCTTTTATTATGTCCAGTTGTGATTGGCTGGTATGTTTCTGCAGGTTAGACTGAGCCCATGTGATTGGCCAGTAGGTTTTTGCTTGTCTGATTGGGTTTTGGTATTCTGACTGAGCCCATGTGATTGGCCATTGGTCTGATTGGGCCGTGGGATTGGCCTAGGTTAGACTGAGCCCATGTGATTGGCCAGTAGGTTTTTGCTTGTCTGATTGGGCCGGGTAATTGGCCGGTAGGTAAGACTGAGCCCATGTGATTGGCCATTGTCTGATTGGGCCGTGTGATTGGCCGGTAGGTTAGACTGAGCCCATGTGATTGGCCATTGTCTGATTGGGCCGTGTGATTGGCCGGTAGGTTTTTGCTTGTCTGACTGGGCCGGGTAATTGGCCGGTAGGTTAGACTGACCCCGTGTGATTGGCCATTGTCTGATTGGGCCGTGGGATTGGCCGGTAGGTTAGACTGAGCCCATGTGATTGGCCATTGTCTGATTGGGCCGTGGGATTGGCCGGTAGGTTAGACTGAGCCCATGTGATTGGCCATTGTCTGATTGGGCCGTGTGATTGGCCGGTAGGTTAGACTGAGCCCGTGTGATTGGCCATTGTCTGATTGGGCCGTGGGATTGGCCGGTAGGTTAGACTGAGCCCATGTGATTGGCCATTGTCTGATTGGGCCGTGGGATTGGCCGGTAGGTTTTTGCTTGTCTGATTGGGCCGGGTAATTGGCCAGTAGGTTAGACTGAGCCCATGTGATTGGCCATTGTCTGATTGGGCCGTGGGATTGGCCGGTAGGTTAGACTGAGCCCATGCGATTGGCCATTGTCTGATTGGGCCGTGTGATTAGCCGGTAGGTTAGACTGAGCCCATGTGATTGGCCATTGTCTGATTGGGCCGTGTGATTGGCCGGTAGGTTAGACTGAGCCCATGTGATTGGCCATTGAGATTGGGGCCGTGGGGATTGGCCGGTAGGTTTGTCTGATTGGCCATTGTCTGTTTGGGCCGTGGGATTGGCCGGTAGGTTAGACTGAGCCCGTGTGATTGGCCATGTGTTGTTTGTGTTTCCGACTGTGGTAGCGTTACGGGTTGTTGGGAGTTTGCTAGTTGGGCCAATGTGACTGGCTGTTGGATTGTACATGTACAACCATAAGTGGTTTGGGTCGGTGTGTTTCCACGTTGGGTTTCCGCATGTCCAGTTGGGTCTCTGTGATTGGCCGTTGGGTTTTAGCATGTCCGACTGGGCCCATATGATTGGCTGTAGGGTTTCTGCATGTCCGATAAGGCCTATGGGATTGGCTGTTGGGTTCGGATGGGGAGGGATGTTCCTCTGCTCCCCTTAAAAATCCAAAAGGTGAAGAGCTTCAAGGGAATTCCGCTTCAATCAGACTGTCGGTCGAGCAGCAGTAGCCCTTACTGTCCAGCTGCCCCTCCGCATCCAGATCACGGTAGGACGAACGCGGTACTTTGTGTGGTGTTGTATATACACGCTGAGATAAATGATAATATGCCAAGCGTAACTGCATATGACTGATTCAGAGATATACTGCTGTCACTGGATACGTTTGTTTTATATATTTTCTTTTCGGGTGCGTATTCCGTCTTCTTAAGTGCATAGAGAGTGAAGTAAAAGGGAGCGCATGAGGGCTTCTCAACTACAGTGACAGCCTTTTCCCTTTTTGAGTCTTAAGCTTTCTAAATAAATAGAACAAAATAAAAAAAAAATCGAAAAAAAGAGTGTGCGTCTCAAATGGCTTTCCCCAGAATCTTATCCCCGCAATGAAAAGGTCCTACCCTTTCTACTGCATACTTCATAACTGAGGTCTGGGCGGCCCCTCTCGGTCTCACACACACACACACACACACACACACACACCCGCACACACACACACACTCACCCGCACACACACACAAACCCTGTCCGCATTCTCCACCACTCCTCGCCTCTCTTGCCTTTCGTCGAAACGACTATAAAGAAAAAACAGAGAAGGAAATGCAGGAGAAATGATGATAATAAATATGTCCTCATGGATACTTCGGTTCCTACTGGGGTCGGGAGCGAACGGCGGAGCGAACGGTGGAGCGAATGGTCGAGCGAATGGTCGAGCGAATGCCTGAAGGAACAGGTGAAGGAGTGAGTGCGTTAAAGCAGACAGGCGGGGTCTCGCTGGTCGTCCGTTTGACAGAGCGCTACAGTTCCGGTCTCGTGTCCGTTTTCAGCTGCAACAGAACAAAAAACACAGGGAAGAGAGGGAACGCGAAGGAGCGCGGCGCCCCCTGCTGCTCCGCTCAGAGACAGGTGCTGCTTTTGAAAGTCTGTAGGCACATCAGTGGCTGCAAATGGACGGGCTTTCGTTCCTCATATCTTCTAAAAGCTGTTGGTTTGGTTGTTGCCGGAAAAGCACGAGGTTCCGAGGGGAAACGCTCCGTTGTCCTTGATGGGATGGTTGGTGATCTGCAGGGGAAAGAAGTGTGAGGCCGTGTGAAACACAAACGATTGAAGGTGGAACTGAATTCTGACTTTTTCTCATTTAAAATTTGACACTTTTATTTGAAGCCATAACTTCATCGCTTTTTTACTGCAGATTTTATATATTATATATTTGAACTTTCAGTCTGTGAATTTATCTTTACTGTTGTATCGGTTTTACAACATTTGGAAACAGAAACTTTTCAGTTTTATCCCAACTATACACTTTATATGGACTATTATATCACAAACTTCACTTTTAATAAATTTCCCAACTTTAGTTATTATAAATCTACCCTAACTTCTATAATTTTACCCAAATCTCAGCTTTAACTACTTCTTTACATTTTAACGTTTTAAAGTAAAAACCATGTCATTAGAACTGAAATAAAACCAGTTTTATTACAACTTTAACATGGAGTATTTGATCTAAATCAAAATGTTGATCATCTTATCTGTAACTTAACTGTAAATTTTAGCCATAACTACAACCATCTTGTTTGTCAAATACCATTTCCCATAACCTAAACTACTTAATCCCAACCGCCACTTGAAACAGAGTATAAATTATTTAATAACTATAACAATGCAGTATATAAAAAATACTAACGTACTAAATACTAAATACTAAAATACTAACTAAATACAGCATTTTATCAAACCTGCAATTTTAACCATTTTTAAATGATCCATAAGACTATTCTGTAACTTTTACTATTTAATCAGTTTTTTTAATACATGTTTAAACCAAAGTGTTTATATTTTATTCAAATCAGATTTAACCACTTCATTTCTACCTTAGCTTCAATAATTTAAACAGAACATTCATTTTTACTAGAACATTAACATGAACTATTTTACCCAAACCATAATGTTATTATCTCTTTCAATTAAAACCTTATGACTTTCATCAAAAACTCTTTACTGTTTTGATGAGGGTGAAATTTCAATTTTTAATGAGGGTAACTCGTTCATAATTTTGATCTCAAAATTTGACTAGTTAAATTTTGATGAAGGTGAAATTTGAATTTTGATGAGGGTGAAATTTGAATTTTAATGAGGGTGAAAGTTGAATTTTGATGAAGGTGAAATTTGAATTTTGATGAGGGTGAAATTTGAATTTTGATGAGGGTGAAATCTGAATTTTGATGAAGGTTAAATTTGAATTCTGATGAGGGTGAAATTTGAATTTTAATGAGGGTGAAATTTGAATTTTGATGAGGGTGAAATTTGAATTTTGATGAGGGTGACATTTAAATTTTGATGAAGGTGAAATTTGAATTTTGATGAGGGTGAAATTTGAATTTTAATGAGGGTGAAAGTTGAATTTTGATGAAGGTGAAATTTGAATTTTGATGAGGGTGAAATTTGAATTTTGATGAGGGTGAAATTTGAATTTTGATGAGGGTGAAATTTGAATTCCGATGAAGGTGAAATTTGAATTTTGATGAGGGTGGAATTTGAATTTTGATGAGGGTGACATTTAAATTTTGATGAAGGTGAAATTTTAATTTTGATTAGGGTGAAATTTGAATTCTGATGAAGGTGAAATTTGAATTCTGATGAGGGTGAAATTAGAATTTTTCTGAGGGTGAAATTTTAATTCTGATGAGGGTGAAATTTGAATTCTGATGAGGGTGAAATTTGAATTTTAATGAGGGTGAAATTTTAAGGGGTAAAATTTTAATTCAGAATTTCTTTCTCTCTTTTTTAAACATTTGCCTAAAAATGTGTGTCATATACATACAATGTTAAAATATATTTGTATTCAGGTAACAGCATTATTAATAAGTGAAGTATTCAGTCAGAGGGGAATGAATCAACCCTTGCCCACTACTGCGAGTGTTGCTGCTCCCAGGCGGTGAAGCACTTCTGACGTGTGGTTCAACTACAGCCTACTGTTTGTACACTCAGTCATGTTTTCAGCACAGATCCCATATATCTATCATAAGTTCTCTGATATGTACACTTCAGATAATAAACGGTTATTATGTTCAATTATTTAAGAACACTATTCAGAACCACCTCATGTAATAACCATCTAGAAGGATCTGGATTTACAGGAACTGGAACATGCGGAATTCCCTGTTAGGCGTTTGTTACCTGCGTCTGTCCGTTGCAGGCGAGGAACTGTTGCTGTGGGAGCATGCCCTCTTGGCCCAGCGGTAGGTGGCAGGGGATGGTGTTGATGGCATTCCCCTCTGCTGGTACGGTCATGCTATTCAGACTGTTGTCTCCAAGTCCGCTCTGGTAAAAGCATGGCCCCTGCGGCGACGCCTGGGTTAGGAAGCCTTTCGTCTTCTGGCAGGACGCAAGCAAGGCCTCTTGCGTGACGGGATCATAGCGTAGGCCATTAATGGGGGCCTGTGGTGACCTTTCATACATGCAGCTGGTGGTGGACGAAGGAGCAGAATTGCCCATCATACCCCCCTGCAGGCCATACACTGCATTATTAGTGGGCTGCATGAGCTCCCCCTGCTGGCTGAATAGGGTGTTAGCAGACGTTTGCATCAGGTCCCTCGGCTGGACATAGAGTGCATTTGCAGAAGGCTGCATGAGCTCCCCCTGCAGGCCATAGACGGTATTCGCAGAAGGCTGAGGCTGGGAGCCGGAGCCATAGTTGGGCTGCATCATAAATCTGGCGAGCTGATCTTGCTGGACATTTTTCGGCTGTCCACGAAGGACGTGGGGATGACCGTTGGGGATATTTGGAACATTGGGGATACTGGAGACGTTCACGAGGTTGGGAATGTTAGTGATGTTGGGCAGCCCTGGCTGAACAGACGGGTGGGACGGCTGCCACGTCGGGAGCCTCGGATTGGTCTCATTTGTCATGTTCTGAGTGTTGATAGAAAACTGTCCTTGGAGGTGCCCACCAGTGGTGGGATTCAATGGGACGTCTTGACTGACAGACTGGCTCAACTGGCTGTGGAAGCCCATTGGCTGGGATTGGTTCTGGAGGTTGGATAGTGTCACGTTGTCCGGACACACAAGGCTTCCTGCTGGCATCGATGACCCCTGTTTCAGGTCATTATGAGGCATGAGCCTTGCCTGGTTCTGATGCCTGGCAAGTGGAGAGTCAAACCCCATCAGGTTGTTACAGCTGGGGATCTTCTGTCCTGCCACTTCGGAAAGTCCCAGTGAGTCCACAAATGCATCCTGCTGCCCAAGGGGGATCTCCGCACCCATGCGGGTGAGCTTCATCATTGGCCCGTCTGGGCTTCCTGTATCTGCAACATCTTGGATACCCAGGAAGTCAGCAATACCTTGGCCCTCGAACTCTCCCTGCAGCTGCATCTCGGAGAGGCACTCAGGCAACCTCTCTGAAAGTCCGGTGTCGGACTCCTTGAACAGCATGTCTTCCACGTATGAGAAAATATCATTGGCCAGGATATCGTTGAGCTCAATGGGTGTCTCAGCCTCATTGGTCAAGTTGCTCATCCGCAGGAGGGCATTTTCCCACTCCTTCAACTCCTCCTGGTCCACATTCAGCTCATCCACAGTGCCACACAAGGTGGTGTCCCCAATGATCTGCTGCAGGCTGTCCATCATGTCCCGAATCGTGGCTTCTTCTTTGATCACAGCATTATCGTCCGCTATCCCACTGCCAGCGGGAGGTTGCCAAGTATTCCCGGGTACAGTGAGCAAGGCATGGCTGTCCCGGAACGCTTTATCCACGCAGAGCTGGGAGTCGCTGTTGGGCTGGAAGACGGACTGGTCCTGTTTTAGGATAGAGCCCAGCAGGGAACTCTGGCCCATGGCAGGGGGTTTCTGGAGCTTGCCGGCTTTGCCCTGATTGGGCATGTCGCCCATGTCCAGAGAGGGGCCTGTTTCGTACAGGACGGCTTCCCCGGTTGCAAAGCTGAAGGGCACCTGCAACTTCCTCTGGCGAAGGTGCTCCTCGCCTTCCTCGTTACTGATAGAGAGAAAGTGACTGGTTAACAGACGGATCCATTCGGCCACAGCAGTTTGTAAAAGATCACCTCTATTTCCCTCCCCCCAAAAAAGCCATTTGGATGAAAGTCTCACGTTAGAGCTCGTTGCCGGGCCACAATGAAGTCTGGCCGTCCGCCCTTATAGACGAGTCTGGCGTTAGCCTGCACCCAAATCCACACGCCTGACTTGGACAGGAGCCGGAAAACCGTGAATCCACTTTCACCAGTCTTGATCACTGAGGGAAAGAGAGACAGCGAGAGAGCAAGTGCTCAGTGTCAGTCAACTCAGAGACAGCTACAGGCTAACTTTCATGCTAGTGTAATGTCCGTCATGCCAGTGTAGAGGCCAGTGCTATAATCAGCACCCAAACCACACCGGTCCCGTCGCCAGCGTACAGTGGGTGGGTCAGTAAGTGATTTCACGGTTACGGTAAACGGTATGTAGTTCCTGACACTGTATGACTTACTGTGTTGTGCACTCATCATCAACAGAACAGCTGCACCCGGAAGGAGCCAACCCACAGGGATGAAACTTGGCTGTTGCAGCCACGCAGGAACTACATGCACAGTTGAACGTTACCATGTGACGTAATCAAGGACAGGTCTTATCCCTGTACCTGACTGACCCAACACCACCTGCACAGTGTCTACCAGCTGTCATGGTGGTGACTCTCCATGGAGCGGGTCCTCTTAGTGCACCAGTCCCGCGGCTGCACCTTGGCAGGACTACATGCACAAGAGACCAAATACCACGACTGTGTGCTTAACACCGTGGTCAGCCACCAAGAATGGCAGGTTTGTCGTACCACACGTGTCAGAGTGACCTCATGAATGGCAGCAGGTCATTCTCACCCCTAGTCCCGCACTAGTCTGTGGGAGACGCCCAACGAAGGATGTTCAAGCTGCATGGGATGGATTATCACAGGACTCCATCAGGAACCTCTACAGCTCCATACCGAGACGTCTGGCGTGTTGGGTTAGCGAACACGGTGGCCCGACGCCATACTGAGAGACAGACTTCTGTATGTGTAGCTCAATAAATATTGATCATATCAGTCTAAATTTATCATCAGTTATTGATCCTGGTCACCTTTATCCTCCTTCCCAACACACCCGCACTCCCACACCTCCTTCTGGGAGCAGCTGTTACTCTGATGATGAGTGTATACACAGGGACTGGAGTAGCTGTGAGATGCTGCTGGTGGGGTCCACTTGTAGCTGGTGAGTATACTAGACTGTGATATTGTAACAGAGACGTGACAGGAAATAGGTCAGAGTGATCAGTATCCGTGTTCAGGAGCTCCAGGACTGGCTGATGTTTATATATAAGGGTGTTGACGTCTGGGGGGTGTTTGGCGTGTGATTGGTGTGTGCCCATGTGTGTGGTACTCACTCCGCAGGTGGTTGTCGGCGCAGTGCATCATGTCAGCAGCATGGATGAACTGGTAACCGGTGCCCCTCATACACAGCTCAATCTCAGTGTAACCCAACACCACTTTACCCCTGCAGAGGACAACACAGCACATACACTCACTCTGCATGTCGCTGCTGTTAGAGCTCCACAATGATAACAACAGAAGACCTACTGTAGCTCTAATGTAAGCCAATGGAACCAGACGTCTTTCTGGGTCTTTTCTTTCGGTGCATTCAGCATGAAATATACATGCAGTGTAAAAAAACACAGGGCTTTCAAATCAATGCTGAAAAAAGTCATACAGAAATACACACCCGGGTCCAGTTACACTCTGTGTTGCATGTTCTCAGAGCATAATTTCTATTTATTTGCTATTTTATGAAAACTGTACGTCTGAACAAAAAAAAGCTGTACACAAGCCCCCATAAACCATACACTACAACTGGGGTAAACCCGACACTAAAACTGGGCTAAAACTACACTATAACTGGGGTAAACTAGACACTAAAACTGGGGTAAACCAGACACTAAAACTGGGCTAAAACTACACTAAAACGGGGGTAAACTAGACACTAAAACTGGGGTAAAACAGACACTAAAACTGGGGTAAAACTACATTATAACTGGGGTAAACCAGACACTAAAACTGGGCTAAAACTACACTAAAACGGGGGTAAAGATCTGTGGTAAAACAGACATTAAAAATGGGGTAAAACAGATACTAAAACTGGGGTAAAACAGACACTAAAAACGGGGAAAAACTACACTAAAACTGGGGTAAAACAGACACAAAAAATGGGGTTAAATAGACACTAAAACTGGGGTAAAACAGACACTAAAAATGGGGTGAAACAGACACTAAAACTGGGGTAAAACTACATTATAACTGGGGTAAACCAGACACTAAAACTGGGCTAAAACTACACTAAAACTGGGGTAAACCAGAAACTAAAACTGGGCTAAAACTACACTATAACTGGGGTAAACCAGACACTAAAACTGGGCTACAACTACACTATAACTGGGGTAAACCAGACACTAAAAATGGGCTAAAACTACACTAAAACGGGGGTAAACTAGACACTAAAACTGGGCTAAAACTACACTAAAACTGGGGTAAACCAGAAACTAAAACTGGGCTAAAACTACACTATAACTGGGGTAAACCAGACACTAAAACTGGGCTAAACTACACTAAAACTGGGGTAAACCAGACACTAAAACTGGGCTAAAACTACACTAAACCTGGGGTAAACCAGACACTAAAACTGGGCTCAAACGACACTAAAACTGGGCTAAAGATCTGGGGTAAAACAGACATTAAAACTGGGGTAAAACAGACACTAAAACTGGGGAAAACAGAAACTAAAAGTGAGGTAAAACACTAAAATGGGGTAAAACAGACACTAAAAATGGGGAAAAAAAGACACAAAAACTGGGGAAAACTGAAACTAAAAGTGGGGTAAAACACACAAAATGGGGTAAAACAGACACTAAAAATGGGGGAAAAAAGACACTAAAACGGGGGAAAACAGAAACTAAAAGTGGGGTAAAACACACAAAATGGGGTAAAACAGACACTAAAAAAAAAATGCTAAAACTGGCTAAAATAAGACACTATAAATGGGGAAAAACAGGACACTAAAACTGGGCTAAAACTACACTAAAACTGGGGTAAACTAGACACTAAAACTGGGGTAAAACAGAAACTAAAAATGGGGTAAAACAGACACTAAAACTGGGGAAAACAGAAACTAAAAGTGGGGTAAAACAGACAAAATGGGGTAAAACAGACACTAAAAATGGGGAAAAAAGACACTAAAACGGGGGAAAACGGAAACTAAAAGTGGGGTAAAACACACAAAATGGGGTAAAACAGACACTAAAAATGGGGTAAAACTACGCTAAAACTGGGCTAAAACTACACTATAACTGGGGTAAACCAGACACTAAAACTGGGCTAAAACTACACTAAAACTGGGGTAAACTAGACACTAAAACTGGGGTAAAACAGAAACTAAAAATGGGGTAAAACAGACACTAAAACTGGGGAAAACAGAAACTAAAAGTGGGGTAAAAAGAACTAACTGGGGCTAAAACTACCACTAAAACTGGGGTAAACTAGACAACGTAAAAACTGGGGCCTTTAAAACTGGGCTAAAACTACACTAAAACTGGGGTAAACTAGACACTAAAACTGGGCTAAAACTACACAAAAACTGGGGTAAACTAGACACTAAAACTGGGGTAAAACAGAAACTAAAACTGGGGTAAAACAGACACTAAAACTGGGGTAAAACAGACACTAAAACTGGGCTAAAACTACACTAAAACTGGGGTAAACTAGACACTAAAACTGGGGTAAACTAGACACTAAAACTGGGGTAAACTAGACACTAAAATGGGGTAAAAAAGACACTAAAAGTGGGGAAAAACAGATACTAAAAATGAAACGTGAAGTGAAATTTGGCATTGTGATTCTTATTAACCCCGGATACTCATTAACACACACCTGGAAACTACGACAAACATCTATCAAAACTTCATGGTGGCGTATAGTTTGCTCGGTGGATGTTTTAGGAGTAGACTAGAGACTGGTGACCCTGTTCTGGTCAGTGAGTAGTTCACCTGGTGTCGATGCCCATAGGGGTGAAGTCCAGCTTGTGTTTGGTCTGGAAGAGGAGTGTTTTGCTGCGGATCTCAAGGATGGACGGAGACTGGAGCGGAGTGGCAATGATGAACAGGGCCAGCTGGGGGTGTGCCAAGGTGCCATCCTCCGCCACTTTATTCTGACCATGAAGATACTTCAGACGGCCGTGGAAGTTCAGAGCCTGAGGAATCAGAAGAGGATCACAGAAGGTCAGAGGGCAGGTTTTATTATTATTATACCTACTAAAACTACTCAAACAATACCCTAAAACTGGGCTAAAAAATACCCTAAAACTGGACTAAAAAATACCCCTTAAACTGGGCTAAAAACTACACTAAAACAGACACTAAAACCGACGTGTTGCAGAACTGCTATAGAACTAGTATTTAAATACACGCTACACTAAAACTGGGCTAAAAGCTACACTAAAACTGGACTAAAAACTACACTAAAACAGGACTAAAACAGACACTAAAACCGACGTGTTGCAGAACTGCTATAGAACTAGTATTTAAATACACACTACACTAAAACTGGGTAAATTTTGCACTAAAACTAGGTTAAAATAGATGCCACACTAAAACTAAAACTGAGACTAATACTAAAACTGATTACGACTGGGTATAAGTAATAACTACATTAAGAATTGGTTCTAGTAAACACTACAACTGCTACTAAAACTACTAATAGGAAAAAAGAAGCTACACTGAACTAGGTTAAAATATTCACCACACTAAAACTAGGGTAAAATAACTCCTGCTCTAAAAAATAATTAAACAATGATGAACAAAACTGCACACAAAGACTGATAAAGCTATTTAACCAATGACAAGAATAGCAACCAACTGGGAAAGTAGAGCTAACTGACTACACACAGGTGGAAACACTACAGACACCACAACATTACTTTAAATACTAAATATAACTTTTTATTTTTATTTTTTATAACTTAAATGTTATTTGCGAACCCCACACAAATAACGTGTCTTGGAAATTAATTTTAATATATAAATTAATTTATATAAAAAAGAAATGGCCAATAGAAATCATCACTACAATAAAGTGCCAAATAATTAGCAGCAGTTGGACCACGTGAACATCCAGCTGTAGGTGGTCAGGACGTGATCACGCGGTACCGCTGTAACGATGGAGGAACAATGCTCTGGTTATCATGTGCTTACCAGAAAGCCGGAGGAGTTGTCGAGGAGGCAGCGGAAGCGGCAGCAGAAGCTCCTCTCCAGGAAGGAGGAGTTTTCCGGCGGGAGCTGCTGGGGGTTGTAGTTGACGAGGTTGGTGGTGATTTCGCTGCTCTTCTGCAACCCTGAAGAGAGACACGTGCTGATTCAGATTCAGGACACACACAGGAAAAATGAGGCTGGTGACGTTACAGCCGTCCACGGCACTCTGATCGCTCCGCATTTACCCAACGCCGTGATTTACTCTCCTGAACACATCAAATCCTGGCTCACAGCCGACCTACAGCTGCCCGGCCCTCCGCAAACATTCCAGCCGCGTTTGGTAATGACAGGCAGATGCTCGGTCAGAACGCAACACACTCTCTGACAGAGCAAGAGGAGTGTGCAAAACAACACTAACACAAGAGCTAAACCTGCACTAACACAAGCGCTAAACCCGCACTAACACAAGCGCTAAACCCGCACTAACACAAGCGCTAAACCTGCACTAACACAAACGCTAAACCTGCACTAACACAAACGCTAAACCCGCACTAACACAAACGCTAAACCCGCACTAACACAAGCGCTAAACCCGCACTAACACAAGCGCTAAACCTGCACTAACACAAACGCTAAACCTGCACTAACACAAACGCTAAACCTGCACTAACACAAACGCTAAACCTGCACTAACACAAGCGCTAAACCTGCCTAACACAAGCGCTAAACCTGCACTAACACAAACGCTAAACCTGCACTAACACAAGCGCTAAACCTGCACTAACACAAGCGCTAAACCTGCACTAACACAAGCGCTAAACCTGCACTAACACAAACGCTAAACCTGCACTAACACAAGCGCTAAACCTGCCTAACACAAGCGCTAAACCTGCACTAACACAAACGCTAAACCTGCACTAACACAAGCGCTAAACCTGCACTAACACAAGCGCTAAACCTGCACTAACACAAACGCTAAACCTGCAATAACACAAACGGTAAACCTGCACTAACACAAACGCTAAACCTGCCTAACACAAATGCTAAACCTACACTAACACAAATGCTAAACCTGCACTAACACAAGCGCTAAACCTGCACTAACACAAGCGCTAAACCTGCACTAACACAAACGCTAAACCTGCACTAACACAAGCGCTAAACCTGCACTAACACAAACGCTAAACCTGCACTAACACAAGCGCTAAACCTGCCTAACACAAACGCTAAATCTGCACTAACACAAGCGCTAAACCTGCCTAACACAAACGCTAAACCTGCACTAACACAAACGCTAAACCTGCCTAACACAAATGCTAAAACTGGGTTAAAACGATCCCTACACTAAAACTGGGTCAAAAACGATCCCTACACTAAAACTGGGTCAAAAGGATCCCTACACTAAAACTGGGTAAAACGATCCCTACACTAAAACTGGGTAAAACGATCCCTACACTAAAACTGGGTTAAAACGATCCCTACACTAAAACTAGGTTAAAACGATCCCTACACTAAAACTGGGTTAAAACGATCCCTACACTAAAACTGGGTTAAAACAAACCGTACACTAAAACTGGGTTAAAACGATCCCTACACTAAAACTGGGTTAAAAATGATCCCTACACTAAAACTGGGTTAAAACGATCCCTACACTAAAACTGGGTTAAAAACGATCCCTACACTAAAACTGGGTTAAAAATGAACCCTACACTAAAACTGGGTTAAAACGATCCCTACACTAAAACTGGGTTAAAACGATCCCTACACTAAAACTGGGTTAAAACGATCCCTACACTAAAACTGGGTTAAAAACGATCCCTACACTAAAACTGGGTTAAAAACAATCCCTACACTAAAACTGGGTTAAAACGATCCCTACAC
>JAMWET010005526.1:42500-67500 GCA_024036415.1 Prochilodus magdalenae
GATTGTGAGATAGTGTGGTAGTGTGGTAATGTGGTAGTGTGACTGTTGTAGTGTGGTGGTGTGATAGTGTAGTAGTGTGGTAGTGTGACAGTGTGGTAATGTGGTAGTGTGACTGTAATAGTGTGGAAGTGTGGTAGTGTGATAGTGTGGTAGTGTGACAGTGTCATAGCGTGGTAATGTGGTATTGTGGTAGTGTGGTAATGTGGTAGTGTCACAGTGTGGTAGTGTGGTAGTAGGACAGTGTGGTAGTGTGGTAGTAGGGTAGTGTGGTAGTGTGGTAGTGGGGTAGTGTGGTAGTGTGGTAGTAGGACAGTGTGATAGTGTGGTAGTGTGGTAGTGTGGTAGTAGGACAGTGTGGTAGTGTGGTAGTGTGATAGTGTGGTAGTGTGGTAGTAGGACAGTGTGGTAGTGTGGTAGTAGGACAGTGTGGTAGTGTGGTAGTGTGGTAGTAGGACAGTGTGGTAGTGTGGTAGTGTGGTAGTGTGGTAGTAGGACAGTGTGGTAGTGTGGTAGTGTGGTAGTAGGACAGTGTGGTAGTGTGGTAGTGTGGTAGTGTGGTAGTAGGACAGTGTGGTAGTGTGGTAGTGTGGTAGTAGGACAGTGTGGTAGTGTGGTAGTAGGACAGTGTGGTAGTAGGACAGTGTGGTAGTGTGGTAGTGTGGTAGTAGGACAGTGTGATAGTGTGGTAGTGTGGTAGTAGGACAGTGTGGTAGTGCGGTAGTCTCTCTAATACTGTACACCACAAGCACATCCTTTGGGTTCCTCTACTGGATGTCTGCTTGTGCTCTGTGTACATACCTGCAGCAGTAACTCCCCTTCTGAGAAGTTGACCCCGTCCAGGCTGCTGACCATCTGCCCGTTTCCTCCGACAATTCCCACCTGCCGATCCACCGACCAGGCTCCGCCCACACCCTTCTTCATGGTGGCTAAACAAGGGAGAAACACAGCCCGGTCACATGACAGCACGGAAACACAGCAAGCATGATCAGAACACAGTAACACTAACAGAGTGACCAGTCAGAGGAGGTACGAGCTGTTTCCAATAAAGTGGCCAGTTAGTGGAAGTAGAAGGTGGGTGTTTGTAATAAAGTGGCCTGTGATCGGAAGTATAAAGTGAATGAACGTACTGTTGCCATGAGAACCGGTGTTGTACTGTGTTGTGTTGTTGTAAATAGTTATTACTGATTTATAACACACAGAGACTCTTTCATAATTTCCTCTACGCGGCTGCCATGCTCCTGTCCCACTCACAATCACTGCTGTTTATTATAACGCCTGTTTATTTGAAGGATGTGATCCATCCCAAAAAACACACACACACACACACACACACACACACTCCTCACACACTCCTCACACACACACACACACACACACACACACACACACACACACACACTCCTCACACACTCCTCACACACACACACCCTCATATTTCACTGTGTCTGCTCTGTTGGAGTTCCGCACGGTGATTTACGCAACTGGCACGAGCAGTATTCCAGTAAGGCCATTTGCGAAATATGAACAAGAAGACGTGACAGTTTCACGCTGAAGATGATCCATCACCCCAAATCAGCCCCCTCTAAAAGCTCCCTCACAGGAAGTTCCTACATGAGGTGGTTCTGAATACGCTGCCTGATGTCTGAGACGCTGTTTATGATAGTGTGGAGAAGATCTCAGCCTTAAACTCCATTCATGGTGGAGGGATACATGCTGCAGGGCGCTGTGAGGTCAAATAGTCCCCCAAAGGAACTTAGTATTTCCAGGTTTTCCAGATTTTCATCACCAACATTCATGTAGTACAGTGTATAAACCGTGTAGTGTTAGTGTGTTGTACAGGGTATATACCGTGTAGTGTTAGTGTGTTGTACAGGGTATATACCGTGTAGTGTTAGTGTGTTGTACAGTGTACATACTGTGTAGTGTTAGTGTGTTGTACAGTGTATATACTGTGTAGTGTTAGTGTGTTGTACAGTGTATATACTGTGTAGTGTTAGTGTGTTGTGGAGTGTGTGTATATACCGTGTAGTGTTAGTGTGTTGTACAGGGTATATACTGTGTAGTGTTAGTGTGTTGTACAGTGTATATACTGTGTAGTGTTAGTGTGTTGTACAGGGTATATACTGTGTAGTGTTAGTGTGTTGTGGAGTGTGTGTATATACTGTGTAGTGTTAGTGTATTGTACAGTGTATATACTGTGTAGTGTTAATGTGTTGTACAGTGTATATACTGTGTAGTGTTAGTGTGTTGTACAGTGTATATACCGTGTAGTGTTAGTGTGTTGTACAGTGTATATACTGTGTAGTGTTAGTGTGTTGTACACGGTATATACTGTGTAGTGCTAGTGTGTTGTGGAGTGTGTGTATATACCGTGTAGTGTTAGTGTGTTGTACAGGGTATATACGGTGTAGTGTTAGTGTGTTGTGCAGTGTGTGTATATACGGTGTAGTGTTAGTGTGTTGTGCAGTGTGTGTATATACGGTGTAGTGTTAGTGTGTTGTGCAGTGTGTGTATATACCGTGTAGTGTTAGTGTGTTGTACAGGGTATATACTGTGTAGTGTTAGTGTGTTGTGGAGTGTGTGTATATACCGTGTAGTGTTAGTGTGTTGTACAGGGTATATACTGTGTAGTGTTAGTGTGTTGTGGAGTGTGTGTATATACCGTGTAGTGTTAGTGTGTTGTACAGGGTATATACTGTGCAGTGTTAGTGTGTTGTGGAGTGTGTGTATATACCGTGTAGTGTTAGTGTGTTGTGGAGTGTGTATATACTGTGTAGTGTTAGTGTGTTGTGGAGTGTGTGTATATACCGTGTAGTGTTAGTGTGTTGTACAGGGTATATACTGTGTAGTGTTAGTGTGTTGTGGAGTGTGTGTATATACCGTGTAGTGTTAGTGTGTTGTACAGGGTATATACTGTGTAGTGTTAGTGTGTTGTGCAGTGTGTGTATATACCGTGTAGTGTTAGTGTGTTGTGCAGTGTGTGTATATACCGTGTAGTGTTAGTGTGTTGTACAGGGTATATACTGTGTAGTGTTAGTGTGTTGTGGAGTGTGTGTATATACCGTGTAGTGTTAGTGTGTTGTACAGGGTATATACTGTGCAGTGTTAGTGTGTTGTGGAGTGTGTGTATATACCGTGTAGTGTTAGTGTGTTGTACAGGGTATATACTGTGTAGTGTTAGTGTGTTGTGGAGTGTGTGTGTATATACCGTGTAGTGTTAGTGTGTTGTACAGGGTATATACCGTGTAGTGTTAGTGTGTTGTACAGGGTATATACTGTGTAGTGTTAGTGTGTTGTGGAGTGTGTGTATATACCGTGTAGTGTTAGTGTGTTGTACAGGGTATATACTGTGTAGTGTTAGTGTGTTGTGGAGTGTGTGTATATACCGTGTAGTGTTAGTGTGTTGTACAGGGTATATACTGTGTAGTGTCACATGCTAATGTCCTCGCAGCTCCGGCGTGTCCCGGCTCACGGGCTGCAGTAGGTTCCGGCTGTGATGCCGGGCTGATTCCTGTAATAGCTCAGATTTCCCTTTAAGCCTGTGGGCTCTCCAGGCCGAGCGGTCACCCGCTCTCCGGCTGTATTTAGAACTCCAGATCTCCATAACCTGTTATTAAATATCAGGGAACCAGCAGAACCTCCACACAGAACCGGCATAATGATTATAACGTGTTCTCCTCCGATCGATCAGAGCTCTCCACAAATAACAGACTTCCATTCGGAAAAGCCAATTACAGAGAGACGGAGGAAGAGAGAGACGGGGAGGGGAGAGAGAGAGACAGAGAGAGACAGAGAGAGAGAGAGAGAGAGAAAGAGGGAGAGAGAGAGAATACATACACATGTATACAGAGAAGTAAAAGAGACACGGAAAGAAGAGAGCATACATGAATGAATAAAGGGTAATGAAGGTGAATAGAGCTGTAATGAGAACGGAGGACCACACGTCCACTCCTGTCCTGACCCTCTAATCAGACACGGCCTGCTCTTCGGCTCGTACTGTGATGGAGCACACATGGCCCTCCTGCTGGAGGTCTGTTCTGGATATACAGGGGCCACAGCCAACTGACCTGTCCTACACTACATGTCCAACTGTGTGGTCACCAGCTTTCCTGTGCTTCCCTGTGAAGCTGACCAGCCTGACCAGTACTGACAAAACTCAGGCAAGCGTTGCCATGTCCAGTGATGTCCAGTGATGTCCAGTGATGTCCAGTGATGTCTATAGACAACAGCATCTCAGGACACATCGCACTAACGGGTGTACAGCTCTGCATTAGCCTTGTAGCTCCAGCACTAAACCTAGAGAAGCAAACTGCACACCACCGACTACCGGTCAAGCACACAGGGGGAGAGGCTGTACAATGACTCTGGGTGTTGCACTACCGCTTTAACGTCTGTGTCTGTGTGTGTGTTGAGAGAGAGAAAGAGAGAGAGAGAGAGAGAGAGAGAGAGAGAGAGAGAGAGAGAGAGAGAGAGAGAGAAAGAGAGAGGATGGTCTGCGGTCTGTCTGCTAAACTCAGAAGAGCTGAAGATAAAGAGTTTCCTCAGCACTCACTCTCAGCAGTGTGAACAGCCCCGCTTCACATTATCAGACTGTGTGTGTGTGTGTGTGTGTGAGTGTGTGTGTGTGTGAGTGTGTGTGTGTGTGTGTAAGAGGAGGTATAGAACCGTGTGTGTCACACGCACACTTAGACACTTAAGACACTGGAGACGACAGAGCATGTGTGTCTGGATAAGGTCAACATGAACACCAAGAGAGAAGTGGGAGAGAGAGAGAGACGGAGAGAGAGAGAGAAGTGGGAGAGAGAGACGGAGAGAGAGAAGTAAGAGAGAAAGAGAGATGAATCATTTTCCGAGAGAGCAGTAGGAGAGATGACGGAGAGGAGAGAAGTGGAGTAGAGAGACCGCTGAGCAGTACACTAGAACTACTCTCCTTGAGAAACTGTACACTACAAACTACTCTTTTGCGCAACTGTAACACTACACTACTCTCCTGCGCACTGTACACTACACTACTCTCCTGCTGCGCACTGTACACTACACTACTCTCCTGCGCACTGTACACTACACTACTCTCCTGCGCACTGTACACTACACTACTCTCCTGCGCACTGTACACTACACTACTCTCCTGCGCACTGTACACTACACTACTCTCCTGCACACTGTACACTACACTACTCTCCTGCGCACTGTACACTACACTACTCTCCTGCGCACTGTACACTACACTACTCTCCTGCGCACTGTACACTACACTACTCTCCTGCGCACTGTACACTACACTACTCTCCTGCGCACTGTACACTACACTACTCTCCTGCACACTGTACACTACACTACTCTCCTGCGCACTGTACACTACACTACTCTCCTGCACACTGTACACTACACTACTCTCCTGCGCACTGTACACTACACTACTCTCCTGAACACTGTATACTACACTACTCTCCTGAACACTGCACAGTACACTACTCTCCTGCACACTGTACACTACACTACTCTCCTGCACACTGTACACTACACTACTCTCCTGAACACTGTACACTACACTACTCTCCTGCACACTGTACACTACTACACTACTCTCCTGCCACACTGTACACTACTGTACTCTCCTGCGCACACTGTACACACTCTACACTACTCTACCTGCACTGTACACTACACTACTCTCCTGCACACTGTACACTACACCTACTCTCCTGCACACTGTACACTACACTACTCTCCTGCACACTGTAGCACTACACTACTCTCCTGCACACTGTACACTACACTACTCTCCTGCACACTGTTACACTAAACTACTCTCCTGCTCACTTTAAACTAAACTACTCTCCTGCACACTGTACACTACACACTACTCTACACTACACACTCTTGCCTGCACACTGTACACTACACTACTCTCCTGCACACTGTACACTACACTACTCTCCTCTGCGCACTGGTACACTACAACTACATCTCCTGCACACTGTTACACTACACTACTCTCCTGCACACTGTACACTACACTACTCTCCTGCACACTGTACACTACACTACTCTCCTGCGCACTGTAACATACACTACCTCTCCTGCACACTGTACACTACACTACTCTCCTGCACACTGTACACTACTGCACACTGTACACTACACTACTCTCCTGCACACTGTACACTACACTACTCTCCTGCACACTGTACACTACACTACTCTCCTGCACACTGTACACTACACTACTCTCCTGCACACTGTACACTACACTACTCTCCTGCACACTGTACACTACACTACTCTCCTGCGCACTGTACACTACACTACTCTCCTGCACACTGTACACTACACTACTCTCCTGCACACTGTACACTACACTACTCTCCTGCACACTGTACACTACACTACTCTCCTGCACACTGTACACTACACTACTCTCCTGCACACTGTACACTACACTACTCTCCTGCACACTGTACACTACACTACTCTCCTGCACACTGTACACTACACTACTCTCCTGCACACTGTACACTACACTACTCTCCTGCACACTGTACACTACACTACTCTCCTGCACACTGTACACTACACTACTCTCCTGCACACTGTACACTACACTACTCTCCTGCACACTGTACACTACACTACTCTCCTGCACACTGTACACTACACTACTCTCCTGCGCACTGTACACTACACTACTCTCCTGCGCACTGTACACTACACTACTCTCCTGCACACTGTACACTACACTACTCTCCTGCGCACTGTACACTACACTACTCTCCTGCGCACTGTACACTACACTACTCTCCTGCACACTGTACACTACACTACTCTCCTGCGCACTGTACACTACACTACTCTCCTGCACACTGTACACTACACTACTCTCCTGCACACTGTACACTACACTACTCTCCTGCGCACTGTACACTACACTACTCTCCTGCGCACTGTACACTACACTACTCTCCTGCGCACTGTACACTACACTACTCTCCTGCGCACTGTACACTACACTACTCTCCTGCGCACTGTACACTACACTACTCTCCTGTGCACTGTACACTACACTACTCTCCTGCACACTGTACACTACACTACTCTCCTGTGCACTGTACACTACACTACTCTCCTGCACACTGTACACTACACCACTCTCCTGCACACTGTACACTACACTACTCTCCTGTGCACTGTACACTACACTATTCTCCTGAACACTGTACACTACACCACTCTCCTGAACACTGTACACTACACTACACTACTCTACTGCGCACTGTACACTACACTACTCTCCTGAACACTGTATACTACACTACTCTCCTGAACACTGTACACTACACTACACCACTCTCCTGCACACTGTACACTACACTACTCTCCTGCACACTGTACACTACACTACTCTCCTGCGCACTGTACACTACACTATTCTCCTGAACACTGTACACTACACCACTCTCCTGAACACTGTACACTACACTACACCACTCTCCTGCACACTGTACACTACACTACTCTCCTGCGCACTGTACACTACACTATTCTCCTGAACACTGTACACTACACCACTCTCCTGAACACTGTACACTACACTACACTACTCTCCTGCGCACTGTACACTACACTACTCTCCTGAACACTGTATACTACACTACTGAACACTACCTACACTAACACTCTGCGCACTGTACACTACACTACTCTCCTGAACACTGTACACTACACTACTCTCCTGAACACTGTACACTACTCTCCTGAACACTGTACACTACACTACTCTCCTGCGCACTGTACACTACACTACTCTCCTGCGCACTGTACACTACACTACTCTCCTGAACACTGTACACTACACTACTCTCCTGAACACTGTACACTACTCTCCTGAACACTGTACACTACACTACTCTCCTGCGCACTGTACACTACACTACTCTCCTGAACACTACTAACACTACTCTCTCTGTCCTGTGTGTTAATCTGTATCACTACAGGTCGGGTCTGTTAATCTGTCACTATTTACGGTCTGTTCCTGTCACTGTATGCAGGGGTCAGTCTGTACTGTTAATCTAGCACTGTACAGTCACTACTCTGTCGTTCATGCGGCACTGTACACCCAGAATCCTGTAACCTGTAGGTCACTACTCTGAAGCGTGTGTAACTACACTACTCTCCTAAAATCTGTAGGTCGGCTCTGTGTGTGTTAATCTGTAGAATAATAGCTCTCCTGGGTCTGTGTGTGTACTTTTCTGCGCCACTGTAACCTGCAGGTCGGTCTTGTGTGTTAATCTGTAATCTGTAGGTCGGTCTGTGTGTTAATCTGTAGAATAATCTGCAGGTCGGTCTGTGTGTTAATCTGTAATCTGCAGGTCGGTCTGTGTGTTAATCTGTAGAGTAATCTGCAGGTCGGTCTGTGTGTTAATCTGTAGAGTAATCTGCAGGTCGGTCTGTGTGTTAATCTGTAATCTGCAGGTCGGTCTGTGTGTTAATCTGTAATCTGCAGGCCGGTCTGTGTGTTAATCTGCAGAGTAATCTGCAGGTCGGTCTGTGTGTTAATCTGTAATCTGCAGGTCGGTCTGTGTGTTAATCTGTAATCTGCAGGTCGGTCTGTGTGTTAATCTGTAATCTGCAGGTCGGTCTGTGTGTTAATCTGTAATCTGCAGGTCGGTCTGTGTGTTAATCTGTAATCTGCAGGCCGGTCTGTGTGTTAATCTGTAATCTGCAGGTCGTGTGTCTTTGATCATGATTAAATCATGGCACCTCCTGGTGTCTCAGGACACGTGTGTTAGTGTACAGACGGCGTGGAGTGCTCCAGCTCCAGAGGTGCAGGCGCTGTCTCTGGTTCAGGCTGTCTCAGCAGTGTGGAGCTGCAGTACTGAACTGATCAGGACCGGGTGGACGGTTCTGTACAGAGTGTAACGGTGCGCTAGCTGCAGCGGGAGAACTCGGAGAACCTCCAGTGGAAACTGTGACTGCAGCGTTAATTAAAAACACATTACTGAACACCACCAACACAATTACTGATCCAGACAGAGAGAGAGACCAGCCAAGTGTGGTCCATACCCTCTCTCTCCCTCCCTCTCCAGTGGATGTCCTTCTCTCTCTCTGTCTCCCCTCAACCTCCTGTTTCCCCTCTCTCTCTACCTCCTTTCATGTCTCTCTCTAATTTAGAACACTTACCTGTCATGTCCTCCAACTCAATGTCTCCTCTCCCTACAGAGAGTCTCTCCAGCCAACCGTCTCCCTCCATGTCCTCTCTCTCCCTCCCTTCCTGTCTCTCTCTCTCTCCCTCCCTGCCTCTGTCTCTCTCCTCCCTCCCTGTCCCTCTCTCTCTCTACCCTCTCTCAGATCTCTCTCTCTCTCCCTCCCTGTCTCTCTCTCCCTCCCTGTCTCTCTCTCCCTCCCTTCCTGTCTCTCTCTCTACCTCTCTTCATGTCTCTCTCTCCCTCCCTTCCTGTCTCTCTCTCTCTCCCTCCCTCCTGTCTCTCTCTCTACCTCTCTTCATGTCTCTCTCTCCCTCCCTTCCTGTCTCTCTCTCTCTCCCTCCCTTCCTGTCTCTCTCTCTACCTCTCTTCATGTCTCTCTCTCCCTCCCTTCCTGTCTCTCTCTCCCTCCCTCCCTGTCTCTCTCTCCCTCCCTTCCTGTCTCTCTCTCTACCTCTCTTCATGTCTCTCTCTCCCTCTCTTCCTGTCTCTCTCTCCCTTTCCTCCTGTCTCTTACTCTAATCCATCCCTCTCTTCTGTCTCTCTCAGCCCTTCTTCCGTGTCTCTCTCTCCCTCCTCTTCCTTCTCTCTCTCCTCCTCCGCCTCTTCTCTCTGTCACTCCTCTCTTACCTACCCTCCCTCCCTCTCCTGTCTCTCTCTACCTCTCTTCCTGTCTCTCTCTCCACCTCTCTTTATGTCTCTCTCTCTTTACCTCTCTCTCTCCCTTTCCTCCTGTCTCTCTCCACCTTCCTTTCTGTCCCTCCCTCTCCTTTTGTCTCTCTTTACCTCTCTCCCTCCCTCTTCTCCTGTCTCTCTCTTCCTCCCTTCCTGTCTCTCTCTCTACCTCTCTTCATGTCTCTCTCTCTTTCACACTCTCTATCACTCCCTCACTCTCTCTCCCTTCGCTCTCTCAGTCTCTGTCTGTTCCTTCCTTCCTCTCTCTCTCTCTCTCTCTCTCTCCTCTCTTTCTCTCCCTCTGTCCTGTCTGTCTCTCTCTTTCTGTTTTCCCTTCCTCTCTCTCTCTCTCTCTCTTTATCACTCCTCTCCTCTGTCTTTCTTTCCCTCTCTCTCCCTCTCTCTTTTTTATCTCCCAGTTTCTATCCGTCCTACCTGTCACTCCCCTCTATCCCCCTCCCTCTCTTTATCCCTCTTTCTGTATAAACATGTTTGACCTGTGACCTTTAGGAGAGGGTGAAGGACGGCGGTGCTAGTAGAGACGTCTCAGTGTTTACATTCCACCTGTGTGTGTGTGAGAGGAGTGTGTGTGTGTGTCCGGGTGTGTGCGTCTGTGTGAGTGTGTGAGAGTATGTCTGTGTGTGTGTGTGTGTGTGTGTGTGTGTCTATGTGCGGGTGCGAGTGTGTGTGTGTGTGTGTGTGAGAGTATGTCTGTGTGTGTGTGTGTGTGTGTGATGTGTTATGTGTGGGTGTCGAGTGTGGTGTGTGTGTGTATGTGCGAGGTGTCTGTGTGTGTGTGGTGTGTGTGGAGAGTGCGGGTTCTGTGTGTGTGTGGCTTGTGTGTATGAGTGTGTATGTTGCTGTCTGTGGTGTCACCTGTGTGTGTGTGTGTGTGTGTGTGTGTGTGTGTGTGTGTGTATGTGCGGGTGCGAGTGTGTGTGTGTGTGTGTGTGTGTGTGTGTGTGTGTGTGTGTGTGTATGAGTGTGTGTGTGTGTGTGTGTGTGTGTATGTGTGCGGGTGCGAGTGTGTGTGTGTGTGTGTGTGTGAGAGAGTATGTCTGTGTGTGTGTGTGTATGAGTGTGTGAGTGTGTGTGTGTGTGTGTTTGTGTGTGCGAGTGTGTCTGTGTGAGTGTGTGAGTGTGTGTGCGTGTGTGCGTGTGCGGGTGCGGGTGACGGTGGAGTAGAAGCCTGTGTGAACACGTCCTGAAGGTTCTCTCGCTCTACAAACACTGAGCGTCTCACACGACCCGACTCCTACACTAACCACCTGGGTGACTGCTGACTTCCAGTGTGTGCTAGCCTATTAGCCTCGTAGCTGCAGCTCTGACTGGAGTACCTGAGCCGGGCGTCTGAACTCGCCTGAACCCTTCACTAAACGAGTGTGCAGTTTAGTGTTAGTGAGCAGAGGAGCTGCACTCCTAGCTGTAGCTCACTTTGAATTTTTCCAAGAAGTTACACTTTAGTTTCCCTTTTTTTAAAAAGTTAAAATGTAAATTTATTTTTATTGTCTGAAATGTGTTTAGCTTTACATTTTATTTGTGTTATTTATAGTATTATAATATAGTTTTTAGTTTTAGTTTAGTTTTTATTTTCTGTAAAGTCAATGTTTCAATTTAGTTAGTAGTAGCAATAGTCTTTTTATATAAAAAAAAACAAGTTTTAATTTAGTTTTTATTGTCCGAGATATTTTTATATTTTTATTATATTTCATTTGTATTTTGTTTGTTTTGTTTTTTTTGTAGTAACAGTTTCAAGTAAATTTGTACATTTCTTAGAAGTAAGTTTTAGATTTAGATTTAGCTATAGACAGTTTTTATTTTGTTAAAAATAAGTTTAAATTTCGTTTTTGTTGTCTGAACTTTATTTTTTGTTTATTATTTGTTTTCAGCTTTAATTTCATTTTTTTTAATTGGTTTTCTGAACCAACAGTTTTAGTTTAGTTCTGAAAAAAGAAATGCTTTTAATTTAGTTTTTATTTTCTGTCTATTTTTTTTATTGTTGTTTTAGTTTACATTTTATGTTTTTTAGTAACAGTTTCATAAAACTTAATTTTTAATTTTCATTGTTTGAAAAGTTTTATCAGTTTATTTCTAAACAGAATTTTTTTGGCTTAGTTTTTATTTTCAGTACTAGTTTTAGTTCAGATCTTTTTTCAGTTTTAGTTTTAACCATTATAATGGACTGAACACAGGAACTTACTTCTAAACTCTAAACCCAAACTAAAAATTGCATTCGGCTCTGGTCGGTTCTGCAGTGGTCGGGTTCTGGTGTAGTCTCGTGGTTCTGGTTTAGCTGCAGATGGCTGCTGTTGGAGGAGCTCACTTCTTCACCGCTAGTTTTTGTTTTAGAAGTATTTTTAGTGAACTATAATAACCCATCCAAAATTACTCCACCCTACTGTATCACCGACACCCTGCGGCTACAGATCCAGCACGCAGAGAAAGTGAGTCAGCAGGACAGATGTAGGCGTGAGTGTGCGGTTTACGAGGGAGATCTGAGGAGCGTTCTGGTTTTGATGAGTCAGGAGGAGCTCGAATGTGTTTCTAATCCACAGCCGTGCGGAAGCTTCCCCGTCCTCATCACAGCCTCCGTGTTCCTGATGGGCGCCTGCTCGGTTTAACCCAACGCGCAGTGTGTGGTACAGGCGCACGCTGTAGAGATACAGCACCTCGTGTACACCTTCAGGCGCAGTCAGGGGACGGCGAGCGGAACATCGGCAGGCCTGTTTGGGGTTTGGGAACGTCACCGCCGAGTCCGTACAGTCCCGACAGGGAGACTATGTTCAGCAGCAGCCCCAAATTCTCTATTTTTGTCAGGTGGTTGGTATGGCAAACCAAGTGGTTGCTAAGCTGTTGCTAGGTGGTTGTTAGGGTGTTGCCATGTAGTTGCGAGAGTGTTTATAGGTGGCTGGCCAGGTATCTTCCCAGGTGGTTGCTAGGGTGTTGCTATGGCAAACCAAGTGGTTGCTAAGCTGTTGCTAGGTGGTTGTTAGGGTGTTGCCATGTAGTTGCTAGAGTGTTTATAGGTGGCTGGCCAGGTATCTTCCCAGGTGGTTGCTAGGGTGTTGCTATGGTACCCTGAGTGTTTCCTAAACTGTTGCTAGGTGGCTACTGGGGTGTTGCTAGGCAGTTTGTTAGGTAGCTGCTAGGGTGCTGCTATGGTATCTGAGGCGGTTGCTGGGCTGTTTCTATGAGGTTGCTATAGTACCCCAGGTGTTTGCTAAGATGCTAAGCTAGGTCGCTCCTAGGGAGTTGCCAGGTGGTTTTCCAGGTGGTTGCCGGGGGCTTTACTATGGTATTCCAGGTAGATGCTAGGGAGCTCCTATGAGGCTGATATAGTATGCAAGTAGATGCTAAGCTGTTGCCAGGTGTTTGGCAAGTTGCCTTGGCAGGTGGCTGCTAGGGTGTTGCTAAGGTATCCCGGGTTGTTGCTAAAGTGTTGCTATAAGAACATCACGTTCCTTCTGTCCATCCTTCCACTGTGAGGAGACATCTCAACACCATGGAGGTCTGAAAGGAGGTGCAGCTGTTCACGAAGCTCCTCACAGAGAAAGAGAGACCCACACATCCAACAAAGAAGCTGCTGGTGTTCTCAGAACCATGGACTGACCACCCCAGAGTCTAGAACCTTAACACCACTGAGTGGGGTTATTTGGGTGGTGAGTAGCAGGACACCTCTCGCTTCCCTGCAGTGAATGAAAGTCGTGTTGACTTTAGCAGCACTTTCTGAGAGTGTGAGCCTGGATTAGTGTGTGTGTGTGTGTGTGTGTGTGTGTGTGAGGTAGGTTTACTCTGATGTCAGTCAAAACGCCTGCACTGTAATTACAGCTCAAAGCCAAACCCAACACGACTCAGAGGAGCGAGCCGCAACCCGTACTCGCAGACTACAAACAGCTAAGCCAAACTGATCGGCCCCGGACGTCCAGGGGTCACCACGTCTACCACGCAAACACACACATCTTATTAACCCTCAGATCCAGCACTGAGCCTTCTGAGTGTGTATGGAATGCTGATGATGAAAATCTGGAAAACCTGGAAATACTAAGTTCCTTTGGGGGACTATTTGACCTCACAGCGCCCTGCAGCATGTATCCCTCCACCATGAATGGAGTTTAAGGCCCCACAGAGTGTAGAGCTGTATGTAGACTGTGATGGTGTAATCAGGAGAGTTCAGTACACACAACTGACACCGGAGCTACAGAACCAGCATGGTGGACTGTGTGGAGAACTCCAGCGTTCCAGGCTGGGAAGGGGATGGGATCCCGACTGTCAGCGGTACATGGTAGGTGTTCCTCTTTAATCCAGGCTGGAGTTCTTCCTGTTCACCAGCTTCCTAATCCAAAGTTCCGTTCCACCTTAAATACTGCAGCTGGTACAGGAACCAGAATGTCCTGCAGCTCCATTTAAGGTGGAACAGAGAATTCCCAAAACCAAGCTGGAGAACAGGAACTCCAGCTCCACATCTTTAACAGGATCCCGGAACACCTTTAATCCTGCAGTCTGCACATTCCACTCCGGACAGATTCCCAAACCTCTCTGGACAATATGGAGCAGCTCCGCTCAGCGTCTGACCCTGAAGAGACTGAGGAGAGGAGCAGCTCCACCTTTATTAGCACCACCACCCCAACAGCAGCCTGTAAGTAGCAGCCATGCTGTGTGATTGTATCCGTGTGTGGCGGTTGGAGCAGATCATCTTAAACTGAGAGCTCCATAGTGAGGACTGTGTGTTGGTGTCCAGATGGAGCCAGTAGCTAGCACAGGGAACGTTAGCGACTAGCATTAGCGCCAAGTAACTAGCATAGCTAACTAAATAGTACTCCCTATCTCTCTCTCTCCCTCTCTCCCTCCCCCTCTCTCCTTCTCTCTCTCTTCTTCTCTCTCTCTCCCTCTCTCCTTCTCTCTCTCTCCCTCTCTCCTTCTTTCTCTCTCCCTCTCCCTCTCCCTCTCTCCCTTCCCTTCTCTCCTTCTCTCTCTCTCCCTCTCACTTCCTCCCTCTCCCTCTCTCCCTACCTCTGTCTCTTTCTTACTCGTTCTCTCTGTGCTCCACTCCCTGCTGAACTTAATTACCGAACTCCTTCTCCCACTGAAACCAAACACCCCCCGACCCCCTCCCTCCCTCAGTCTCTCTCTCTCTCCCCTCACTCGCTCTTCACTCTCCTTCTTCTGCCCGCTCTGTTCTTCCTCTCTCCCTCCTCTCTCTTTTACCCCATTCAGTCTTTACTCTCTCTCTCCTACTGGCTCCATCTTTCCTTTCTTTCTCACTCCCTCTCCACTCTCTCGCTCTATCTCTCGCCCTCCTCCCTCGCCCCGTTCTCCCTTTCCCAAAACTTCGGCGTCGGCTGCCAGGGTTGAAAGTTCGCACGCTTTCTCCTCACGCAAGGCTGCAGCTCACACACACACACACACACACACATACTCACACACACACACACACACACACACTCACACTCACACACACACACACACACACACACACAAAGCAGTTCATTGTTATGAAAACTGGCTGAGACATGCTTACGTAACACACGATATCATAAAACACACAGAGAGAGAGACAGAGAGAGAGAGAGAGTACAGGTAAGAGTGCAGAGGGAGAGGGAGAGAGAGAGAGTACAGGTAAGAGTGCAGAGGGAGAGAGAGAGAGAGAGAGAGAGGGAGAAAGTGTGAGAGCAGAGAGAGAGACAAAGTGAGAGTCAAAGAGAGTACAAGTAAAAATACATAGAGAGAAAGTAGGGAGAGAGAGGGGAGTTAGAGAGGGGAGAGAAGGAGAGAGAGGGAGAGAGAAAGGGGAAGGAGAGAGGGGGAGACAGAAGGAGAGACAGAGAACAAATGATTAGATTCAACACATACATTCAGTATAATTAGATTCACTATGATTAGATTTAGGGTGATTAGATTCAGTATGATTAGATTCACTATGATTAGATTCAGTATGATTAGATTCACTATGATTAGATTTAGGGTGATTAGATTCAGTATGCTTAGATTCAGGGTGATTAGATTCAGTATGATTAGATTTAGGGTGATTAGATTCAGTGTGATTAGATTCAGTATGATTAGATTTAGGGTGATTAAATTCAGTATGATTAGATTCAGTATGATTAGATTCACTATGATTAGATTTAGGGTGATTAGATTCAGTATGATTAGATTCACTATGCTTAGATTTAGGGTGATTAGATTCAGTATGATTAGATTCAGGGTGATTAGATTCAGTATGATTAGATTTAGGGTGATTAAATTCAGTATGATTAGATTCAGTATGATTAGATTCACTATGATTAGATTTAGGGTGATTAGATTCAGTATGATTAGATTCACTATGCTTAGATTTAGGGTGATTAGATTCAGTATGATTAGATTCAGTATGATTAGATTTAGGGTGATTAGATTCAGTATGATTAGATTCAGTATGATTAGATTTAGGGTGATTAGATTCAGTATGATTAGATTTAGGGTGATTAGATTCAGTATGATTAGATTCAGTATGATTAGATTCAGTATGATTAGATTTAGGGTGATTAGATTCAGTATGATTAGATTCAGTATGATTAGATTTAGGGTGATTAAATTCAGTATGATTAGATTCAGTATGATTAGATTTAGGGTGATTAGATTCAGTATGATTAGATTCACTATGATTAGATTTAGGGTGATTAGATACACAATGATAAGATTCAGTATGGTTAGATTCAGGGTGATTAGATGCACAACGATTAGATTCAATATGATTAGATGCAGGGTGATTAGATTCAGTTTGATTAGATTCACTATGATTAGATTCACTATGATTAAATTTAGGGTGATTAGATTCAGGGTGATTAGATACACAATGATTAGATTCACTGTGATTAGATTTAGGGTGATTAGATTCAGGGTGATTAGATACACAATGATTAGATTTAGGGTGATTAGATTCAGTATGGTTATATTCCATATGACACACACACACTCACACACCCACACACACACTCTCACATGTACTCACACACCAATACTCACAACTACACACTACCACCCACACACACACTCACACTTACACTTACTCACACACTAATACTCACAACTACACCCACACACACTCTCACACTTACTCACACACTAATACTTACAACTACACACTACCACCCACACACACACTTACTCACACACTAATACTTACAACTACACACTACCACCCACACACTCACACACACACACTTACTCACACACTAATACTCACAACTACACACACACACACACACACTCTCACATGTACTCACACACCAATACTCACAACTACACACTACCACACACACACCCACACACACTCTCACACTTACTCACACACTAATACTTACAACTACACACTACCAACCCCCCCCAAACACACACACACACACACACTTACTGACAAACGTAAACTTCACAAACTACAACAACAACACACACACCCCACAACACACACACACTTACTCACAACTACATACTCACATGACTACACACACCACCCACACACACACACACACACAGACACAATACACACCAACACAACCACACATACACACACACACACACACACACTCCAGGATCACACACGCACACACAAACACACTCACACACACACACACACACACACACACACACTCACACACATAACACTCACACACCCACAACACACACCCACCCACACACACACACACATCACACACACACACACATACCAACCACACACACACCCTCACACGACCACACACTCACACACACACACACACAAGGGGTGCGGAGGAGACGACACACACACACACACACACACCACACACACTCACACCACACACACTCACACACACTCTCTCTAAATAAACTCTTTACACGCGATCTCACTGGCAGAGCAGACGCTTCCCCACCACACGAGCCAAACACTGTCACTCAGCACCACTCTGTACTCTCTACTACCACACAGACCTGCTTCTGTTACAGCCTGCAGAAAGACAGAGAGAGGGAGAGAGAGAGAGAGCGAGAGAGACAGAGAGAGAGAGAGAGAGAGAGAGACACAGAGAGAGAGAGAGAGAGAGAGATGGAGCGAACAAGAGACAGAGAGAGCGAGCGAACGAGAGCGAGAGAGAGAGACAGAGAGAGACAGAGAGAGAGAGAGAACGAGAGAGAGAGAGAGAGAGAGAGACACAGAGAGAGAGAGAGAGAGGGAGCGAACGAGAGACAGAGAGAGAGAGAGAGAGAGAGAGAGAGAGAGAGAGAGAGAGAGAGAGAGCGAGAGAGAGAGAAAGCGAGCGAGAGAGAGAGAGAGCGAGAGAGACAGAGAGAGAGAGAGAAAGAGAAACGTAGGTGTTTCTAAAAAAGTGGCCGGTCAGTGGAAGTAGAAGGTGGGGGGTTCTAATAAAGTGGCCGGTCAGTGGAAGTAGAAGGTGGGGGGTTCTAATAAAGTGGCCGGTCAGTGGAAGTAGAAGGTGGGGGGTTCTAATAAAGTGGCCGGTCAGTGGAAGTAGAAGGGAGGTGTTTCTAATAAAGTGGCCGGTCAGTGGAAGTAGAAGGTGGGGGTTTCTAATAAAGTGGCCAGCACTACTACTACAGTGGGTTACTGAGTACATGGTCGGTTAACCTGGTATGTGGGTTAGCAGTGTTCTGGGTATTGAGGAGTTTCTGAATCTGCTCAGATCGTGCGGTTCATGGCGGGAAGTTGCTGGTGCTTACCCAGAATTCAGTGCCCTTTGTACAAGCGGAACTGGCACCATTCAGCGGTGCGTATGAATTAGAGTGGCACTGGCACACGCGGTGTGTGTGTGTGTGTGTAAGCCAGGGTAGGGAATCCCCCATGCACCCACTGTGGTCCCTCACTTTACTTAAAGGACTCACAGCCACGTGGCAGACAGGAGTGTGAACACACACACACACACACACACACACACACACACACACACACACACACACCCCACATTTCCCCTTCGTCCCCCTGAACACCACTTCCGCTGATGCTCTGTACACATACAGCGCACCCACACACGCTTATTTATATCTCTGATTCTCCGAGCGCATCACATTCCCCGTCACTGAGGCTGGCTGTGATTAGTATGGTTGTATACGGAGCTGAGAGCCCTCACTGCATCTCAACAGTAGGAACTACTTCTACCCACACGGTGTTCAGACCATCTGGAATATACAGCGTCAGATCTATTACACCAGAGCACCCCACACAGTATACGCTGTACTAACATCTCTCTCTCAGACGCTCTCACTCTCTCTCTACTATGCCCTGTAGTAACTCTACTAGTCTCTGTAGTAACTCTACTAGTCTCTGTAGTAACTCTACTAGGCCCTGTAGTAACTCTACTAGGCTCTGTAGTAACTCTACTAGTCTCTGTAGTAACTCTACTAGTCTCTGTAGTAACTCTACTAGTCTCTGTAGTAACTCTACTAGGCCCTGTAGTAACTCTACTAGGCCCTGTAGTAACTCTACTAGCCCCTGTAGTAACTCTACTAGTCTCTGTAGTAACTCTACTAGCCCCTGTAGTAACTCTACTAGTCTCTGTAGTAACTCTACTAGGCCCTGTAGTAACTCTACTAGTCTCTGTAGTAACTCTACTAGGCTCTGCAGTAACTCTACTAGGTCCTGTAGTAACTCTACTAGGCCCTGCAGTAACTCTACTAGACCCTGTAGTAACTCTACTAGGTCCTGTAGTAACTCTACTAGTCTCTGTAGTAACTCTACTAGACCCTGCAGTAACTCTACTAGACCCAGTAGTAACTCTACTAGCCCTTGTAGTAGCTCTACTAGTCTCTGTAGTAACTCTACTAGTCTCTGTAGTAACTCTACTAGTCTCTGTAGTAACTCTACTAGGCTCTGTAGTAACTCTACTAGGCCCTGTAGTAACTCTACTAGTCTCTGTAGTAACACTACTAGTCTCTGTAGTAACTCTACTAGGCTCTGTAGTAACTCTACTAGTCTCTGTAGTAACTCTACTAGGCTCTGTAGTAACTCTACTAGTCTCTGTAGTAAACACTAGGCCTCCTCTGTGTAGTAGTCTCCCTAGGTAGTAAACTCTACTAGTAACTCTACTCCTGTAGTAACTCTACTAGGCCCTGTAGTAACTCTACTAGGCTCTGTAGTAACTCTACTAGTCTCTGTAGTAACTCTACTAGGCTCTGTAGTAACACTACTAGTCTCTGTAGTAACTCTACTAGGCTCTGTAGTAACTCTACTAGGCCCTGTAGTAACTCTACTAGGCTCTGTAGTAACTCTACTAGGCTCTGTAGTAACTCTACTAGGCTCTGTAGTAACTCTACTAGGCCCTGTAGTAACACTACTAGTCTCTGTAGTAACTCTACTAGTCTCTGTAGTAACACTACTAGTCTCTGTAGTAACTCTACTAGTCTCTGTAGTAACTCTACTAGGCTCTGTAGTAACTCTACTAGACCCTGTAGTAACTCTACTAGTCTCTGTAGTAACACTACTAGTCTCTAGTCTCTACTAGGTAGTAACTCTCTACTAGGCTAATGTCGCTGTAGTAACTCTACAGGCTCTGTAGTAAACTCTACTAGGGTCCATTGTAGTAACACTACTAGGCTCTGTAGTAGTAACTAGTCTCTAGTAACTCTACTGTCTTCTGTAGAACTCTAATATGTCTGTAGTAACCTGTAGTAACCCTGCAGTAACTCTACTAGGTCCTGTAGTAACTCTACTAGTCTCTGTAGTAACTCTACTAGGCCCTGTAGTAACTCTACTAGGTCCTGTAGTAACTCTACTAGTCTCTGTAGTAACACTACTAGTCTCTGTAGTAACTCTACTAGGCCCTGTAGTAACTCTACTAGGTCCTGTAGTAACTCTACTAGTCTCTGTAGTAACTCTACTAGTCTCTGTAGTAACTCTACTAGGCTCTGTAGTAACTCTACTAGTCTCTGTAGTAACTCTACTAGTCTCTGTAGTAACTCTACTAGTCTCTGTAGTAACTCTACTAGGCCCTGTAGTAACTCTACTAGTCTCTGTAGTAACTCTACTAGTCTCTGTAGTAACTCTACTAGGCTCTGTAGTAACTCTACTAGTCTCTGTAGTAACTCTACTAGTCTCTGTAGTAACTCTGTAGTAACTACTAGTCTCTGTTAGTAACTCTACTAGGCTCTGCTGTAGTAACTCTAACTAGTGCTCTGTAGTAACTCTAGTAAACTCTACTAGGCCTCTAGTAACTCTACCTACTAGTCTCTGTAGTAACTCTAACTAGGCTCTGTAGTAACACTACTACTAGTGCTCTGTAGTATAACTCTACTAGGCCCTGTAGTAACTTCTACTAGTGAGCTCTGTAGGTAACTCTACTAGTCTCTGTAGTAAACTCTACCTCTGTAGTAACTCTAACTAGGCTCTGCAGTAGACTCTAACCTGTTAGTAACTCTACTAGGCTCTGCAGTAACTCTACTAGTCTCTGTAGTAACTCTACTAGTCTCTGTAGTAACTCTACTAGTCTCTGTAGTAACACTACTATGCTCTCTCTCTCCCTCTCTCTCTCTTCCTCTCTCTCTCTCTCCCTCTCTCTCCCCCCCCCCCCCCTCTCCCTCTCTCCCTCTCTCTCTCTCTCTGGTTATTTTGGCCTGTGTCTGGTTCGTGGGGTTTAGCCGAGCGATTATAGCTTCTAAAAACAACCACACAGGCCTTTTATGGGGGGTGGATGTTGGCATCTCTCTCTCTCTCTCTCTCTCTATTTCACGCTCTCTCTTTTTATTTGTCTCCCTCTCTCTTTCCTCTCCTTCTCTCAGACGTGTATTTGCATGGCCTTGCTTATTTAAAGCAGACGGGATTTGAATGTCTGCTGAGGTTAAGAAAGATGTACCTTCCTCACACACTTCACACACACTTTGTGCACACCGCACCCCCCCCCCTCCACACACACACACACACACACAGAGTGTACATGCACTTTTGAGTAAACATTTCAGACAAAAGGAGAGTTCTAGACATGCTGATACTCATACTCCTGGCCCTGGATACACATAGGCATGTGGAGTTACAGCAGAGCTGTGTAGAATTATCATACAGTTACCATAGACCTCTCTGGAGTTACCATAAAACGGCATAGAGATACCATAGAGCTGTGTAGAGTTACCATAGACCTCTCTGGGAGAGAGGGAGAGAGAGGGAATGGTATAAGCTGAGTTGTGCTTTGTGTAAGGTCTGTGTTGGGTGTGTTGGGTCTAGCACGTCACTGAACCCAAGTGCCATGTCTCAGGTGCAGGTGGAGCGTGCTGGGTAGGAACACTGGCTTTCCTTATGCGGAAAAACATGGAGTGGTATATTCTCCCTGGAACGTCAGAGGAAAGAACATCTCCTATTAACATTGACACTGTTGTAGATCAACACCAGCTACTCCTACAACTACAGGCTAGTGCCAACTCCCAAAGCTCCCCAGCTGGTGTGTTTGACAGAGCTCGGTGGTTACCCTGGGATGTGTGGGTGAGGTGGCCGGCGTTGGGATATAGAGTTCAGTGTGCATAAGGCTGAGCTTGAATCTGTATCATGACGCCTCATAACTCCACAATCGGAACACTGCACGAGACTGTACTGCAGAGGAGCTGCAATTCCAAATTTGGGTGTAACTGTGACCATTCATCCCAACCCACAGGACCACATAAGCCTCCCGGAATCTCACAAAACAGCCCAGCTGTCCCCCGTTTGAAGTCTGACCCCAGCAACAGCCCGCATACACTTTTACTGCTCCACCTGTTCAGGACCGTTTCACAGCCTCCCGCTCATCACGCCTACCCAGCACAGGAAATCCGCTCTGCAGAACGGTGGGGATCAGACCACTAACACCGCTAACCTGACACCGCACCGAGAGACCATCACTCACCCAGTACAGTGAGGATCAGACCACTAACACCGCTAACCTGACACCGCACCGAGAGACCATCACTCACCCGGTACAGTGAGGATCAGACCACTAACACCGCTAACCTGACACCGCACCGAGAGACCATCACTCACCCGGTACAGTGAGGATCAGACCACTAACACCGCTAACCTGACACCGCACCGAGAGACCATCACTCACCCAGTACAGTGAGGATCAGACCACTAACACCGCTAACCTGACACCGCACCGAGAGACCATCACTCACCCGGTACAGTGAGGATCAGACCACTAACACCGCTAACCTGATACCACACCGAGAGACCATCACTCACCCAGTACAGTGAGGATCAGACCACTAACACCGCTAACCTGACACCGCACCGAGAGACCATCACTCACCCGGTACAGTGAGGATCAGACCACTAACACCACTAACCTGATACCACACCGAGAGACCATCACTCACCCAGTACAGTGAGGATCAGACCACTAACACCACTAACCTGACACCGCACCGAGAGACCATCACTCACCCGGTACAGTGAGGATCAGACCACTAACACCGCTAACCCGATACCACACCGAGAGACCATCACTCACCCGGTACAGTGAGGATCAGACCACTAACACCGCTAACCCGATACCACACCGAGAGACCATCACTCACCCGGTACAGTGAGGATCAGACCACTAACACCACTAACCCGATACCACACCGAGAGACCATCACTCACCCGGTACAGTGAGGATCAGACCACTAACACCGCTAACCCGATACCACACCGAGACCATCACTCACCCGGTACAGTGAGGATCAGACCACTAACACCACTAACCTGACACCGCACAGAGAGACCATCACTCACCCGGTACAGTGAGGATCAGACCACTAACACCCCTAACCTGACACCGCACAGAGAGACCATCACTCATCCGGTACAGTGAGGATCAGACCACTAACACCGCCTAACCGGACACCGCAAAACGAGAGACCATCACTCACCCAAGTACAGTGAGGATCAGACCAATAACACCGCTAACCTGATACCACACGAGAGACCATTCACTCACCCAGTACAGTTAGGATCAGACCACTACGCACACCGACTAGACCCGATACCACAGACGAGAGGACCATCACTCACCACCGTTACAGGTGAGGATCAGACCACTAACACCGATAACCTGACACCGCACCGAGAGACCTTCACACACCCAGAACAACGAGGATCAGACCACTAACACCACTAACCTGATACCACACCGAGACCATCACTCACCCAGAACAACGAGGATCAGACCACTAACACCACTAACCTGACACTGCACCGAGACCATCACTCACCCAGTACAGTGAGGATCAGACCACTAACACCACTAACCGGACACCGCACCGAGAGACCATCACTCACCCAGTACAGTGAGGATCAGACCACTAACACCACTAACCTGACACCGCACCGAGACCATCACTCACCCGGTACAGTGAGGATCAGACCACTAACACCGCTAACCTGACACCGCACAGAGAGACCATCACTCACCCAGTACAGTGAGGATCAGACCACTAACACCACTAACCTGATACCACACCGAGAGACCATCCCTCACCCAGCACAGTGAGGATCAGACCACTAACACTGTTACCTGACACCGCACCGAGAGACCATCACTCACCCAGCACAGTGAGGATCAGACCACTAACACCACTAACCTGATACCACACCGAGAGACCATCACTCACCCAGTACAGTGAGGATCAGACCACTAACACCACTAACCTGATACCACACTGAGACCATCACTCACCCGGTACAGTGAGGATCAGACCACTAACACCACTAACCTGATACCACACAGAGAGACCATCACTCACCCAGTACAGTGAGGATCAGACCACTAACACCACTAACCTGATACCACACAGAGAGACCATCGGTTACATGGTTATCGTTAGCGTCCATGTTATGTACTATGTAGATCATACAGTGTGAACTGAATTAGACTGGTGCTTCTTGATGTGTCTGTGCTAGTGCAACCAGAGGAAGAAACGTCAAGCTCTTACCTGAAGGAGGGGAACGACCATCACACAGCACATGGTGGAGAGAGAGAGAGAGAGAGAGGGAGAGAGAGAGAGAGAGAGACCATTAGTGTCCATTAGAAAGCCATGACATTGGCTGGGCAGTTTGGTCAAAGATAAACACCCCAGTATAGGTTTTCCGGTAAAGCCGCTTGTGCTGGTGCTGGTGCTGTAGTATTCTGGGATGTCCCTCCACTTTTAAGGTGGTC